>OZ026518.1:101984775-102584775 GCA_964019695.1 Loripinus fragilis
TGTATCGTCGGATGCACGGTCGAACATTAATTTTACAGCGACGCTAAAAGCAGGTCTCTATTCCCATACAAACTTATTAGTATTATAAAGTATGTCCACAAAAAGAAACGCAACCAAACAAATTAAGACAACAGAAGCATTACATTTGAATGGTCTTAACTAAATTATACGTAGAATTTACCACACTATAACGAACAAGAGCGAATTTTACTTGATATTTTACTAAATTGAGTTCTTGTGTTACTTGAGGGAAATGGATATGGACAGGCAAATACTACTTGCAAATTAAAATGCCTATCAAAGTTATATCAGCATATAGAGAGAGACTAGTTTTCATAAACAGAATCATTGTGTAGCATAATAAATCTGTTTTAAGTCACCATTTTTAATAAATGTGGTCCCCAATCATCATTTTTCACCCAATATGAACATTTGATGTTGTTTTAAAAAGATTCACCCATTTTGTTTATTTGCATGTTTCAGACATTAATCACGGCGTCATGATAGTAGAGATGTTTCTTCTGTCAATACTCGCTAGATACGCCTACCGACGCCCAGAACCTGACGTCGATATGAAGGCTGTTAAAGGTGGAACTTATACGCCAAACTCCAACAATGATGCCGTGGTAAATGTCGCTTCTAATACCCCAAACCCTGTGGGTACCTATAGTACATACGACAATCAAACCATGGCGCTAGATGAAAACTCTGTCAACATTAAGACTGTTTCTTAATGTCTCTAAACTTACAAAAGGGTTAATTTTACAAAACAGGGTAAAGTGAGATTAGTAGAGCCAAGTAAAACTCAATGCTGGTTGATATTTTCTTCTTTAGAACGCAATACGAGTAGAAAGGGCTATGGTTGTCTTTCATAGCTCATACCTTTGACTTATTTAGTCTAGTGAAACCATTTATTTTATATTTTGGATTGGTACATTTTTGACAAATATCTATCACTGTTTCGTTTATGCAATTTGTTCAGAAATGAAACTGAACTTGTAAACTTGTTGCAGTATTCAAATAAATCAAATTATGCAATAGAGTCTAATGATAGATGGAATCAGAAAATTAAAATACATTGTCATGCCTTAGAAAACAAATAAAATATAAACAATATTAACATATTGTACAATTAGGTATGATAAGACTATTAATGTGCGAATGAACCTATATCCAGCATAAGGTACAAGTTGGCATTCAGCGAAGATTCAAATCAGTCTACGCATTGGCACAGTCTGAACAGAGCCTTAGTATTCCACGCGAAAAAACCGTTAGATCCTTGGCTATTCAAAGAGCGCCCATCGAAGACTCTGATCAGACTGCGCGGATGCGCAGACTGATCTGAGTCTTCGATTGGTGCACATGCCAACTTGTACCTTTTGCTGGATATCAACCAACATAAAAGAGTGTACAGACTAATCATAGGTTTAGATAAATGCATTTTTAGCGGAAAATTGTAAATATTTTATTACCCATCAGTTTTAACATATTTTCTGGATGCTCAAAAGAACCGTCTCATTGAGACGTTTCTTTTGAGTACATACAACATATGTTTTGGTTGAGAAATAAGAAAAATAACTTTTTGGTACGCACTATTAACACGAAAAAATAATGATAAAGCAACGTGTACAATTTTTAAACGCATAAGCGAACAAACAGTTTTGAATTTGCTTAATTTGCTTGGCTGCATTAATGAGTGTTATGGTTGTACAAAGTCTGAAGACAGCTGATCATGTTACAAATGAAAAGGGCTCAATTGACAGTATTTGTATGCTTTGATCTTATTTGTTAAACTTTTTGTAAATCTTGTTTTCTTTTGATAATTTGATATTTTTACTTTAGTTCTCCTGTTTTGAGAATGTGTTTTCTGTGAACCAATGTTGATGCAAGATATATGTTTAGTGATAGTCTGGTGCTATTGAATAATATGCTGAGGAGCAGAATAAGTTTCTGTAAAAAGTTCCTTTTTATAATAAAATATAACAAGATCTGAAATGATTCAGAGGGCATTAAAAACCGTATCTCATCCTTGATGCTTGACAACTTATATTAATGTTATAAATACAATTGTTTTCAAATTGCAACTTTGTGTACATGAATAAAGGTTGATAGTTTTGTGTGAAAAGGGCACAAACTTTGTTTCAAGATGTTAGGGATTACTTTTTGAAGTTTGGCGATAGCAAGAAGTTTTGATAAGTCGCGAAAACTCATGATTTTGTTACTAAATCCGAACATCACATGTATTCTAAAAATTTCATTTAAATACTTTTGCAGAGTTTCACAACAGATAAACATTTTCCATGTTCAATAAAATATCTCCACTGTAGTTTAAAAATAAATTATTGTTTCAGCAAAAACATAGGTGGTGCTTAACTTTTAACGCCGTGTATATTTTGTATGGCAATGAGTTAACAGTCAGAAAAGCACTTGTGTATTTGTAATTAAGGTACCAGTTGGAGAAAAAATAGAACAAATGGGTTAGCTCATTAGATATTGGTGTGTATCGCATATGCGAGCACCGACTGCTTAGACGAGCCTTAGCGTCCGCACAGTCTCACATTAGCATTCACTATTCAAACAAACACACATCAAAGATATGTACTGAGAGGAACTAGAAACTTAAGTTTTTTTACATGGAAAGGCAGAGATTATGGAAACTTTAACAACGTGAATTTGACCACCTGACTTATCACTGACGTTTACATTCAGGCTATTGATGCTATCATCCATTCTGTGAATAAAAGTTTGTTAAATAAATGTTGAGAATATCAGATTTCATAAAAAAATGAATTTGAATTTTTATTTTTCATCCAGACATGTTAGAAAACTTAAGTTTCTAATTCCTCTCAGTATAGATGAAGTCGGTTCAGGTCATATATTAACTACATACATTTTGATCCATAAATGAAGAATACGGTCAGTAGTATTGGCGGATCTAGAGGGGGACAGGGTTTCTGGACCCGACCTGGAAAATCACAAGTGGCTATATGATCCCTTAGAAAACCTAGTACAGACCCCCATCGAATAGCAATTGGACCCCTCGGGTCCAATCGCTTCTCGAAGGAGGTCGGTATACACCCTCTGTGAAATAAAAAGAGAGTTGTTACACACACACACACACACACACACACACACACACACACACACACACACAACCCTGAGGGGAGTTTTCTGGATCCGCGCATGATCTGTACCAAATTCTAATGAACTGATTCAAATTAAATCTTTGTAAAACGGCCACTCAAAAATAGACAAAACAAACAAAGATCTTAATGACAAAAAGTAGCTTAATGAATGCCAAACGTATTGCAGAATGCTCCCCTTGGAGCATTCTACAATACATTTTGACCTGCATTAAGCGATAATTGGTCTTGAAAACCATTTTCGGTCTTTTTGAGAGTGGCCGATTCACACAGGTTTTACTGTATTTATAACACATTGACATATGTTGTATTTCTCTTCAGATTCCATTTCTAAATAAACAACCCAACAGAAAATGATTGTGTTCCATTGCATTTATAGAGGAACCTATGCGAGCCGCAGCAGTGCTTTACTTTGAACTTTTTCACAGGCACATGCATGTAGCAAAGGCATTATTGTTACAAAAAACATCCAAAAACCTTTTAATCCGTGTTCGTTGCCCAAAAGTACATTAACCTGTCCAGACAGCAGCAGATAATATTTGAGATTTGTCATTTCCATTTTTTTGTTTGGGCAATAGGAACAAAAACCATCACCTGCCTTCTGAGTTTTTATTGGTTCCAAAACTTCCTCTTAGTTATAGTATTGAGTATAAGTTAAGCGAACGAAATAATCTTTCTTTCTTTTTTTGAATGTTAATTTCTGCCTTGAGCAGTCATTAAATAAAACAACTCATATTATGTTTCGATGCTAATTTTATCCACAGGAGCTTGAAGTTCTATCCTTTCGCTTCTAAACCCTAAAACCGAAAATCTCATAATGTCATTACGTAGTAATGACATTATGCGCCTTTGATTTTGAGGCTATAGGGGTGATTGAAGGATCGAACTTCAAGCTCCTGTGTTTTATCTTATCTTGACCTTTTGGTTACTTAAGATTGCACGTACCAAAGGTTTGGATAAACATAAATTTTCAGCGTAAAATTGTAAATATTTTCTTACCAATAAGTTTGAACATATGTTTAGGGTGCTCAAAAGAACCGCCTCAATGAGACCGTTTTTTTTTGAGTACCCACAACATATAATTTTGTTGAGAAATAAGTTTTTTTCTGAATTTTGTCTTTTAATGTAATGATGTGCCTGTGTAAAAATTCTAGTAAATTCTAAAAAATTATATATGATTGAGTCTTGGAGAGCGGGAATGAAGTATCGAAGCTTTGGGAACTGGATGAACATTCTCAGGATTGAGAGTGGAGCTACAATCGTAGGAAGCTGTGGTGAAGTGTAAAATCGCATTGCTAGAGGGAAATGACTATTCAAATATTATAATGGGATATTGGAAACAATTGTCATGTAACCTTTAGTGATAGGCGCGAATAAGCACATGTTTAATGTGGAAACAATGTGTGTTCTAGAAACATTCAAATATTTGATGAAGCAAACAGTTTGACTTAATGGCTAAAATATGTGGCACATTAAGAGGGGGTGATTCCAAGTTTATCGTCTTATTTCTCAGCCAAAGCAACGTAGGAAATGTTCTAGGTGCACGTTTATAACGACGAATATGGTAATGTTGCTTAGCTCTGACTGACCATGCTGTATATTTTATATACTACACTTCTCCTTAATAGTTATCAAAAAAAAACTCAAAAATTGCAGTTATAAGTATGTATTTACAAGCAAAGTATAAAACGTGTGGATCCTGATCAGCTGGCTTCTGGGAAGCAAGCTGATCTGAATCTACACCGTTTTCAAAATACAGATAGGTTTAGCATGATAAGGCTTAAGATGTAATTTTAACCTCCCTGCTTACATCCTACCACGCATTCGGACCTGCTATGGTAGGGTACACATGCAACTGTAATTCCCTGCCTACCTCCTATCACGCATGAATATTTCAAATGTTTTATTTAATCTCAACCTACATGACTCCAAGATGGCTCCAAGGCTATAATGTTTTATTTAAACTCTTTTTGCATGACTCCAAGATGGCACCAATGCTATAATGTTTTATTTAAACTCTACCTGCATGACTTCAAGGTGGCTCCAAGGCTATAATGTTTTATTTAAGCTCTACCCGCATGACTTCAAGATGGCCCCAAGGCTATACTGTTTTATTTAAACTTTACCTGCATGACTCCAAGATGGCTCCAAGGCTATAATATTTATTTAAACTCTACCTGCATCCAAGGCTATAATGTTGTATTTAAACTCTACTTGCATGACTCCAAGATAGCTACAATGCTATAATGTTTTATTTAAACTCTACTTGCATGACTCCAAGAAGGCTCCAAGGCTATAATGTTTTATTTAAACAAACTGAAAGCCACGCTTGCTTCGAAACCACAGCTTCATAAGAACCTCGCTTAATCATCCACCATAGCTTCGATACTTCCCTTCAAGACTCCTCACCAGCCGCTTACAACAAAATAGAAAGGAAATTCCATACTGTGGATACTCTGAACAATTTTGAATGTGGATACATTTACGCCTGTTGCCTGAGTATCCATATAGCACACAACAATAATGTGCGGATCTAGTGGGGGACAGGCGGTCAAGAAAAATCACAAAAATATAGGGTTCTCAGCAATGCTGGTCCGTATCCCCTAAAATCACATAGCTATCGAATCAACATTCAATGTTGGGCAACCATCGGCACGCCAGCGAAACGCCATTTAAATGGCGTTTCGCTAGCTGGCCGATAATGGCCAAATTATAGTGGTATTTGGATTTTACCTCCCCCCTAATCAACTTAAAAACGCTGTCAATGTTGGGCCACCTCTGAAATAAATTTCTGGATCCGCGCATGAATTTGTTCTGCCAATAATTTGCAATTGAAGTAAGGATGAAGGCAACGATCAGGAATCGAAATTTCATGCTCAGTTGCTTATACAAAAACGTTTTATAACCTCGGGCGCGGTCGATTCGATGGTTTTATCGTGATGTTGCTCAATTGTGAATAGATATTATAGAGAGCGCAGTGACTCAGTGGTAGAGTGCTTGACTCGAGACCGAGAGGCCGCGGGTTCGAGCCTCACCGGCTTCACTGCATTGTTGTCCTTGAGCAAGACACATTTATCCTAGCTTAGTACTGGTTCAACTCAGGAAGATTTGTCCCTCTTTAACTGAAAGATTGTTGATGGGACGTAAAGAATCAAATTTAAACAAACAAACAAACAAACAAACAAACAAACAAAATAGATATTATATCGAGTAAACTTGTTATTTATTTCCAGCATACAAATTGGTTACCTTAGTGACTTTGCTTTTGTTCGTTGCTGTAAGTGCATTGGTGTAGAGGGTAAATGGTGTGTAAAAAGCTTCGCTTTCACAAAACTATTCTACAAGCTTGAACATTAAAGCTGCATACTCTGTAACTATGAACATTTTTCGAAAAAAAATATTTTCTTTTTAAATCATTTGTAAAAGTAGAATAAAAGTATGTTGTCACAATAAATCCAATTTCTACAGCTGAAAACTGCATGGAAAAGTGAATTATCTTATAAAAACAGGTGTTTTTTCTATTGTTTGTAATTATTTGCGTCCCTCCAATAATTCTAGACAGTTAATTTTTAACATAAATGCTGTTGTTTTGGCACTAATAAATTGTTAATTATTACGAAAAAGGTAAAATATATACCTGAATTTTAGTATTTTTACTGTGTTCTTGAAAAATAGAAACATTATTTCTAAAATGAAAAGATCAAAAGTTACAGACTATGCAGCTTTAACCTATAATCATACTATATGTATAGGGGAGACCGGGGCAAAATGATCCACTTTGTTTTAAAAAAAATCCTGCTTTTATGACTAGATATATTTTATTGCTTTTAAATGTATAATGCACTGTCAAGTATTGGCTACAACTTGAGAGGAAGAAATACAGATATAAAGTGACATTAGTGCTTGAAACAACCCTTTCAAAATGTGTGGTCAGCTGTATCATTTTGCCCCATGCACGGGGCAAAATGATACAGTACACGGGGCAAAATGATACAATAAGACTTTTCTCATCTCAGATTCATATATTCAAGATGTAGCACAGAAATAACTATAAGCACAATTAAACAATTTATAATGCTATATATTGCCACAGGAATATGACTGAACACGAACAGTTTTCTGAAATTTCTGAGTCACATTTGTTCCCTTCATGTTTCATGTTTTGCCACGGGGCAAAATGATACAGTTGACCACACATTTTTAACATTCTGAAAAATGAAATGGTACTTTTCTGACATACAAGTATCATTTAATTTTCTTGTAATAGGAATAGACAGTTTCGATAAAAATATCTTGAAAATACTTTAAAACAGAGTCAAATTAGATTATTTTCAGACTGTATCTTTTTGCCCCGACCACGCTGTATCATTTTGCCCCAGTGACCCCTTGTTTACTTTTTTCGTGACAATTCAAAAATACGACACCCCACAATAGTTCTGATTATTTGGAGACATAACAGTATCTATATATACTGAAGGACTTTAGAAACGCACCACCTGCTAAAAGGTTAATTTATTGTCAAAATGTAATATTTTGATTATGTGAAAAGCAAAATTGACAAGTCTCTTCATTTAGCTTGCATTCAATAAGAAAATCGAAACGCTGTGGCTTATGGTTGCCGTGACGTCGCGATTATTCTGAGACATCCCAAATTCAAAAAGTCACAGAGTATCAATACCTCCATAATGAGCGCGAAAAAGTTTTCGAACCGATATTTTTTCTTGAATGCACAAGGAAAGACAAAATCAAATCCTGAAGTTTTAGGCCTCTGGGAACGTCCATTTCGTCTAGGTGACGTCATTATTGTTTTTGACGTAATTGGCTGTTTATATTCTAATGATCAGGAATAATCAAAATGTTTTAGTGCAAAAAGATACTCCGCAACCCGATGCATAGAAGACAAAAGTATCGCGACATGCGTGAACGTCATCCGCCTGTTATTGCTTTTTGAAAAATTAAGACTGACGTTAGCAAAAAAAAGCGGCGACTGGAACTGTAATTAAACGGTTATTTCCGATTATTTCCGAAACTATACTTGTTTTTTCGGTTGGTTACGACATCTGGCTACCAGCTCAAAGTGTTTGCTCTTAAATTGAACTAATCTCACAGTTGTCAGACCACAATTGTTGAAAAACACTAACGTCAGTGTTACGTCAGAATGAACCGCATGAGCAAATCAAAACTATGGCAAATCATGGTCCATTATGTAAGCGGATGAAGAGTGATGAAGAAAACATCCTCAAATCAACCATGTGGAAGAGACAGTGAATATATAACTGGTGCGTTTCTAAAGTCCTTCAGTATAGTTTAATTTACACGATAAAATAAGAATATATTTCTACCACATTTTTCACCTTCATAAAAAAAACTAATACCTTCGAAATTTACTTAGCGTGCCTCAAAAGTGTATTGTTTATATAACAAGCTAAACTTTGCTCTGTTTTGGCTGAGCATTTCTTATAATATGGCGGATTTCAATATGCACATTCAGTTTGAGTAAGAAACGTCATATATGGCATCAACATTTGAAAAATCGCGCTGTTTCATTTTGCCCCGTGTACCATTTTGCCCCGGTCTCCCCTACATGCTTTATTCTATTCTGCATGAAATCATTTAGATTGCAAATTTATTTTGCAATTTTGCATGTTTCAGGGTAACTGTAATTTTCTAATATTTACAACATGAGATGCATACACAACATTTTGAACATTCAAGCAAGTGCAGCACTTATAAGCACTCATAAGTACAGGAAATATGAAGAGTTTTAAACCTTAAAGCGCCTGCAAAAATCATCTAAAATGCTGTCTGCTGCAATTTTTTGCTTTGTGCAAACAGTGTGGATCCAGATCAGACTGCTCCTATAGTCTTGTCTGGGTCTGCACAGTTTGGCAAACAGCATTCTAAAACATGTCAAATGACAAAAACAGCCAGCTTTTGTTGGGATTGGCGCTTTGAATAATCTGGGAAAACCGATCCTTTCAAAAAAGAGAACCTACAGTATTAGAAAACAGCAGACTCGGTTTTAATGAGTCTGTTTATGAGAACTAATGGAAAGTGCAATAATTCTCACGTCCCGAGCACTGGCTTAAGCGGTATTATGCTTTCTGTCAGAATCCAATATTCCTGAAGGACCAGAAAATGAAAAAAATATCAACACTATATCGATGCACAGGGAGAAGTTTACCAACTCCACACAGGCACAACGACAGCTGTTGCGACCTCTAAATAATCTGGAAAATCAGATCCTTCAGGAATAAAGAGAACATACAATATTAAAAAACAGCAGACTCGGTTTTAATGAAGATTGTTTTTGTCTAAGCCTGATCTGAGTCTACACTATTTGCCAAAGTACTACTAAATGAGTCACTAGTATAAAAAAGTTTAAATGGTAAAGATACGGTAGTCTATTATATATATTTTGAGTAAACACACCTGCTATATTGCAAGACCCTTGGGTCTGCACTTTAATCACTATGTGAGTACGTCCGTCCGCCCGTCTGTTACCATAGCTTATGAATCACATGGTATGTTTATATCAAATATTGCATACATATGCATGTAAACATTACCTAACCATTCGCATGCGAATCCCCAGATATTTGATATATATGGGTTAGCTATGCAATTGTCCAGCCTGTTATGGTTGGTTCATGAAAATCCTCATAACTCTTGAACCTTATGGGACATAACAGACATAAATTAATTTTCTGGACAGCATAAGATAAGATGTGGAATGGTAGCTCTTGCTTGTTTGTTTGATCTGATTCTTTATGTCGCAGTCAACAATCTTTCAGCTATGTCGGGACGGGTCTTCCTGGGTTGAACCAGTATTAAGCAAGGATAAATGTATCTTGCTCAATGACACAACGCAGTAACGCCGGTGAGGCTCGAATCCGCATCCCCTCGGTTCTGAGTCAAGCACTCTATCACTGATTTGGAATGGTAGCGGTTGGTATGGATTCATAGGGGCAATATTAGCATCTGCGACGGATATCAGTCCAGTGGTACACCTTCATGCTATCGGTAATATTCATATGAGAGTATAATTTTATTGGGTCTCGTAGCTCAGTCGGAGGCAAGCCCAGCTGTTCATCAAGGGTTCGTGAGTTCCATTGCGACCCAGCCAAAGTCCATTTCCTGGAGATTGGTCATGAAAACAGATACATATACAAGTACGTTCATTCGCCACCTTCCGCTGATTCAAGAAGGGTTCTTGTCAGTTTCAAGTGAAAGTATGTGCAAAAAGTACTGTTTTATACCCCTATTCCACACAGGGCCCGAATCCCACGAATCGCCACGAATTGACAAATACTTGGATTCGTGGGCTTAAACGTACTCAGTTTGCGAAGATCTTAATAATAACTGAATCATACAATCCGTAGTCAGTTCTTGCAATTCGTAGGCCTATCGGGAATTGGGATCAAATTATTTGAACTGTTCAAAACTTGGCCACGAATTCCCCGATTTGAAAAAATCGTGCTTGATTCGTAACAAATTCCTAATGCATTCTTGGACATTGTAACTGAATCGTAATCGATTCGGATGCGTTTTAGGCATTCGTAGCTACTCTCAACTCATTCGTGGGTAATCGGGATATTAAGACAAGCAATGAAACCAAGGAAGAGATAGTAGAAGGACTTTCCCTTGGAGTAACTACCCCATCACGCGCACACAATACAGCCAGTCCTGGAAGTTGAAACAAATTTGGCAGATTCAGGAGCACAATCAGGATCAGTCAGTAGCTCCTGGCTGGTGGTTTTTCTGATGGTGAGCTACCATATTTTTCCAAGTCAAAGAGCCAGGGCCAGGGCCTCTCGACATTAACGTTGATGTTTTCTTCTAGCTATATAAGTAGCTGTTTTAGACACTTAAGTTGCAGGATCAATTCTAAAGCTGACAAACGACGAACGTTCATTTTGAAACTGATCCCCCTCCCCCAAGCATGGATGGGCTTTTTTTATAACTGTCGTGAGAGGTGAGAGAAAATCCCGAGAATCATCACGAATCGTCGCGGATTTCTGTTAATTCGTACCCAATTTGTGCTGCATTCAGCGTATTCTCAACTAATTCGTGATCTATTATTTAATCCCGTGAATATTCGTAACTGTTTCTTACCTATTTCGTAACTGAATCGTAGAACATAACGAATGAATTGTAAAAAAAAAATACAATTCTCCACGAACCCTAACATCGATTCTTGATGAATCGGGGATTTGTGGTCTGTGGGGAAATAGGGCAAGCTTGCCCAGTAAAGTGTGGGATGCCCTAACATGACGGAAAAATTGTTGACTTTCCCCTCTCCTACCCCCCTCTCCTACCTTCCCAGACCCTGGGGATGGGGTCTTAAGGTTGAACTTCAACTTTTTTTCCAGTACAGCATCAACACAACCCAACACCACCAAAGATATTTGTACTGGGACATCAGGCACGGATCCAGGAATTTTTTGTCAGGGGGTGGGGGGTGGGGGGGGTCCAGGCTCCTCAACTTATTTTACAGTTTAAAGAGGGGGTCCAATGGTTTTATTACACATTTTCCAGGGAAGTCCAACTTTTTCCAGGGGTGGGGGTCCAATAGAAACCCATATAACTATAACTTGTGATTTTCCAGGGGGTCTGGGCCTCCTATCCCACCTCTGGATCCGCACATGGACATTGTGGCATTTTGGCACGAATAGGCTCAGACGAGCCTGTACGGCCTCCTTTTAAGCTAAGAAACTTCAAATGCTAATCGGTCCATAGTTTTTAAGCGACTAGCAAAGGCTCTGATCAGACTGCACATATGCACTGGCTGGTCTAAGCCTTTAGTGCTCGCACATACCACATTGTTTGAAATCTCATATTGCGGCCCATTTATTGGTGCAAAAAATGCATTATGGCTGTATATCAGGGCGAAATTGCAATTGTCTCATAAAGAACCTGTAACTTCTTTCATAAAGAATATGTAACAGCTTTCTAAAAGAACCTGTAACCCGAATTTTAGGCTCATAAAGCATTTGTAACCTTTCATAAAGAACCATTAACTTCGAAAATTTTTGAAATTGGCTAAAACGTATATTTAAGGAAGAATTTAAGCTTCATATACCAAATATATAATATAATGGTTCGTTTCCAAGCATGTTTTGCTCGATAAAACTATGAAATATACACATATGGCATTTGTTGCAACTTAGCATCTCTATTGTAATTGGTGTATTGTTGGACAGCTAAACTGTATGATAAATGCATAAAATATATCATAAAACATGCTGCTTATATGTCTTTTAACAAAATTTGACTCTTAAACTGTATAATATAACCATTTTCACCCCGTTTCTGGCATGAGCATCGCATCTTGTCAAGAATCATTAACCCAAAGTAAAGAATCTGTAACCATTTTCATAAAGCATCATTGACAACTTTCATAAAGAATCACCCCGCACTGTGACTGAGTTAACCCCCTGTGAGAAAGAACAACATCAAAAACGAACCCACACACTATCTAAACAAGTACTTAGACAAAAAGCGAAGACCCGTTTCATGTGTTTTCTAAGTTAAAACGACCCTGGGGGACAGAAACAATGGGGGTGACAGCAAACAAAGAGCTCGTGCTGCCGTTCTAATCCTAGTGTGTGTATGTTTGATATTGTAGTGTATGTACTAAAATGAAATAAATATCCCTTCCGCTGATTTATTCAAGAAGGCTTGTTGTCAGTTACAAGCGAAAGTATGTGCACGAAATACTGGTTAACCGCTTGTTCAAGCCTGCCCAGGAAAAAGTGTGGTTAGGTGAACTGACCGTCCCGCAATGACCATAGCTGTTGACTTGGGACGTAAAGCAATAAAACAAACAAACAAAACCACTAAAGAACTAACAAGAACAGAAACATTGCCACAGAACGAATAGCAGTCACAGCCACTTGGGGACTTGTTTACGGTTTACTTACCAAACGTTCGCTTTAGATATGGTTGCTATTCAAACGCATAACAGTGAGGAGTCCTAACAAATTCAATTTGCAACATTTCATCACTTTTCGACAGAATCGTAAGATTGCTGTTTCAAGTACAAAAGGGCAAAGTCAGACTGTGCCTCGGTGTGAATTGCATTTTCAAATAAATTTAACCCCCGCCCGATTAAGGTTTCGGCTGCTTCCGTTCTATGACGGTGAGTATGTTGTTGTTTATGCATTGTTTGTTGTTGCTCCCGTTGTACGTGTGATGCATCTTTGTTTTGTGGTGTAATTCTTGGTGTAATTTCTAGTTTTGCAATTATCTTAATGAGGAAGAGAGAGCTGGCTCCGATGTTAAAAAAAATGTCCATGGTCAACTCAACTGAGTACGAAATTACTGCTCTTAAAACAAAAATACTGACAAATAAAGGAAGTTTATTGCTTTAAGTCTCTCAGATGTTGTATTTATCATGCTAATAAATGTTAAAATGCCAACAATTGTTGGCGTTTTAACATTTATGAGCAGGATAAATTTCGTGCTCAGCCGAATTGAGTATGAATATAGTTTTATCACCTGAGGGCCAGATTGTTTTACTTAATGGTATTCTTGCTGTCGCGTGGCCGTCATTGTTAGAACACGTTGTCTTAAAGGGGACAGCAACCCTAATGGTAAGTATGTTTTATCATAAAGAGCTCTATGAATCATGAATTTTGATACAAGTATCATCAAAATCGGTTGAAAAAGAATTCAATATGGCCAAAATTTAGCCGCCATTTTGAATATTTTATTAGTTCAACTGCTTAATTTTTAGTTATCAATAATATCGCATCTGTGTTTCAGCAGATATGCAGCTTTATACATAAGGGAAATGTTTTAGTAAAGATAATTGCAAGTAATCTATTGGTTTGTCTTTTATTTTGATTACGCATATTTAATTCGGCTGTGTGATGTCACTAAGCCTACAATATGGCCGCTTCCATTACAGTTCATTTGCAAATATTCAAACGCCCACAACTTCTACGTTTTTTCAACCGATTTAGATGAAACTGATATCAAAATGCATGGTTTATTAAGATCTTTCATGTAAAACATAGTAATCATCAGGGTTGCCGTCCCCTTTAAAGATAGACTGGTTCTCTCCCTTTAATAGCTTGTCAGCATATTAAGACAGGTAACTACTAAACGCCATTGCGTCTATTTATAGGCATATACACTGACGTAGTAATGGAAAAATACGTAGTATTGGAAAATACCTGTGGCGTCTTGAGTCCATCTGCGGTATATTGAATAAAAAGTGCATTTGCGATTTTTAAACAACTGCTCCAAGCTAGCATCCCATCACGAGCCACTATCGGCCCGCCGACGAACCGTCACCTGCGGATGGTTGTTCGTTGGCGGGCCGATAGTGGCCCAATTGTACGTGCGGATTGGATTTTTTTATAAAGTTTATTTTGTTCTATTATCAGGAATATGGCAACTGAAAAATTACAAGATCTATAGGTTCCTATAGAAATAAGCATCCCCAACCCAACACTGGATGCGTGGATCCAGAGGGGGTTAGGTGGTCCGGACCCTACCCCCCCCCCCCCCATCCCCCTAAAAAATCACATGTTCTATGGGTTTCTATAGAAATAAGCATCCCCCGCCACCCGAAAATAAACAAAAATACAGTTACCCCGCATCTAGTCAGACGCAACGCGGCCCGGTACAACTATTTTCTGGAATTTCAAATGTTCACAGGGGAAACACTTATGAGACTTTCAGTTTGCACCTACAAAACTCATTCCGTGACGGGGAAGTGGGCAATTACTTATTTCTAACCGATGTGCGGATCCAGAGGGGGATAGGTGGTCCGGACCCCCCCCCCCCCCACCAAAAAAATAAAAATAAATAAATAAATAAAAATAAATAATAATCACAAGTTCTTTAAGTTTCGTTGGAAATAAGCATTTGCCCCCCCCCCCCCCCCCCCATCCCCGAAAAAAAAAAAAAAAAAAAAAACAGTAGTCAGACATGTTACCGACTGCGCCGGCCGGTAAACCTTCTGAGACTTTCAGAAAACTCAATCCGTGACAGGGAAGTGGGCAATTACTTATTTCTTACCCATGCCCGAATCCAGAGAGGGATTGGTGGTCCGGACCCCCCCCTCCCCCCGAAAAATCACAAGTTATATAGGTTTCTATAGAAATAAGGATTTGCACCCCCCAACCCCCCCCCCCCCCCCCCCAAAAAAAAAAGAAATAATAATAAAAAGTTGCACCCCCCCCCCCCCCCGATAAATGTTTCGACCCTTTTGAACCGTAAAAAAATATAGTTGTAAAAAAAAAAAACAAAAAACACCCTTATCAGAGTTTTTTCTGTTATTTGAGTCTGGACGCCCCCGGCCCCTGTTTCTATCTGCGAGGAGAGGGTGGAGGGGGGGGGTACTATAATATTTTCATTCATACGTGGGCTCGCACCATTTTGGTGTTCAAAATTTTGAATTTCAATACCTTTGAGGGTTTTCAGAAAAATGTATAGTTTTTGGGGTATGAAGATTTTGTGGATATCTTTTGGGGTCATCACAAAACACCAAAAAGTTAACCCCAAAAATGGTCCGGGCCTACGTATGTTTGAAAATATCAGAGTACCCCCACCCCCTTTCTCACCCAGGTGCGAGTATGCTTGGAATTCGTGAACAATATCAGCGGACGTCATATTTTGTGTTTGGGGTCACTACACAGATAGCAAAGATACGTTGGGCCCACAATGGTAGTTGGTGGAAATGTGGGCGACCTTGTACCAACGCAACAATGTCGACCATTCTCTCATTATTAAACACCACTATATTATTACAAAATCCTCTGTGCCTGTATTCTGAATAATGTGTTTGGTGTTAAAAGAAGTTTATGTTTCCGGAGCACAGCATTGCGAAGGAGATTTGTTTGATTTGATCCTTACGTCCCATCAACAATCTTTCAGTTATGTAGGGATGGGTCTTCCTGGGTTGAACCGGTACTAAGCTATGATTAATGTGTCTTGCTCAAGGACACAACGCAGTGACGCCTGTGAGGCTCGAACCCGCGGCCCCTCTGTCTCATGTTCATTAAATAAGCCAGGTTACGAGGAAAACTATCCATGCGCGGATCCAGAGGGGGCCGGGGCTCCGGGCCCAGCAAAATCACAAAGCTATAGGATTTATTTAGCAATACTCGTCTGGATCCACTTGAAAATCTCAAAGGCAAGTCAGAATTCAATGTTGGGCCATTAATTCGGCCGCTAGCGAAACGCCATTGAAATTGGCCGATGGTGATACACCTTGAAAGGTATTTGGATTCTCACCATAAAAAAGTTGTTAAAGATAAATTGGACTCCCTCTAACAACACTTCCTGGGTCCGTGCATGCCTGTGTCGGGGATTTCCGATCGGATGGGGGCTACTCTGACATTTCGTAGCCTATGTGGACTCGGACCTTTTTTAAGGAGGGGGTCTATCTTTTAATTTCAATAATTTTAGGGGGTTCAGATTGAATAAATATTTTATGGGATCTATGATAAAATTGTGGATATTTTAGGGGAGGGGGCGGGATGGTCATCATTCACAGTTAGGGAGCGTGGCGAAAAAGGAACGCATGTGCGCGACCCCCGTAATTTGACTTTAAAGCATGTATAATATCATGCGCGGATCCAGGAATTTTTGACAGGGGGGGGGGGGGGGAGTCCAGACTGAGACGTTTTTTAGTCCTCAGCTTATTTTACAGAAGGGGGGGGGGCAAAGGTTTTATTGCAGAGAAAACTATACTTTCTCAAGGATCCAGAGGGGGTCCAACATTTTCAGAGAGAGGAGAGGAGCGCATCGTTCTTTTAGTATTAGCACGCATCACTATCCTTGCATTTCGTTGGCACTCCTCATAAAAAATGCAATTTTGATGCAATATGAACTTGAACTGATGTATACATTTAGAATAATAGCATTTAATTCAGTTGTACAAAATTTTCTTTCACCAAATGATTATTATGTTGAAATCTGGTAATGGTCAGAATTCTTTATAACAGCAAATTCACTTTAACGTCAAAGATAGCAAGGAACAAACAGTGTCGTTATAAAGAGGGTTGACTGTATTAGCACGCATCACTATCCTTGCATTTCGTTGGCACTCCTCATAAAAAAGTCTACATCTTTGATCGAGGTTCTGTAATTTCGAGTAACAGTTTCTACACATAAGGCCTAAATGAAATATATGTGTGGTTCCTGTTTCATGCCAAGAAAATTTAGGGTAGGTAGGTAGGGAAATTATTAAATTTTGTTATAACATTTAACAAAGAAAATAGTGACAGAAATTGAAAAAGTGCCCATTTTTTTCTCCAAAGACCATTTTATTGTTTAGGGTATATAGGGTTAAAAAAAATTAGGGTAGGTAGGCAACAGGAACCACACATATATTTCATTTAAGCCTAACGCCACTCTCTACATTAATGCCCCCATACATGTATTTGGCGAGCAATGCTTTGGCGTTGATGTCTGATCTTTTTGTGGATTCGATCCTTCGGACCTCTTGTGCGCTCTTTCCACAGACCATGCAGACACGCTCTGCAGGGTGCAGATTTTTGTTTTACGGGAGTTCTATACATTTCTATCCAGGGGTGTGGAAATAGTAAAATTTTCTACTTGTCCAGGGACAAGTAAATAGCCATAATGTACTTGTCCAACGAAAATTTTACTTGTCCGATAGTACAGATTAGCTTATACCTTTCTGTGCTTAAACAATTTACACTTTTGAAAGCAGTATGAAACCATGCAGATATCAACTCTCTTGAAAACAGCGTAGATCCAGATCAGCTGGCTTCTTCAGGATCCACACTGTTTTCAATGAAACATGTGAACTCATAATAATTAATCAAAATATGAAGTACAAAATTTTATTAACTTTATACAAGTTTTGCACTTGTCCAAGGACAAGTAAATTGAAATTTTCAACTTGTCCTGAATGAAATGGGACCAGGTCGGACAAGTCGGGCATGGTATTTCCACAGCCCTGTTTCTATCCCATGCTGTAGCCACGATGATCCACGGATGTATTAGTTTGTCTTCCTGGTGTCTCTTGATGGTTGTGTGTCTCTTCCTTGCAGTGCCATGGGGTTGTCTGCTGTTTGTGATTGTGGTATTTCCTGATCATGCTCACATACTATTTTTAGGTAGTGAATACCCTTTAAACCTTCTTTACATGAACCACAAGACTGGTGACCTTGAAACACGGTTTGCATCATTGGATAGTAAGTGAGTATGAGCCACTTTCTGTGCCTTATATATAGTAAAAAATTTAATTGAATTTGGGTCACACTGACTTCATATAATACCTGGCCTATTTATGAACTTTTTCAACACCTTTGCTTGTTAACAGGCGCTCTTTCTGGAGCATGCGCAGGTTCTCTACTTGAAAAAATATCATATGCGGAAGAAAAAAAAGTAGGTGAGTGGGTTTCGATCATTGGACCCTTACCTCGTTAAGCAAAAGCGCTACCACTTGCGCTATTTGGGCAGGTATCGTCGATCGATTACATCTAAATCTAAGGACATTGAAAAAATTATTAAACTCGAAATTACCAATAACAGCAATATTTGAAAGGCTTTGTATCGAAAAGAAAGTGCGGCAAATCTTCTCAGTTTTCAGTACATGTTCATTTCTCATTTTGATGAGCGAAATTGACCCAGGATGTAAACAGATGCTCTTTCTGGAGCATGCGCAGTCGGATGAGTGGGATTCTCTACTTGTAAAAAATTACTAGTTACCAAACGTCATATGCGTAGCGGAAGTGGAGCTTTATCAACGTGGGGAACCAATCTACTTTAAAGAATCATGCTATACCAATATGCATGCATAATTTTAAAAAATGTACACTATATTCTGAAAAGGAATTGGTCACTTTAGTTAACTTACTTATTGATAGTTAACATATAGACCACCAATAAATGGATAATTGCACTACCTATAGGCGTACATTTAATTCGCTGCGAGTCCGTCTGTATGTCCATCCGTCCGTTCATTAGCAGTTAGTGAACTAGCTCGAACCTCTTGAACCACATGGTATGTTTTGATCAAATTTTACATATGTATGTATGCATGTCAACACTTTCTAACCACCGGCATGCGTAACAACCTTTTTTGATGGGTGAGGCCTTGCGTGGCTCTTCCTCGCGGTGCCATGGGTTTGTCTGCAGTTTGTGATTGTGGTATTTCCTGATCATAATCACTTACTGTGCTTGCTAAGCATCAGTCCAGCCGCTCGTAGTCAGTTGGTGAAAATGCTCATAACTCCTGAACCACATGGTATATTTGGATCAAATTTTGCATACTAGTTTATTTTCACATTGTCTAGCCACTGGAATGCAAAATGTTGACGAGGCTGCTTGGATAATTAAAACGCAGAAAACTGCAGAAAATCAAAAACTCTATGTTCACATGAAAAACATGCTTATCGAAATTATAAAAAAACAACAGTATTTTACAGACTCTGTATCGCAATTTTTCACAATAATCATCAGTCCGTCCAATTCGCTTTCCAGAATTTCCTTACCGCATTAGTACTGATTATCTTCGTTCATCACGGGTCGTGCACATCTTAGACAGTTGATTAAAAGTAATTTTGCATCATAATAAGGGGAGTGCAGTGGCTCAGTGGTAGAGTGCTTGACTCGAGACCGAAGAGCCGCGGGGTCGAGCCTAACCGGCGTCACTGCGTTGTGGTCCTTGAGCACGACGCATTTATCCTAGCTTGGTAATGGTTCAACCCAGGAAGGCCCGTCCCTGTTTAACTGAAAGATTGTTAATGGGGCGTAAAGAATCAAATCAAACAAACAAACAAACAAACAAACAAGCATCATAATAAAATATTACAAACAAATAATTCCCATGAATTTCCCAATTGGTAAGCTCGAATATTCGTTATAATTGCCCCCCTCATATCTCTCCCTTTCTGTTAAATGGTTAATTCTAACAGCTGCGTATCTGGCAAGATTGGTAATTGATTTGGAGCTTTTCATGTTTTTATGCAAAAAACTAATACCAATCTCTTCATTTCACTCATGTCATTCATACATTACATATAAGGAACACAATATTGCAGGGCGGTCTACAACAAACATGCAGAGAGAGCGAGAGAGAGAGAGAGACAGAGACAGAGAGACAGACTGAGAGAACATTAGAGATGCTTATTATGACCCATGTTCATATAGTTGTTTTGCAAAATAAAGTGAAAACTAAGTTGGCGGAGTACACGTGGTTGGTCTTTGGCAGAGATAAAATGAATTTCTATATTTCAATTGCAAAAATGAAAAGATGAATTCATAAACACTACATGGTTACCTTTGTCCTTTCGTTAAATTCAAAACATCGCCATTTCTTCCGGTTACACAAAAAGCTCTAGGCCACATGTGACAAGTCAACTCAGAATGTTACACGCGAAAATGCTCCCCATAGCCTTCTATAGAAACCATCGATCTTGGCAGAGCAATGATATTTTATATCAGCAGATACGTCATCTTCGTAAGCCAAGGGTACTAAGTCCACTTCGTCCCTTGCGCACGTAATGAACGAATTGAACATAGTACCCTTGGTTTGCGAAGATGCAGATACGTATATTGACGCTCCTTACCCATTCAGACCGTAACAATAGTATCTGCAAATTAAGGCACGAGATGTTGAGCTGAGGGAAATCTATAACCTGAATACATTGTCCTGTTGCTTTTCATAAGTTTCTCAACCGAAAATGTAGATAAATAGGCCAGCTGATAAAATTCTGGCTTTTACCACATTGACAATCAGCGATGACTCAGATGAGACAGTACCCTCAACAACGAAGTGTACTTAAATATTTATACAGACAACCTCATGTGTTCTCATGGGTTAGCTGTGCATATACATGACTATATACATTTGCGATAAACTTTTTATCTATACGCTACTACAAATAGTTGTGGCATGTGATGCAAATACAAATTGCAATCAATGTCATATTGCTGTAAAATGACAATTAAATGTAGGGTTTCAACAGTTCATAATCTATACATCTCTCTTGACAAGAAAGAGCCATTCATCACATACACAGTAACTTATTGTAAACAGTTCAACAGTTTATTCCATTGGTAACAAAAGCAACAGTCCGCAATTACAAACATACACAAATAATGTACATATAGCAAAGAATGACGACTTCTTCACACCTGTTTGACTGATAAACTTTGTTTGCGAAATTTCATTGCATTGAAAATATATCGAGAAATGTTATTATAATTCTCTTATTTATAGATGTACACATCCGGATAAATTTATCAACAGAAGGATAGTTGTCCGGGATAGGTGTACCAAATGAATGAAATATATTTGTATCTTATTTGTCTCAAATTTGGACATACCAGAAGGAAGTGAAATTCTGTCTCAATATCCCTTTTACAAAAAGGACATAATCTTTCTACAAATGGAGTATGATTATAACGACCCTTGTTCCATACCAAACTCAGTAAATCGCCTCTAAATCTTGAATACGACGTTCTAAACATTTCATTTACGATACAGAACATATACTCTTCACAACCAAAATTGAGTTTTAGCAACTTGTACCCTGAAACTAGTTAAAGCTCTCCGGTAAAAATAAATACTGGCTGTTACAAAGCAGTGCTTCTTTTTGAATCCTTTCTGTTATATATGTTTGGTGTCTGTCATGCTATCTCGTCTGTTCTTTGCAGCCTTGTGGTCACCTGCTGGAAAGGGCTAACCTCTTGGCTCTCGTGTATGTGATGTTTTTTGGTGTTTTTATCACTTCCCCATGCGGTGTCCTAGGTCAGGCTAATTTATCCATATCTTATATGTCCGAGCTTTGAGTCTGAGTATCCATGTCTAATAACCGTAATTTAAAAACTTTAAAAAAATGACACCTGCCCTACTCCTTGGTTCAACCACATTTCACCAAACCCCACCCTGAAAATCCGATTTCAAATATGACGTCCATAGCAACGTTGCGTACATAATGACAAAATTATACATTTTAGACAGAAATGAGATTTCAAAGTAATCTTAATGTCATATGATAAATAGAATCTAACACTCGCATTTTATCTCTTTTCCCCAACTCGTTAAATGAATTCAATAAAACATGAGCACTCATGTAAGATCCTCTATTTACGCAAGAAAGTAGCATTTCAAACCTTGGCAGTCAATGAAGGTCTGGACCAGATTGCGCTATCAGGACACACTTTCTTTGTAAATAAGAAGAAGACTACCTCGACACTGTGAAGACACTGTGAGGACACTGTATGGTCTTAAATTACACGGTCACCATTTAACATGTGGAGTTTGAATCCGAGTAACCAAATTTGCGATAAGCGAATAAAATGTTCTAGAATATTAGTCAGGAAAAAAATCAGAAAAAGACGCTTATTTAATAAGGTACAGGCATTTTGTGAAGAAAAGGTTTTGAGATACCTATTAGGGGTATTTTGGTATGCTGAATCCAAAAACCAATGTTGGCAAGCTGAAAAATGGCGTCTTCACTATCTAGTTTGCATATTTCCAAAATGGCCGCCAAATTGAAGAAAAATCCATAAAAATCCGTAGAGTAACATGTTAAGTATGCCAAACTGGTACAAATCAATCTAAAAACATCTTCTCATGATTGGGGGTCTTTACTGACATCAATTTATGCATTTAGAATTAAAAATATGACCAAGAGGTAATCAGGGGAGACAACTTGAGCAAAAATTCTTGCTTCCGACTTAGTTAAGGTTTTTTCATAATAGTCCATGCATATTATCTGGCTTGAATGTGTCAGGAATAATTTCATTAAAATGAGATCTTAAAAAAAATGCTTCGCAATGATATCACTATTGTTTGCAGGAAAATATGGCGATTTAAACAAAAAATTCTGTAAGGTTTAGCTAGGGGAGGGGGCTAATGCGATTTTAAAGAAAGTGGGCATGTACCTACAAATGACTCGTATCTCATCAGCAACTCAGCCTACACTATTTACTTTGCTAGCAAATTAAAGCTTAGATATAGTACTTTCATCTGATGGAATCGTCTGATATGCAGATTAGTTATCTTATTTGCATATTCATCAATACTGATGAAAATTTCATAAAATAAGGGAAACTTTTTTTTAAAAAAAAAGCAAAAAAAAAAGCTGAATTCTGCCCCCCAAACTGTCCTTGTTGCATGTTATTATATCATCGGTGATACAATTTGACAAGTCCGTTCCAATAGTCATATATAAAATTAACTCATTTGCATATTCATGAATATTAATGGAACTAAAAATAGAGGTAAAATCATAGAATAACTATCCCCCCCCCCTCAAACACACACACCTCGGGAGGGGAGCTTATTCGACTTACCTTGCACCCAAGGACAATTACTCATGGATGCGATATTGTTCAATGGAACCTCTAAATTCTTATTGTGTCCGAAAATAACCTATTTGGATTACATAAAATTGCATGGTGTCCATGGCAACCCATCGGGCACTGTAGCTGGGTCATTTGCAAGCAGGCCCAAGATTGAAACTTGCGTGCCGCACCTATTTTCATGGATTTTTTCTCTCTTCCACTAATTCAAGAAAAACAAGCTGTCAGTTACTGGCGAAACAAAATGGTCACTAAATGGAAAATAAAAAATGGCTAAACAATTTACCCTTCCCCCATAATGTGAAAATCCACAATATGATTCTAAAGAAAGTGGGTGTACCTTCAAAACGATTCGTATCTAAGCAGCAACTCATCCTAGACTACCGACCCTGGTATCAAATTTAAGCTCAGACATAGTTTTTTATTCAATGTGCTGATATGCAAATTTTCGTTTTCACATATTCATGAGTATTAATAAAAAAAATAAAAAGAAAAGAAAATTCAAGAAAAAAAATTAAGGGGGTGTACCTATACACATAACCATATGTCATTTGCTAGTTATAATAGACTATCAAATTGGGTACCAAATCAAAGCCTAGACAAAGTAGTTATACCCAATGGTACGATATGTAAATAATCTAATTTAAATAGTCATGAATATTTATGAAAACATGGTTGAAAAATAAGGAGGATATGTACAACATTACCTAAATGTCAGCTGCTAACTTTTCTAGACTACCAAACTTATTACCAAATAAAAGTCGAGACATTACACTTTAACCTAGTATTATGATATACAAATTATCTAATTTGCATATTCAAGAAAATTAATGAAAACATTAGAAATAAAAGAAAAAATGTTACAAAACTTTAGAGGGGTGTATTTACAACATTACCCATATGTTAGCTGCTAACAATCCTCAACTTCCAAAATTGGTACCATATGAAAGGTGGTGCGTCATAGTTATTTAACACAATAGTCTGATATACAAATTTTATTTACATATTTGTAAATATTAATGAAAACCATTAAGCAAAAAAGAAAAATTGCAGAAAAATTAAAATGGGTGTATCTACAAAATTACCTATATCTCATCTGCTAATTGTCCTAGACTAACAAGCTTGGTACCTAAAATATGCTAAGACATAGCACATTTTATGCTGTGATCGGATATGCAAATCATTTCATGATTATATTCTTGAATATTAATTTAAATGTTAGAAATGAGAGAAAAATTGTAATAAAGTTAAGGGGGTGTACCTACAAAATTACTCATATCGTAGCTGCTAATATTCCTAAACTACCACACTTGGTACCAACTTAAAGCTAAGACATTTTACTTTACTCAATAGTCATTATGTGAAATTATCCATTTTTTTAAATTTATTGATATTAATGTTAACATTAGAAATGAGAGAAAAAACGTAGAAAAAAATAGCGGTGGTCTACTTCTAAAATTACTCCTATCTTTCTCTATATACTGCCTGGCGCTCGCTTTCGAGCATTATCGGCAGGTGTACATTGTACACTCTGGGTATCTCATCTTTTAATTGTTTGTTTGTTTGGTTCTAAACGACGCATCAACCCTTGTGGGTCATTAGCGTCAGACGGTATTAAACTAAACATAATGTGGATGGAAAAAGTAAAAAATTTATAAGATAAAATAAAAGGAATGATGATGACGAGCCTGCACAATGACAATTAGTTGCAATACAATCGTTGACAGAAGAGACCGCGTACAATATCTGACAGTTTCAAAGAGCTATTCAGATAACTGTACATGTTCTTTGACTGAACAGAATACAACATTAAAAAATCTGTATTATGGTCTGACACAAATGTAAAACAAAATATGACCCCCCAAAAAGCAATTAGATTTTGTTAAAAAAAATTATTTGTCTTAAAAATGTCATAATACTATCAATATGTATATCTTGAAATAATTCTTTCATGTTATCAACATGGAAGCAATTATTTCTTACTTGCGCAAAATCACCACACTCCAAAAGGAAGTGTCGTATAGTGAATGGTGCATCGCAACCAACACATTGTGGTTGCTCCTCACCTAGTAGTAAGTATGAATGTGTGACTCTTGTATGACCTAAACGGAGTGGAGCCAAAACGACTTCTTCTTTTCTAATATTTCGAACAACTGAGATCTTTTAATTGTTCTAGACAATTAATCTTAGTATCAAATTAAGGCTGAGACATAGTTTTTTTTTATTTCAATGGTCAGATATACATTCATTTAACAAACATATTCATCAATATTGATGAAAACTATTGAAAACTTAAGAAAAATTGAAAAAGAATCAATAAGGTTGTATCTTAAAAAATGCAATAATAAACAAATTAAATAATTTGCGTATCAAACAACACTATTATAGAACTTTTTCTGGACTTCATTTTGGGAACAAGTTTTGAAAGTAAATGAGTATGAAATCTAGGATAAATAGCAGCTGAGATATGAGTAATTTTGTTTGTACATTCTATTAATTGCTCTCTAATTTCTTCTCATTTCTAATATTTAATTAATATTCATGAATACAATTTTAAGATAATTTGCATATTGGACCATTATGTAAACATGCTATGTATTAGCATTAAATTGGTACCAAGGCTGGTAGTATAGGATAGTAAGCAGCTGAGATGTAGATAAATTTGCATGTACACCCCCTTATTTTTTTTACGATTTTTCTCTTATTTCTAATGTTTTATTAATATTCATGAAGATGCAAATATCAAATTTGCATATCTGAACATTGGATGAAAGTCCTATGTCTTAACAATCAGTTGGAACCAAGTTTAAAAGTTTCGGATGAGTTGCTGCTGAGATATGAATACTTTTGTAGGGACATCCCCATTCTTGAGAAGGGCACCATGCGATTTCACATTGCTCAAATGGGTTTATTCTTTAGGGCAATATTTTCCCCCATTTATGTGTCTCCCAAAACAATTTGACACACATTAGAAGTTTTCCTGATGGTGCAAGGTTGGTATAATTAGACCCTAACGTACTAATGAATGTACATGCTGTTACTTTTTATAGATACAAAATGTACCATATATTTGGGCATGTAAATTATGACATATTTATTTTAAAACAAAACAACTCGTTGATTATTAAAGTTTCTTTCTCATCTATTACTTGAAAAGCTGGTAAACAGTCCAAAATCGTGCTATGAATAAAACTAATATTTAAATAGCAGGATACTGAATAAGGCACGTTTACATATGATTTTATAGACTAAACGGACATTAATTACCATGAATATGGTAATATCATGGAATAATTATAAAAATTTCCGCCAAAACCCTGTACTCTAATCGTAAATTGATCTTAGGACATAATACAAATGATTTTGGATACAAAAGCATTGTCAAAAAAAAATATTTCAGTCATATGTCAAATTCCATGATTTTTGGCAGCCATTTTGAAAATATGCAAATTAGGTCATTAAGACGTCATTTCTCAGCTTGCCAACATTGGTTTTTGGATTCAGCGTACCAAATTACCCCTAATTAAGATGTCGAACCCTTTTCTTCACAAAATGCCTGTACTTGTTAACTTTTCTGATTTTTTTTTCCTGACTATATATTGCTACTGGATTTACCACTGTTATTATACATGTATCTGCAGTGATCAGTCTAATTGCGCCTTAGTTAGGCAAACTGACACAATCACTTGGATTAAATGGGTTACTATTATTCAAGGCTTAAAAGCGTGCTCATATTACAGGTGGACCCTTCCTCTCCCTCGCTGTATATTTCCATTCTGTCAGTGGTGAGTACGTTATTGTCCATGTTCGCTTTGATGGTGATATTACAAGCCACCAAGATACGCATGAAACATCAGATGTTAGCAATGAAAGGCTTCGCCGTAAAACTAGCTGTGATACTCACGAACGTACAGTCGCTTATATTCGGATTTATGGCAAAATATGATGTTCCACCGTGCCTAGGTAGTCGAGGAGCAAAGGTCAGGGGATCAAGTAGGTATAATTTAGACAATAGTTGATATTATTATACACCCAGTATTTTTGTCTGGGGGTATATAGTTTCGTCTTTTCGTTCGTCTGTTCGTTCTTCATTCCATCACGTTCGTGGAGTTTACGATAAGCTTCTTAAGCGATAAATATCTCGGTAACCACTTGTAAGAAATCATTCATATTTTGACCATAGTTACCCTGGAGGGTTGGCATTTACATCATGACTCCAGACCCAATGGCTCATAACAAAGGAAGGGGGTAGAGGTCAAAATCTAGCCCCTGTTCTATTTTTACCTGCGTCGCTTTAGCGAAAGCAGGTCTAGTAATGAGTCTACTCCGTCCGTCCGTCCGCAACACTTTTGGTGCCTAGTTTGTATAATCTGTAACTCCAAAAGTTTTCATTCATTTTTATTCAAACTTTGCATAATGATTGG
This sequence comes from Loripinus fragilis, assembly GCA_964019695.1. NCBI lineage: Eukaryota > Metazoa > Mollusca > Bivalvia > Lucinida > Lucinidae > Loripinus > Loripinus fragilis. Next base: position 102,012,644 of record OZ026518.1, read on the forward strand.
TCACATATTGACGATCTGCACCTTCTATTATGTGCACATTTCGTGAATATTTTCTCATTTTAAGGTTGTTGAACTTGGACATGTTTCGTCCAAAATGCTTAGATGGTGTCTGGCTTGTGTAATCTGTAACTCCAACAGTTTTCATTCCTTTATATTCAAACTTTGCAAAATGATTGCCCACACATTGAAGATGAGCAACTACTATTTTGTGCACATTTGATAAATATTTTCTCAACTTTGAGGGGTGTTGAACAGTTTTCATTCCTTTATATTCAAATTTGCATACTAATTGTTCATACATTGAACATGTGCACCTCCTATTTTGCACACATTTGAAAAATACTTTCTTATTTTTAGGGCTGTTGAACTTGGACATTTTTTCTAACCGAAATGCTTAGGGGTGTCTAGTTTATGTAATCGGTAACTCCAGCAGTTTTCATTCCTTTATATTCAAACTTTACAATATTATTGTTCACACATTCAAGATGTGTACCTACTATTTTGTGCATATTTGATAATATTTTTAGGAGTGTTGAACTTAGACATTATAACGACTACATCACCTTTGTAGTGCTTACATTGTGTAATGTGTGTGTAATCTGTAACTCAAATAGATTTCATTCCTTTATATTTAAACTTTGCACAATGATTGTTCACACATTGAAGATGCTCACCGGCGACGCATGTCCAGAGCAGAGTTTGGTCTTGGTCTAGCTTAAGCAGATATGATAGCACCCATTTGTTAGAAAACGTTCATTTTGGACAATGGGTACCTCTCATAACTGGATTCCACTTGACTGCTCCAGACATTTGGGTCCATGTGCCAGGGTGGTGCTAGAGGCTTAAATTTAGGACATTATTAAAAGTACTATTCTATTGTTCCATCTTATGCAGATATCTTACCGACCATTTACCAGAAATCATTCATATTTGGACAACGTCTACCACTCATAACTTGCTTCCACTTGACTGCTCCAGGGGATAGAGGTCGAATTTTAGGACATCTTAAAATATGTATCATTTTTTCTGTTACAATAGCATTCGTATTTAAACGACGGTTGCTATTTATGGGTCTCTTACGAGGGCTGTTCAAATATGAATGCAAGTAGCTTCATAACTTTCTCCACATATATGCTACGACAAAATGCCATACCTTTTTGGAAAGACCTATTTGTCGCCTTTAGAATGACACCAGCCATAAAGAAGCACTCACTATATTTCTCGAGTTACAGACCCTTATATAAAGACCATTCCTGTATACTGAAGTTTTTTGAAGTAAATTGCAATTGCATGTTTTGGTACATGTGCGAATATAGTGTCATATCTTTGTAAGTTTTAGACAAAATGGCACCAAATTTTAGATACAAGTTTATGTAACAATCCAAAAGTTGCTTGCAGGACAAAGTTGATATAACCTGTTTCAATCTTTAGTAAACAGACACGTTTGTGACGTCATTAATTTTGTGATAAACGTCATTTTGAGTTATCTACTGGTGATGTTATAATGAACATCGCTGTGTCGTTTTCTTTGCGTTTTGCTGAAAACATGCTAAATATGTCATAAGGGAGTTTTCAAATAGCGCCGTCCTCTATTAACAGAGTAATCACATTTTGTATCATTTTTCAATCATTTTTCTGCTTCTTAATGACGTGTTTACATTAATTGAAATATATTCAATTTGTCTAGTCCTCAGGACCAGGTGAGTAATTTTATTGTAAATATTGCCTATAGTGGTCAAACTTAAAGTTTGCATTCAAATTTAGAATAAATCCGCAATGTTATGACAAAAAAAATAAGTATAAATTCTATAACCCCTTCACTTAAGGCATTTTTGACTTAACAAAAATGCTTTTCAGCTTTTAAAAATTATCCACTATCCATCAATAATTTGTAGCAACAACTCAGTATGAGCGATCAACATATTGTCTTTGAGATAAAACTAGTTTAAATGTTGCTTCGTGCATTTTGTTAGAGTTCAGTTTAACTGAAAACTGAAAGGTGGTGTTTTGTTTTACCATTTATTTGCAAACATAAGGAGACTTAAGTGAAAACGATTCTTTGTAATTCAACAAAAGCATGTCGGATTTTCGCAACTTTCACAGACTCATTAAATAAGAATATGGGGACACTTCCATAAAAAATTCAAGAAATTTCACCTGTTTATCGGCGAATTATACGCTCGTCTATATCACTGGTATATGTTCGAAACATTGAGTTTGCTAGTATACTGACGTGACCCTCATTCAAAGGGCTATAGCTCGATAAGTATACTGTATTTTTCTTTAGGTCTGGTGCCAGTTTAAAGGTGACATATAGTCCTTTATAGAAACGTTTACCATTTTGTTGTAGTATATATGTGAAAAAAGTTATGAAGCTACTTGCATTCATATTTGAACAGCCCTCGTATTCTCTGTCTCTCTCTGTCTCTCTGTTATGCTACATGACCCAGGGTAGAGCTTGAGGTCAAAATCTGGGATCCTTTAACAAGTGTTTTTTTTTCTTTTTTCTGACTCATAGTGCAGACATCTTACCAACCAATTATCTAAAAAAATCATAGTTGGACAATCGATACCATTTATGGCTGGCTTCCACTTGACGATTGCAGATGTTTGGTTGCCCAAAGGTGGGGCTAGAGGTTTAAATATAGAGCATCTTTAGATTGTTATGCTGTTTTTCCTTTATGGAATCACGTGTATTTGGACAACAGTACTAATTAGGTTGGGCATTCGATCTGTTTGTTTGTTTCGTGCTTAACGACGCATCAACCCTTGTGGGTCATTAGCGTAAGACGGTATTAACCTAAGCATGATGTGGATGGAAAAAGTAAAAATTTGCAAGATAAAATAAAATTGTTTTGTTTTTTGTTTGTTTGATGCTTAACGACGCATCAACCCTTGTGGGTCATTAGCGTCAGACAGTATTTACCTAAACATGATACATTCGATCTGTGAACTCAGACTTAAGGGTCAGATGCCCCAGGGTGGAGCTAGGGATTAAACATATTACCAATGTTACCACCGTGCTTTCAGATCCTTGTGAGCAAATAAAAAGGTTGCTCTTATCTGATATTATTTTCATTTTTTCCACCAATACAAAATATATTCGTGTTTATTATTGATGCAAATCCTGTTTTGAGTAGTATGGCATAGGCATTCTCTGGCTTCCGATCGTTGTCATGCGCAGATCCAGAAAGTTTTGACAGAGGGGGTCCAAATTTGATAACTTTTTTTTTGGGCGTTGATGAGGGGATAGAGCATCCAAATGTCAATTTAAACGGTCCATCATCGGCCCGCGAGCGAAACGCCATTTAAATGGCGTTTCACTAGTGGGCCGATGATGGCCCAACATTGAATGCTGGCTTTGTAGCTTTGTCATTTTCAGGTTATCCGGACCAGTATTGCTAAGAAATCCTATATTTTTGCGATTTTTCAGGGGGGGGGGGGGGGTCCAGACCCCCTGTCACCCCCACCCCCTCTGGACCCGCCAATGGTTGTCCACTATTTTCAAAAGATCTTCTCTAAAACCTCATGACCAATCATCGCCAAATTATGTGTTGAGCATACATAGCAAGGAGCAACGAGAGAAAAAAGTTTATTAAATTGTCCAGGTCACATGATCAACATTTCCGCCTCACCAATGCATGGTAAAAACCCTTTCATAAATCTTCTTCAATTTCGACCTTGACGTTTAGCAGGTCAGTGTCAACCAAGTCATCATTTTATAAACCTCATAGACCCCAAGTACCTGATGCTCCATGCCAAGTTTCAATATCACCTGGGGTCTGGTTCTAAAGAAGATTTATTAAGGGTGCCACCATACATGGGAAACATGATGAAGCTTATAGTTACTCGATATGTTTAACTAAATAAGAAAAGGATCAAGGTTGGCTTTTGATTTTCAACCAAGGTCACTAATGTTGTATTCCTATTGCATTGAAAATGGCTTAATCTTGATTATTGTTTTTACTTTCTTTGAAGCAAGACATTAATTTATACTTATTAGACATTTTTACCTAAAGACACATTGACTTAGACACGGTAACTAAGTTCAAGTTTGACCGTCCTATGACCATAGTTTTCTCAGTAACCACTAAGCCAATCAAAGGCAAATTACATATGGAGCATCTATTGATGAAACAATGCCAAAGGTACTTTGCAGTCGAGGTCACATGAAAAAATGGATGTCAAAAGTAAGTGAGTATGATCAGGAAATACCACAATCACACACTGCAGACCAACCCACGGCAGCATGAGGAAGAGCCAGAGAACATTTACAGTAACAATACATATGTAAGACAATAATAGCAAAGCAACCAGCTTTCTCTTCTTCTTCAAGCCCATACATGTAAAACTTCACAAATCTTCTTCTTTGGAACCAAAGGGTCAATGGACCTGTGCCTTCCATGTAGCATTTGGGATCTGTGCTCTACAAAATCTTTCAAATGATGATCCCAGGTTGATTTTGACCTTACGGCAATGTTAAGGGGGATGTTACGGGGGATGTCGCTTTCAAAAGCTCTTATTTGTATGAAAGTTTTCCTGTATAAACTAAAATGGCTCATTTATCATGGAGACGGATACTTTTGGCTATATTGTTGTATGAACAATTTATACATCTCACATAGATCACTTTACGCCCAAACATACAGCTTTTGAGCACTCGGCCGCATGCTTATCAGTCGTTTTAGTCACTTCCTGGTTTTATTCCGTTTACAGTATTGTGGCATACTGGAGTGAATTTTAGATAAGAATGTTACCATGAACAAGAACTACAGTTATCCAACTACAATATGGGAACGTATTTTGAAAGTATTTATGATTGATTAAGAACATTGTCTATTTTAAAATCGAACAGATAAATAATTGCTTTGATATCAAAATACTGTAGAGCTATTTTTAAACAGACAACAACAACAACAACAACAACAACAACAACCCGGACGACGACATTAAAAACGGGAAACAAGTTGGAACTATTTTTACGCGAAAGCTTTCTTAAAAGGTGTCAAAAACCTCGTAATCCAATATCACGCTGAGCTTGGATATGCCCTGTTTTGAAAACAATGTACATTCATATCAGCTGACTTCTAAGAAGTTAACTGATCAGGATCTACAGCTTTCCACTATGCTTCTAAATCAACCATAAAACCTGCAGCTATGCAAACACATATGGTTGAAAATTGAGGATGTGTGTAGCATATTGAAATGGTCACCAGGGCTAGAGCGAACACGTGGAGTCTAACTCTCTATTGTTAAATTTGGGAACGATCCGTCCCCCAAAAAGCAAAACCTTGTGAGCTTTTTCTTATCTATAACAGGAGCGGATTCAGGATTTCTGGTAAGGGGGTTCATTTATATAAAGGTGTGGGGTTCGCTTTGCTGATTTTATCTCATTTTTCTTTAATATCCCATGTAAATGAAATAATTTGGTCTCATTGAGACCAAATTATTTCATTTTCATAGGATATTTACAAACAGGGGGCGGGAAGGGGGGGGTCGAGCGAACCCCTGAACCCCCTCTGGACCCATCACTGCATAGGTCATATAGACCTGTGAATCAGAAAACATAACGTTACGCTCATTTTTATTTATACTTATTTGTGACTCATGATTTCAGATATCAGTCATGGTGTCTTGGTAGTGGAGATATTTCTTCTGTCCTTGGTAGCCAGATTCGCCTATAGAAGACCCGAACCATTGCCACATGACAGCAATAAACACGTGGAAGCTAATGTTGATATAGACTTGCAGGAGCAGGGAGAGTCGAAGATAAAGAACAGCAATAAAACGGAATTAGAAGTAATATCAGACTATGGCACGAAGGGAAAATACACTGCGTATGAAAATCCTGTAGCGACTGAGTGATCGAGTTTGAGAACTTCAAGTGTCCGTTGAATTTAGGTACTACTTAAGTTAATGTTGCCAATCAAGTGTGCAATTGGAGATTTCAAACAGATGGGCGCGAGCATGGACTTTTGTCACTTATTTTTTAGACGCTGTCGAAATTTTGATTGGAGCCATACTGTGTGTATGCGAGTAGCAATGTAGAGGAAACCACGTCAGAAAAGGGGCTACTATTAAAGGAAAGAATATGCTCCCTATAGGGAGCAAATTCTTTCTCTGAAAAGTAGTCCCTATGAGAATATAGTACCCCGGCATCCAATTTAGGTTACCTTGCACCCCCCCAGGACAATTTTTCATGGGTGCCAAATTGTTCATTGGGACCCCCTGGATGGGAAACGAAGGTGTCCTCAAAAAAATTTTGGTTTGGGCTATGTGAAATTGCATGGTTTCTATGCCAACCTACAGCGAATTTGAGAAGGGGGTCTGCCTATAAAATTACTCATATCTCAGCTGTTACTTATCCTAGACTACTAAACTTAATACCAAATTAAAGCTTAGACATATGCCTAATATCCCCTTGTTGCATATGGAAATTATCTAATTTGCATATTCATAAATATTCATGAAAACATTAAAAATGTGTTTCACGAATGGGGGTATACGTACAAGATCAATAATATCTCAGCTGCTTTTAGTCGTAGAGTACTAAAATTTGTACTAAAATAAAGCTAAGACATAGGCCTTTCATTCCATGGTCAAATATGCAACGTACCTTATTTGCATAATTTGCATATTCATGAATATTAATAAAAACGCTAAAAAATAAGGGAAAATCATTACAAATATAAATAGGCTGATTTCATCCCAATATTGTCATTGCTGCATGTTTTAATATAATCAATGTTACAATTTGACAGGTCCAATCATCCAGTGGTCCTATATGAATATTATCTCATTTGAATATTCATGAAAATGCCTGAAAACTTAAAAAAATGAGGGAAAATCACGTAAAAACTATAAGCCTAGGGGAGTGGTTAAGGTACGATCTATCCTGTACTACTAGGGCCTTTTAAATTCATGCCAAATTGTTCAGTGGGACAATCAGAATGTGAAATGAAGTTCTCCTCACAAGAAATTAGGTATGGGCTACGTAAAAATGCATGGTTTCCATGGCAACCGCTTATATGATTCTCGAGATTGGGGGGTAGGCTTACAAATTCAATCATATCTAGGGTTCTTCGTATCCTAGAGCACTAAAATTGGTGTCAAATTAAAGCTTAGACACATGTCTTTCTTCTTGTGGTCAGATTTGTAAATCATCTAATTTGCATATTTATGAATATTAATGAAAACCTACAAAAATGAAGTAAAATCATAAAAAAAACATAAATGAACATATTTCAGCACAAAAACATCATCAAACCACCATTGTTGCCAGTTTTTATATCCTCAGTGATTCAATTTGATAAGTTCTTTCATCCAGTGGTCCTATATGAAAATTATCTCATGGTCCTATATGAAAATTATCTCATTTGCATATTCATGAATATTAATGAAATCATAAAATGATGGAAAAAAGCATGGGTAATCTATAGTATGCAACAGGGGTAATCAGACCTAAATTGAACACATCAGACATTTTATTATGGGCATAAATTTGTCCAATAGGACCACTTAAATGTAAAAAAATATTGTCCTCAAAAATAAATGATATTTGGGTTTTTGAAATTTCATGGTTTCCATGGCAACCCATTATGCCGACTGTAAAGATTGGGGGTATACATACAAAAAATACTCATATCTTAACAACATCTCATCCTAGATTACTAAACATGGTACCAAACTAATTCCTGGACATAGTAGTTTTATTTGGTAGTTAGATATGCAAATTATCTAATGTCCATATTCATGAATATTAATGAAAACTTTAGATATGAGAGATAAAATCTCAGAAAAATTAGGGGGTGTATGTATAAAATTACCAATATCTCAGCAGCTATGCGTCCGAGTGTATCAAACTTGGTGCCAAATCAATGCTTAGACATAGTACTTTTACCTTAAGTTCAGCTTTGAAAAATAATTATCATAAATAATTATGAATTTTAATTAAAACAGAAGAAACAAATGAAAAGTCGCGGAAAAATCGAGGGGGTGCACTTACAAATCTAATAATATCTCAATTGCTAAGTGCCCTAGAGTACCAAAATTGGTTTTAAACTAATGCTAATACAATAGTATGTTTAACAAATTATCAAATTTTAAAACGGTCATATTATAATATTCATGAATATTGATGAAACCATGAGCATTTTGAGAATAATATTTGAAAATGAAGGGGATATACCTACAAAATTCTCATATCTCAGCAGCTTATGGCCCTTACGTAGCAAACAAGGTGCCAACTTATTGCCATGATACAGCCCTTTATCTCAATGGTTATATTTGCCAGTTGTCGCATTTACATATTCATGAAAATTAATATAAACATTAGAATAAAGAGAAAAATCGCCGAAAATGAATGGGGTATACCTACAAAATAACCAATAGCTTAGCTGGTAATTGGCCTAGAGTAGCAAACAATATACTTAATTTAAGTCTATGCATAGCAGATTTACCTAGTGGGAAGATATAAGAATTAACTAATTTGTTTAATATCAATATTAATAAAAAAAACTTTAAAAATACAAGTAAAAATGTATACAAATTGATAGCAGTGTAGTTACAAAATTACTCATATCTCAGCTGTTATAAATTTTATACTTTTTTCTTCTACTCAATTTTACTTAGGATTTTGCTGTTTGATATGGTACCAAGTTTGTTACTATTGGGCAATTGGAAGCCAATATATGAATCACTTTGTAGCTATACCCCCTTAATTTTCCTGTATTTTCTCTTAATCTCTCATGTTTTCATCAATATTCATGAGAATTTAAATTTGATGTGTTATAAATTGGATCATTTTGGTAAACATGTTGTGTCTATGCATTGACTTAAAATCAGGTTTGGCACTATTGGGCACTTAACTACTGAGATATGAGTAATTTTGGAAGTGCACCCCCTTGATTTTAGCCGCAATTTTTCTTTCATTTCTTCTGTTTACATTAAAAATCACGAATATTCATGATAAATATTTTTCATACTATACCTTATGGTAAAAGAACGATGTCTAAGCATTAAATTGGCACTAGGTTTGATACACTGGAACACATGGTAGGTGAAATATTTGTCATTTTATATGTACATCCCTTAATTTTTCTAAGATTTTTTTTTAAATTACAAAACTTTTCATTAATATTCATGAATATGCAAATGAGATAATTTTCATATAGGACCACTGGATGAAAGAACTTATCAAATTGAATCACTGAGGATACAAAAACTGGCAACAATGGTGGTTTGATGATGTTTTTGTGCTGAAATATGTTCATTTATGTTGTTTTTTATGATTTTACTTCATTTTTGTAGGTTTTCATTAATATTCATAAATATGCAAATTAGATGATTTACAAATCTGACCAAAAGAAAAAAGACATGTGTCTAAGCTTTAATTTGACACCAATTTTAGTGCTCTAGGATAAGTAGAACCCTAGATATGATTGAATTTGTAGGCCTACCCCCCAATCTCGAGAATCATATAAGCGGTTGCCATGGAAACCATGCATTTTTATGTAGCCCATACCTAATTTCTTCTGAGGAGAACTTCATTTCACATTCTGATTGTCACACTGAACAATTTGGCATGAATTTAAAAGGCCCTAGGAGTGCAGGATAGATTGTACCTTAACCCCTCCCCTAGGTTTATTGATTTTACGTGATTTTCCCTCATTTTTTTTAAGTTTTCCGGCATTTTCATGAATATTCAAATGAGATAATATTCATATAGGACCACTGGATGATTGGACCTGTCAAATTGTAACATTGATTATATTAAAACATGCAACAATGACAATATTGGGATGAAATCAGCCTATTTATATTTGTAATGATTTTCCCTTATTTTTTAGCGTTTTTATTAGTATTCATGAATATGCAAATTAGTCAAATAAGGTACGTTGCATATTTGACCATGGAATGAAAGGCCTATGTCTTAGCTTTATTTTAGTACAAATTTTAGTACTCTACGACTAAAAGCAGCTGAGATATTATTGATCTTGTACGTATACCCCCATTCGTGAAACACATTTTTAATGTTTTCATAAATATTTATGAATATGCAAATTAGATAATTTCCATATGCAACAAGGGGATATTAGGCATATGTCTAAGCTTTAATTTGGTATTAAGTTTAGTAGTCTAGGATAAGTAACAGCTGAGATATGAGTAATTTTATAGGCAGACCCCCCTTCTCAAATTTGCTATGGGTTGGCATAGAAACCATGCAATTTCACATAGCCCAAACCAAAATTTTTTTGAGGACACCTTCGTTTCCCATCCAGGGGGTCCCAATGAACAATTTGGCACCCATGAAAAATTGTCCTGGGGGGGGGGGGGTGCAAGGTAACCTAAATTGGATGCCGGGGTATAGGGACCACACATGTTTTTCATGCATTAACATTTGCCGGGTCCCGAGAAAGCTGTTTGAACACGAGGCCGTTAGGCCGAGTGTTCAAACATCCTCCGAGGGACCCGGCAAGAGTTAATGCAATGAAACAAACATGTGTGATCGTTATTCTTGTATACTATACCTGATTTCAGCATAAACCGCGCTGAAAACGTCGCTTAAACATTAAATATCCCTTTTCTTACACTTGATTTCTCCAAACAAAATGGCGCTAGCGTCTAACTTTCGAACCTAATTACGTCGTCACAACGTCATATTTACGCGTGCAACGTTTTCGCGAACGAAAGCATCGGCGAAATGATCAGTCACGGCCGCACCGCTTTCCAGTGTAACGTCATGCATGCAAATCAGGGCCCAGTTCCGGCTTTTTCAAGTAAAAGCCATGTTCAAATAGCACGTGAATCTCATGATTTGAACATGGATTTTCGGCTTCAAACAGCTTTGCGTAACGAATTCCCATGCAAGAATATATAATAACTTAAGAGGACCATGAAACGAGAAACCAACTACGCCCTTATGTCAGTCTTTTAAAACTACCATTTTTATGCCGCGAATGTAAAGTGATTTTGAGTATGATTTTGATTAGCTCTGAATTACAAACATTCAACAGCTTTCATTAGTTCAATGGGCAAGTCAAGTCAGAATGTTTACATTTTATCAGATGACGCTATAATATAAATTTTGTTTGCTAATTCAAAATAGCAATGCTGGCCAAAATGCTTTGTAGCTTAAGCTTTGTATTCTTTTCAAAATGAAGAGTAATTAATATATACGGTGTCACTTAAAATTATTCTTAAGAGTTCGTCTCGGGGCTGGGTAACCACCCCAAACACATATAGAATGTGGCCACTCAGCTTTGAAATTATAATTTGGCAGATATCGTGCACACTGTCTCAATGAAAGGAAAATTTATAATGTCATGTCGCAAAAATAGCGCTACAGAGCTAATGTTGTCTGTTTTAAATAAGCGACTCAAAATAAAGCTTCTTTATCTTTTAATGATATTTCAGATAATTTGTCATCCATTCTAGATTATTAGAATTTGTTTTTAAATTTGTAGTTAGCATTTTTCTGTCTTTAGTCGCCAGCTTTGAGATTTGCTTACAAGTTGGTTACTCTACATCCTCAAATATGAGTGTTAACGGTAATGGATATTTTTTTATCAATGTATCGATTATTATTTACTAAAACAGAAAATAAAACATAAATAGTTTATTTCATTAGTTTGATAGAAATGTTTAGGTATGATGCGAAAACAGGTGGAAGCAATGTGGTAGCTGCAAAGTCTCTCACAAGACTACCCTGAGGGGCAGGCTCAACTAGGATATTCGCTGTCTTGTATGTGAGTAGCAAAATCTTTTGGGTTTATTCAAATGTTTCTCAGACACAAGATTGTCGATTTCGTGCCTGGCCCTATAGCACAATAGGTAGCGAGTCCGATTGATGAACCAGGGGTCTTGGTTTTGATCCCAGCCCGGCCCCAAACTTTCGTGGAAATTGCATGATCATGAAATATTTTCCTCCTTCCACTGATTCAAGAAGGACTGTTTCTGTAACAAGCGAAAATACTTACACAGAGTACCGTTTATTCTAAGCTTGCTCAGGAAAAGTGTGGTTAGGTGCGCTGGCCGTCTCGACATGACCATAAATGTTGACTGGGACGTTAAACCAACAACCAAACCCAGACCGTAGAAGCCAACAAGTATGTATAATATTTTGTCTAGTTGGGAGTGAATCGTGCCACCGGTAATTATCACAAATGCATTAATATGTTTCTACTATTTGTCACAAAAACAGTTTCTTTATTTTTGCAACAAAATAATCTAAGATGATTCAGGCATTTAGATAAGAGTGTGCAGTTAAAAAATCAAATTTTCTTAATTCTTAACCAAAGCATAATTTGTGAGCAATGAGACAATTGTTTAGTAAGTAAGTAAGTAAGTAAGTAAGTAAGTAATTTCTTTATTTAAGGAGGGTAGCTCGGTTGGCTAGGCCAATCTTCCCCGAGGCCCGAGGCTTTTAAACTGATAGATAAGAAAATATTAAAAGTTTTACGCTCAAAAGTCTGTATGTCTAGATAAAGAAACTTTTTAGGCATTAAATTGTGATTATTTTCTTAATCATTAGTTCAAAGGTGAGTTTTTGGTGCTCAAAAGACCCTCAAAAGAGCACACACAACATTTATTTTGGTTGAGAAATAACAAAGTCAATTTTCAATTACCAACTCTTATTTGGAAGCAAGGACTTCTGGCCTACACACAAAGACGCATGAGGTCCATGTTATTCTCAACCATATCAAAAATGATGAAAATTCTATTACAAATCTCCTGCTCTGAATATGTCATTGTAATGGTGCAACCTCTTTAATTCTGGGAACATGTACAAGCTGCATAGACCTAGACATATTCTGATAATTTATATCGTATTCGCTTTATTTTTTTATCAATCCCATAGGACATACATACAATGTAACAATTTAGAAAATTAAATTTTGCTTTATTTTTTATCAATCACATAGGACATACATAAAATGTAACAATTTAGAAAATTAAATTTATAATTTAATTTTCAAAATTGTTACATTGTATGTATGTCCTAGGTGACTGATAAAAGATTAAGCGTGTCAGAATAGTCGAAAATTTAAAATGCATATAGAACCATACCAGCATTATTTAAGCCAACTCATGAAATATTGGTACTGAAGCGAAGGCTTATGCGAGCATGTTCAGTCTCTCTAGAGCTTTCGCTACTGGGACGCATGTAGTAGAAAGTGTATGAAGTCTTGGGCATCTAGCCCCTCTCAATAGCTGTGTATGAAAGTTTGAAAATGGCTTTATGCAAATTTGATAAGTACCAACATTTCTAGCCCATATAATCAACCAGGCATCAAGGTTGTAATTAGAGAATACTAGGTGAGTGTCTTTTGATATCAAGTTTACCAGGCAAGGCTTTGAGAACGCTTGTTGACATCGCGAGGCTTGCCGAGCGATTCAACATGCGTTCTCAAAACCGAGCCTGGTAAACTTAATATCAAAAGACGCGAACCTGGTATTTTAATTATCAGTTTACCCACTGAACTAGCGATTATGGTGTAATTTTCGATTTTGCGTTGATTCAGCTTAGCGACGTCATTCAAAAAGTGCAACGTCATCATGACCTGATAAAGACACATGCCGTGAGATAGACAATGTTTATCAGGCAACGTGTAACAATGCAGTTAATATGAGAGGTAACTGATAAAACGTTTTTCATGCCCAAATCAGCTGAGCATGAAATAGCTGCTCATATACCTAATATGCTGGAAAATATAGACCGTTCTTGCTTTCAAACTCAAATGTTGTAATTAGTGGTGATTATATTTCATGCTCAGTTGAGCTGAGCATAAAAACGGTTTAATAAGCTCGGCATGGATTGCAAATGCAGAAAGTATTATATAAGTTCAACTTGGTTCATTTTAGAAGAACCCCTTCCAGTCTGACACATATTTCTTATACATATCACCAAGTCCATTATCTATGAACACTGACTGTAGCTCAGCTACCTGTAATAACTCCAGAACTTGGTAATCCCTGAAACTAAATAAAATACCACAGTTGACATAAGAAGCACATGAGATGCTTCAGCCCTTTACATTTTAGTGGATGTGTCCATGCATGCTGATAGAATAAATACGGAAGTATCCATTTTGTATTTTAAGCGGTCACAGGTAAAAATTTCTAAATGGTAACGAAGATCTGTTTTAATCTTTGCAAACAGTGCAGATCCTGATGGAATGCAGCACTATGCGTCATTTCACCTGGATCTTCACTGTTTGCTAAAGCAAGAAAGACAGCAAGGATCAAGAATCGATACAATCAAGTAACACATCACATACAAGAGCCAAGAGGTCAGCCATTTCTCAGCAGGTGACCACAAGGCAGTAATGGACAGACGCAAAAGCATGACAAACACAAGACATAAATAACACAAAAGAACCTATTGGCAGATATCCATTATGAAAAAGTGTGAAGCTCGCACTGAGATTGCCTTTTGGACTGTTTATACTACAAGGCGGTCAATCAGTTCTAAGGTGGTAATTATGATGTTGTTCATTCATTGTTTGTCATTACTCACATTGTATCTGGTGTTCGTTTTTGGTTTGGTTTAAATGCAATTCTTAATGTCTTTTCTAATTTTGCAATGATCTTGCTGAGGAAGAGAAAGCCGGTTGCTTTACTACGAATGAGTTCCTGCTGTCGTATAAATGTATTTTTTGTGTCTCTTCCTCAACGTGCCTTGCCAAGTTGGGTTGGTCAGTGGTCTGTGATTGTGACATTTACTGGTCCTACTGACTTGTATTCAGACTGGTTCGTTCTGTCATTTTGTATAGCATAGATTAATCTGCTTTAAAACTGATGGGTAAGTAATTATTCACAATTGTACGCTAAAAATATTTGCCTACCTTGACATATGACAGTAACTTACCCCGTTTCTGGACTTGAAGACGGTTCCTCAGCCAGTATGGTCATCATTTTTTCTTTACAGCTCTGTCCACGGGAATCAACATCTACACTCACTGTACGTAGACGAACGATAAATTCCTATAAAATACATAAAACTACATGTAGTACTCTAAACGCCAAAGGGCGGACCACCATCGGCCCGCCAGCGAAACGCCATTTGAATGGTGTCCATTTTGGTGCCCATCTAGGTAAAACAAATTACCTTGCCACTTGGCAAGCACAGATACCCATCAGTCAGTCAAACTGATTTATAAACAGATCACTCGCATAAATACACCAACGCTTATGCAAATCCTACTCTTAAAATCCATCTTTTTCATCTTGTTTTAAATACTCCTATTATTCAGTAGTCCAACCACGAGTATGCTTATCAGTGTCCAGCAGGATTGTTTATAAAAATGGACAAACAATTTATACCAGCGGGTTCTGCACTATTTGCCAATGTCCTCAAATCCAATAAAAAGTATGTTATACTTATATATAATTTTAAAAAAATGTGTAAGTTAACACCAAACAACGTACACTTAACTTTCCTACTATAAAACAACTTGAGGACGACATTTCTCCAGTGATAAATGTTAAACCTTTCTACCTGTTATTGATGAAGTTAGTCTATGTATCAATATAATCGAACAGATCGAAGGACTTGAAAGGTAACACAAAGATAAGTGGCAGAAAATCTGCACAGGTTTAGATAAACACAATTTCTCAGCGTAAACATGTAAATATTTCCCAAAACTGTTAGCATGTGTTTATGGCGCTCTAAAGAACCCTCGCATTGAGACGGTTCTTTTGAGTACCCACAACATATGTTTTGGTTGAGAAATAAGAACATTATTTTTCTGTTACGCACTCGTAACTAAAGGCCTGGTCTGCCACCAAATTTGGTGTAAAAGGTAAACTAAGACATCGTATGAGGGTAATCACTCACCTTAATATTTGGAAGGGTCCCCTGAAGAAGAACAAGTATCAACCGTTTACAGAACATGAGCCTTCCTGTTAAATTCAGCTCCTTTGTCCATCGCTCTAAATGTTTACAATACTTTGTTTTAGATCGCATGTGGTCTATATGCAACAATGCTGTCCAAGTGTCTCCTACCGAAGAATTGGCACTCGAGTTCAGGTCAACTGATTGTTCCATTACATCCGTTACCAAGGATTTAAATAAGTTTGTTTTTTTCTCAACATCTTCCTGGATTAATGTTACCATGGATACCAGCATTGGCTGTCCTATCAGGTCCTTGCATGAGTCTATAACTTTAGACTTGATATCTGTTATATGTTCACGTTTAAGACCACTGGAAATCAGGGAAACGTCAGGAATTACATTTGGATAGTCATCCGCAACGTCAATGACAACTTTAACATCCGTGAAAGCATCGTCTTGGGATAACTGTGGCACTCTAAGATTTATAGTAACTTCTCGTTCTGTAATACATGAACAAACACACACTGGTAAATGTATACGTCGATTTGGTGGTATTTACGCGTATTGCCGGTACTTCATAGACAGGAAGTGGTAGATATTGGTGTTAATACTATATAGAAAAAACATGTCATATGCCTAAAGGACTCCAGAATTAGATCACTTTTAAGTATTCAGCATGCACATGGCGCTTTATGTAAGCATTTAGGAATAGATTCGAGTACCGATCTGGGTGATCGGTACTCGAATCTATTCCTAAATGCTTACATAAAGCGCCATGCAAATACTGATTACTTAAAATATTTTTCTATATATTAACACCAATATCTACCACTTTCGGTCTATGAAGTACCGGCAATACGCGTAAATACCACCAAATCGACGTATACATTTACCAGTGTGAAACAGGGATAAGGTCTCGAGGTTTAAAACTCTTTTATGTTCAACTCAACTGTGAGCATGAAATTTATCATGCTAATAAATGTTAAAATGCCAACAATTGTTGGCATTTTAACATTAATGAGGAGGATAAATACATCATATGAGAGCTTAAAATCAAGAAATACCCATCTTTTTCAGCGTTTTAGTTTTGATGAGCAGTTTAAATTTTATGCTCAGTTGAGTTGAGCATGAAAAAAGTTTTATAACCTCGGGGCCTGCTCTTTAAATTATCTTATGACATTATAGTTACATAACGGCACTTTTAAATGTCTAGGTTTTCTTTTGCTAAAGCCATTGTTTATTTCTGTTGTTGTTGATTCATTGTTTATTGTTGCTTCCATTGTTTGTAGGGGTTCTTTGTTTGGTCCTTGTTTGTTATGCAGTACTAAGTGTCCTTTCCAGTTTTGCAATCACCTTGATGGAGAAGAGAGACTTGGTTGCTTTACTTTAATTGTCTTTCTGATATGTCTTGTGACTGTTAGTGTTTACGGTGCCGTGGGTTGGCCTGCCAGATGGCAGCAATTGCATGTGCTTAAGAAACTCTTCGAGCACGCATACATGTACCATAAATTTGCATGTTACCTGGTGTCCTTGGACTTTCCACGGAATAGTGGTTTTATGTACCAGCTGCATATAAAATGCGACCCCCCCCCCCACACACACACACAATCGGACAGGCGAGCTAACGTGTATGGATGTTTTCTGGAGTCTGCTGGAGAGTTCCAAGAAGTAGCAGTGTTTTTAGTTCGCGGTGGATACGTCGCAATATATAAAAAAAACAGTTATAGAGCATTGTCCGTAGTCGAATACGGTGGATCGGCGAATTTGATCAGTTCGAACATTGTCAGTGACGCGTTATCTAAAATCATCTACGAATCTTCTATGGCCGAAACCTACTGCAAGATAGGTCAATAACTAAATAATATCTCACCGACAAGAGAACATTCTCCTGGTAAACAGTATATAGATTTTAGAGCTTCAACTTCTTCCTCCAACATTTTAGATCAGTTGTCAATAACATTTATTGCTAATAATATTTTGTTTTCGTTTCGTAATATGGAATGTTTCGTTCATCACTATGTTCGTACCTACAATTTTATTGGAGTAGCCCCACCCTAGTCCACCATTTGGCAAAGCGACCGGAAAAACATACCTGTTATACCTGTTGGCCACACCTTAAAGTGCAAAGTGCAGCCTAGGAGTTAAGTGACCGAGTCATAGAAACCCCAAAAATAAAGGTTAATATGCGCGGATCCAGACAGGTTTGCCAGAGGGGGTCCAACGTTTTTTTTTTTTTTTTTTTTTTTTTTTTTTTTTTTGAGAAGAGATGATCCTAATACCACTATAAGCAGGCCATCATCGGCCCGCCAGCGAAACGCCATTTAAATGGCGTTGTTTCGCCATTCAAATGGCGTTTCGCTGGTGGGCCGATATGGCCCCACATTGAATGCTAGCTTGGTAGCTTTGTGATTTTCCAAGGGATCCAGACCAGCTTTGCTAAGAAACCCTATATTTTTGTGATTTTTCAGGGGGTCCGGACCCCCTCCCCCCTCTGGATCCGCCCATGGTTAATGTAAGTTAAAAGTGTACCTGTTGGTCACACCCTAAAGTGCTACCTAGGCCTAGGGTTAATCGACCGAGTCCTAGAACCCCCTTATATTTCCTTACAGTATCTATCTATGGTGTTTTAGAGTCCGTTAACAGTGTCAAATGATACAGTCTGAAGTGGCCATGTATATATTATCAAAATGAAAATAAAGCAAAATTTTAAACATATATTCAACATTTTACTAACTATAACAGAATAATTATGTCTACATTTAAGTAAAGTTGCATTATGACGCTGAACTAGAATGATCCTCTGTTGAGCAGATATGAATTTCACATATACTGACATATAATCTTTGCATGTCATGTTACCAGGCAACCGAAGAACACCAGTTAATATCCCTTACCTATCCATTGAATATGGTTGCTATTGTAACAACCAAACATATATTATCACTAGCATTCATTAAAAATAAGGAGGACATATCAATGATTGATGTATTGTTTAATCAAAGTTAATAACTGATCACACTCTAAAATTACATTCCTTCAACTTGTAGTGTCAAATTTATTCAGACATTGTTTCCATTGAAACGCATGCAAAATATGCCAAAATGCGTTTTGAAAATTAGAAAATGAATTTTAAACATATACCATTTCTTTGAATGTTGTTAAAACAGCATCAGATAATGTTTGCTTGATAGTATTATCTAAACAATTGAATCATTACATGTACAGAATTTTGTTTCCATAGCAACCAAATTCTAAAAGATGGTTGATTTTTAGCGGTGTTCCAAAATCGCCTAGCAACCATGATTACTTGTCACAATGCATGTCAAAATAATTGTTTTTGCAGCAGACATTGGTTCTATTTGCTTAAAAACATACATACAGATGACACGTGCACTGTCCTAATTGTTCTCAATTTAACCATTTGGATGCCAAGGTTAAATTTGTAAGCCATTAGCATTTTTTGTTTGTGGAAAGTAAAAACGTTGGGGAGTCTGCACTTATGCACATACTAAGGTTGAGCAGAGCCCATATGCTTTCACGTTTCATTTGTTTTCAGTGTCTGTCGTCTTGAACTCTTGTTGATGTCTATTAGTATTTGTTTTGCCGAATGAGCGAAGCACTGGAGTGAACACTTAAACTGGAAAAGCTTACGGGGGAAGAGGCTCCTTGTATCTTTGTATCAATTACGAGTACAAACTTTTTCTAAATTGTCCAACCAGAAACAAGTATTTAAGTGTCCACTTTTTCATTGTTCAGTTATTGGTTAATCATAAAGACTAACATATAGCATTGTCTCAGCCCCCTTCATACGTTGCTCATGTGCTAATTGATTGTTGGACCCCAAATCTGAATGTCAAATCCTGGCATGTCACGTGACATAATCTGAAAACAAGAAAATCCAGCTCCTGATATATTGGTACTTATCCTATTTCAGTGTTGCAGCAGTGGCTCAGATGAGCCTTTGCAAAATTGCAGACTTGCCAAAGCTTTTACTTCACACACACACAAAGGGAAATGGATGGAATTTCAGATCAATATTTAGCCCCACAAGGTTTCCATTTGTGATGATGCTCAAGGTCCAAGTCACAAAATGTTTAGTCATGTCGGGACAATTACATGTCTTCCTGGGTTAAACCGGTACTAAGCTTGTTGAAAGAGGAGCAGGTTGACTTAGGTTTACACTGTTTGGTCAGGCCTACCTTTCCCAAAAGTTTAAGAAAATGCAGTTAAAGCAAAATAAAAGTTAAGCAAAGCAAAGCAGAGCAGGTATAAAGCAAACTGAAGTAAAACTTTCCTAAGCGAAAGTGAAATAAAGCACATTGAACATTTGCACGAAGAGCCGCCAGCCTCCTGAACTCCTTAAATTCTTCGACTTTGCCCAGATCATTCGGGAGGCTGTTACACACACCAACGGCCTCGTAGCAAAAAGAAGATTCGCCATACTTTGTGGTACACACTCTTGGCACATCTACAAGGTTGTAATATCTGAAAAACTAAATAATTTTTTGTAGATAATAGGTCCTGCAAATAGACAGGAGAATCTTAAAAGTTTCGATAGTTAAACATTTCGACAGCAATCGATAGTTAAACATTTCGACAGCAATTAATCTAATTCTACTGGTATGAAGTGTAGGCATGTTAACTCTTTCGAGTAGAGTTTCATAAGAGCTATTAAATTCATTAAATACTAAACGAAGTATATTGGAGTTTTTTCCATCCTAGCAGAGCTGGTTTTCGAACAAAAGTGCCACACAAGTGGACAATAATTAAAATTTGATCTTATAAAATATTTATAAATTAAAAGTTTTTTGTTTTGTTTCAATAGACAAGAACTTGCTAAGATGTAATAAAACAATGATTTGTCTTGTAGCTTTTTTACATATGTTTGAGTCACGAAGGTCAAACTGATTTAACAAAAAGTCAATGGTTACACCTAGAAGTTCATCAGAGTCTTCACATTTGATCCCTGTGCCATTCAGAAGGAGACTTTTGCAATTTTTAAATCCAGACTTTCCAAGCATAATTGCCTGGAATTTGTCTGGATTTGCTTGCATTTTATTAATTCTGAACCTCTCAATGCATAGGGCGCTCTCATCAACTAAAACCTCTTTCATAATATCTAGGTTTTTATGACTGTATGAGACTGTATTGTCGTCCGTTTCATTATATATTGATGTTTTTTTTCGTAAAATAAAATATGTCATTCATAGAAATATTAAATAAAAGGGGTCCAAAGATAGAACCTTGGGATACCGCCTTTATAATATTCATTCAGCTGCTACACAGTTGTCCAACTTTGACCCTGTGCTTTCTATTTGAACGGTAACTACTTAAGAAGGCACATGTATGCATTAGCAAAGAGGCCGTATGCACCAAGTTTGGCAAGTATCAGATCATGCTTAAGACACTCGAAAGCTTTGCGAGCTAAACATTTTTGTACTACAACAACAGCAGAATCTAGCGCGAAGATTTGGTACCAGTAAAATGCATTTTAGCCCCTCAGTGGCTTTAGCTACTGTTCGTTCTAAGGTGGAGGTTCTGTTGTTGTTGATTCGTTGTTGATTGTTACTCCCATTGTGGAATTCTGTAATTTTCTATGTTTTGTTGTGCGTTACTTTGTGTCCATTCTAGCTTTGCAATCATCTCTATGGGGGAAGAGAGAGCTGATTGCTTTGCTTTGTTTGTCTTCCTGGTGTCTCGTGATTGTTGTGTGGCTCTTCCTCAAGATACCACGGGTTTGTCTGCATTTTGTGATGGTGGTATTTCCTGATCATACTCACTTACTATTTTTGGGTAAGTCCATAAGCACTATCCCAACATACTGTTGCTTATCCAAGTATTTCTTCCAGTCCTCCGCAGCAAGCCTGAGGAGAGTTGTTGCACATCCAAATCATTTACTAAAGGCAGCTAGCTAGCTAGGAAAACTATATACCTGTCAATAAAAGGTCGCAACAGCTGTCGCTGTTTCTGTGTGGAGTTAATCAAACTTCTCCCCGTGCATCGATATAGTGTTGATATTTTTTCATGTTCTGGTCCTTCACGAATATTTGATTCTGACAGAAAGCAGATTACCGCTTAAACTGGTGCTAGAGGGCGTGAGAATTTTTGCACTTTCAGTTAGTTCTCATGCATGAACAGACTCAATAAAACAGAGTCTGTTGTTTTCTGATATTATAGGTTCTCTCTATTTCTGAGGGATCCGGGTTTTTTTTCAGATTATTTAGAGGTCGCAACAGCTGTAATTGTTTCTGTGTGGAGTTGATCAAACTTCTCCCTGTGCATCGATATAGTGTTGATATTTTTCATGTCCTGGTCCTTCAGGAATATTTGGTTCTGACAGAAAGCAGATTACCGCTTAAACTGGTGCTAGGGGGCGTGAGAATTGTTGCACTTTCCGTTAGTTCTCATGCATGAACAGACTCAATAAAACAGAGTCTGTTGTTTTCTAATATTATAGGTTCTCTCTATTTCTGAGGGATCCGGGGTTTTTTCAGATTATTTAGAGGTCGCAACAGCTGTAATTGTTTTTGTGTGCAGTTGGCAAAACTTCTCCCTGTGCATCGATATAGTGTTGATATTGTTTTCATATTCTGGTCTGGAATATTGGGTTCTGAGGGAAAGCAGAATACCGCCTAGAAGCTGGTAGTATGGGGCGTGAGAATTGTTGCATTTTCCTTTAGTTGTGTCCTAATTATTGTAGGTTCTCTCTATTTCTGAGAGATCCATTTTTTTAGGTTATTTAGACATTTTCTACGAATTCAACGTATTGCAAAATCTTCATCTATGTACACGAAAAGTAGAACAAGAAAAACTATAACATGTGTTACATGTTATAAACGGCGATGTTGAAGGTTCGTATGAGTAATAATAGATGAAGGATAATAATATTTTTTTCGCAATGAGATATACATTAAAACGGCTTTGAAATGAGTCATTAAATGCTTGACGTTTCGCTAATAAACCAATTAATCAGACGGTGATGGGAAGGCAAACTTTTGTGAAAGCTTATGCTTGTTTTCAAATCCCAGCGTCACCGAGACCCTTCGACTATGAATACATAAATATTAGACTTCTTGCTTAACATAACTGTCAGTGGGCTGATCAAATATTAGATAGACATTTAAGTGTTCAAAATATTACACAAAACACAAAAATCAGCTTTGAAAACAATCCCCTTGATTCATACATATCACGCTATTCCATGTTCCACTACATTACATGCTTTAAAAATTGCATACTAGCATGATAAGAAGACACCCTCTTCTTATGAAAGAAAACTCAGCAGTAGTTCGCATTTGTAAATTTAGACTTCCTATGGGAGAAAATTCCTTTAAAATTTATCTTTTATGAAAATCAATACTTTTTATCTTCAGCGGGGAAAGAAAGTCAACATCGAGTGACCTATTTTCCGCGTGTTGCCTCTAATATTTTCTTTCTTAGGTTATTTTCTCTGCTTATTCATATTCTGCTTGTATGCCTATTGTCCGTTCTGTTTGTTTGTTTTACACTTTCTTGCTCCTATTTTCTAATAAAATGAAAAGTTCGTTTCTGTTTTATGATGGCGCGAAACAATTTAACCAGCACAATGAATGACGTCACAATGATTTATAAATAGGGCCTTTATATACTTACTTAAGAATTTCGTATCTATAGTTATGAATTTATCAATAAGTTCGCCCCAGAAAAACGCTGATAACACATAATTGGAAATATTTTCTTGGTAAAAATGATAATTACAATTCTAAGTTATTCTAAGTTATTCTAAGTTAGACCATTCGACCAGCTGAAGAGTGAAAAATAGGCAAAGCCCGTGGGTAATACAGGAGTTGAACATCTGACATTTACACTGAAAAGACACCCCATTTTAGACGTTTTAAATACTCTTGTAATAAGAGATGTCTACATTTGTTTTTACTTTGCCCTTTGAAAAACGAAACATTTCATTAAACGTTATTCATTGAACAATAACTTTGGTCACACCCCTCTTCGGAATAGTCCATTTCAAAACCAATTACAATTATAGGCTAAGTAACCACTGTTTCATAAATGAACTAATATTAGTTACTTATGCATTAATAAGTAACGCCATAGAAAAAAACGCTCAAGGTACTCCACCTTTGAAAGAAATAGAGCAGAAGTGGTGTTGCCCAGTCGGATTGTGACAAGTCAGACAAAAACCCTCAAAGCGCCACCTATACTTTGCAGCAGACGACAATTTTAAATTTTGCCGCTTTTTCAAAAATAAGAAATAAGGCAGACAATAGACCCCTTTCACATTGTTATCTCCCTTAGCAATCGCTCTTCAATTGAAAAATCGATAAAGCCGTTTTTGAAAATGAAGGGGCAGATTGCTTATTAGTTGCATTGGCAAAACACATAATGATGGTTTATAAGTCGATTTTTTTGGCTTTTCATCGCTAGAATGAGATATCTTATTCTAGAAATAAGATAAATTAACGTTTTATTATACATTTTATAAGTCTTCGGATTTTTTTTCACTTTAATTCATGTAAGATATCCTTTGATATCTCGGACCCAGTATTTGGCCCGAGTTGATATCGAGCTTAAATCTCGACTTCTATCAGCTTCTTCTTCAGCTCGGACCCAGTAATACTGGGTCCGAGTCTTCAGGCACAAAATCACAAAAGCTATCTGAAGCAGCCAACTAATAAGACAAACTAATATGTTATGCGAACATTGACAACTCGCAAATGCACAGTCTCATCAGGGCCTTCGCTGCTCGCACACACCTCGGATCCATTGTTGGATCCATTAGCAACCGAGTTAATCCAGTGTTCGCTCATATTTTCCAGTAGTCAATACACACAGGTGAAATCCCTCGCAAATATCTGCCCGCTTTTCTAGAAAATGACGGGACACTTGCGTGCAATTATCATCCGGTTTCCTTGACTTGCAATGTGTACGTTGAAAGATGTCTGAACATAGTATGTGTCAAATAGCATGGCTCATCTGGATGAATATAAACTTCTATCTAACGTTGATCTTGGCACGCCGTGAAACCGGTTTAAGCCTTCCAGTAACATATTTTTAACTGACCGTTCCAAGGCGGTGCTTCTTTTGTGGGTCATTTATTTTATTTCTGTCTTGTTTTTGTTATGCTTTCTTGAGCGTCTGTTTATTAATGCCTTGTGGTCACCTGCTGGGAAAGGGCTGACCACTTGGCTCTCGTTTGTGATGTCTATTTGTGAAGTTGTCACTTTCCCATTGGTATCCTGGGTCAGGTGTGGTGCTTGATTGTATTGATTCCTGATCTTTGTCCTCTTTCTTACTATGTAAAAAGTGAGTATGATCAGGAAATACCACAACCACACACTGCAGACCAATCCAGGGCACTGTGAGGAAGAGCCACAGAACATTATAGTACAATACACCTGTAAGACAATAATAGCAAAGCAACCAGCTTTCTCTTCCTCTTCAAGATGATTGCAAAACTAAAATGAACACAAAGAATAGAGATAAAGGCAGCAAAAATGGGATATGAAAAGCGCTTATCTCAAAACATCACATCCAACAGCAAAGCTTTTTGGAATTATGTCCAGTCAAAATGTAAAACTAGAGAATCTGTGGGAAATCTGGTAGATGAAGGAGGAGTAATCGTGTCAGAGGGCACCAAGAAAGCAACAATACTAAATGAGTTCTTCACAAGTGTCTTTACCAAAGAAAACACTTCAGAAATGCCAACTTTTACCAATAGAAGTAATTGGGCAACAATAAACAACTTTAAAATTGCCACTGAATAGGTTGAAAGGTATTTAAAAGAGATGAATGCATCCAAAAGTCAGGGTCCGGACAATCTTCACCCAAAACTGTTATTAGAAACCCTAGAAAAAATAAAGAATTCACTGACAGAAATATTTAATAAATCACTACAAGAGGGAACAGTTCCAAACGACTGGAAACTTGCTAACATAATACCACTACACAAAAAAGGTTTCAAATCCTCGCCAAAAAAATTACAGACCAAATAGTTTGACATCGGTGGCATCAAAATTGATGGAAAAGCTCGTTAGGGAAAAAAACATGAGTCACATGGCAGAAAACAATTTATTTACTTAACACCAACATGGCTTCAGAAAAAAATACTCGTGTGTAACTCAACTTATAGACGTCTGTGAGCAGTGGACAGAAGAGCTCGATTACAAAAATAACATCAATGTTGTGTATTAAGACTTCCAAAAAGCCTTCGACTCTGTTAAAATTAAAAGGGTACGGCATTCAAGGAAAACTACTCAAATGGATAGTGAATTTTTTGAAGGACAGAAAGCAGAGGGTACATGTTGACGGGTCATCTTCGGAATGGGCGGAAGTTACCAGTGGCATTCCCCGAGGTAGTATTCTTGGACCGCTCCTTTTCATATATATAAACGATCTTCCTGATGTTGTACACAGTTTTATCAAGTTGTTTGCGGATGATGCTAAACTGTATGCAGTAGTGAATAAGCCAGAGACGCAACCGTAGTTCAGAATGAATTTGGCAGTCTAGACAATTGGTCAGAAATTTAGCAGATTAATTTCAACTATGATAAATGCACTCACATGCACTTATGTAAAGACCAGGAATTCAGCACGTACTCCATGAGACAAAATGGAGCACCTGTTATAATCAACCAAGTTACAGAACAGAAGTATTAAGGAGTTACCATCGACATCAAATTAAAATTTGTACCGCATATCCAGGCTATGGTTAAAAAAGCTAACAGGAATTTAGGGATAATCAAAAGAACATTCAGTTACCTGGACAAAACAGTGTTTCTAAATTTATAAAAAACGATTGTGCACCCCCACTTAGAATATGCCTCCACAGTTTGTCAGTTTTATATAAGAAAGACTGTATATCTATTGAGAACGTACAAAGAAGAGTACCGGGCTGTGTAGCTCAGCCGGTAACATGTCTGGCTACAGATGCTAGTCTGACTGCAGATCCAGGGGTCGCAAGTTTGATCCCGGCCTGGTCCCATACTTTCGTGGAGATTGATAATGAAATAATTTCTATGGTCATTCTCCTCCCTTCCGCTGAATCATTCAAGAAGGGTT
Source organism: Loripinus fragilis (assembly GCA_964019695.1). Lineage (NCBI taxonomy): Eukaryota > Metazoa > Mollusca > Bivalvia > Lucinida > Lucinidae > Loripinus > Loripinus fragilis. The sequence continues at coordinate 102,039,534 of OZ026518.1, forward strand.
GTTGTCAGTTACAAGCGAAAGTATGTGCACGAAGTACTGGTTAACGGCTTGTTCAAGCTTGCCCAGGAAAAAGTGTGGTTAGATGAACTGACCGTCCCGCCATGACTCTAGCTGTTGACTTGGGACGTAAAGCAACTATACAAACAAACAAACAAAACAAAGAAGAGCAACGAGAATGGTACATAGCATAAGGCATTTAAACTATAGTGACAGATTGAGAGAACTAGAGTTACCCTCGCTACAGTATAGAAGAGCCAGAGCAGACCTGATAGAAGTATATAAAATTTTAAACGGCATAGGCCGATGTGATAAAATAAGTTATTTCAAAACCAACCAAACCAAAGAACTAGAGGTCATAGCCAAAAACTTAAACATCAATTCAGACTGGACTTAAGAAAACACTTCTTCTCGCAAAGAGTAATTGATGACTGGAATAATCTATCTCATCAGATACAATCAACCAATTTAAGAACAGACTAAATAAGTATTGGAAAGATAAGCCAATCAAATTTGAACCAGACTGTTATACATATCCTCTTGCGCATGCCAGACAATACCAGTTCAATGAAAGAAGACCAAAAAGGGCCCAAGAATCGAGAGATTATACAAGGCCTGGGATATAGGTAAGAATACAGTAAGAATACAAAAGCCTTGTGAGACCAGAGTTAGAATTTGGAATCCGTCATTAATCAAAGATATAGAACAAATTCAACTCAGAGCAACCAAGTTGATTCCTGAAATAGCTCACTTGTCATATCATGATAGACTTAAGTATTTAAATCTTACCACCCTAGAGCTTAGAAGACATCGTGGAGACCTTATTGAAACATTCAAAATACTTAAAGGATTAGAAGGCATTCCCTCAAATAGTCTTTTTGAACTTAATACTTCTGTCACTAGAGTAAATTCTCTCAAGTTAGATAAACCAAGATTAAGATTGAACATCAGATATAATAATTTCAGTCAACGTGTGATCAATGCATGGAATCGACTTCCAGAGCTACTAATATCATCTACTACTGTGAGCGGATTCAAAAACAACCTGGATAGACATTTTCAAGAATTACATGGGGTTTCTATAAGGGTGTGGCCAACCCGGGTGGCCAACAGGTATCTTGATTGTATCGATTCCTGATCTTTGCACCCTTACTTCGAGCGAACCCCCTCAGAATCCGCCACTGGTATTGTCCCGGTCTTACCCTGCCCTGGACGGCCCGACCCTACCATTCCCTAACCATATCTACCCCTGCCAATAAAATATGTCGCTGTTCACATAATATGAAGTGTTTCTTTCCAAATCTGAAAGATTTGAGAAACAGGCCGATGTCATACAAACGCGAATCTGCATAAGGCCGAAAAAAGGGTCTGATTCTCGTGCTCGGTGAGAAATCGCGTGGTTTTAAAATTTATGCGTCGGACATGTTTCCGTGAACAAAAGACGAATATTTTGCCTGCTAATTTGACTCCATGCTTCTTAGAAACACTTTTTATCAGTCCCCAGTTACGACGATCGAATGAGAAAGAGCAGGATTTCATTTGAGACCCTGCGTGTGTTGATATGAGCGGGGAGACGTCTGATACGAAAGGTCCGAAAAAAAAGGAATTTTCGAAAAAGATTTCTTCATAGGCCAGGCCTATCTCTTTTTTGTTGAAAAATAGCTCTTGTGTCCACAGACACTTGGGGTCAGTAGAGAAAAACAAGCCCCCCCCCAACCTTCATCCCCCATTAACTTTTGCATTCTTGCATTTTTTCATTTAAAATATGATATTTTGTATGCTTGAAGTTATACAGGTGTTAGAAAAAATGACCTAGAACAAATGGAAAACATTTGAAAAAAATGCATATCGCTCACGATGATAGAAAAAACACAAGATAAACAACTTCGGCTTTGCAATTTCGAACCCCCATCGCCGTCAAAAGTGCAATGCGCTTGTAATACTAAACAAACACACAAAACTCTTTCACCGATCAATTCTGTATACATTTATCGGATATACTTTAATATAGTGGACCTATGTGGAATCCTGCCTTATAAGAGAATGTATCCATACAAATGTGGTATCAAAATAAACTTTGACATCTTAACTACACAGAAAGACCAATAATAATAGCTATATCCTCGTATAAAGTGATTATCGAGGCCTTTAAACTTCATAAGGGTCAACGCAATTTTCGCTTCATCGCGCACCAGTGTACATGATCATTTCCAACACTCGTGCAAGCCTCTGGGATTATGAGCTTTGGAAATTAGATCTTGGAACGATTGGGCAATGATTATAAATGATACCCATTCCGTGTTTTCTGCAATAAAAAGGTTCTCACAGCATAAAATGCACAAATCCTTCACTCCGGTGAATCTTGTTGACAAGTCGGCCATTTTGGTAGAAAAGTAGATAAAAAGCGCCTGGATAACACTTGCTATTGTCGCGAACTCCCCAGTATCTCTCACAAGATTAAAGGGTGCCGAGTCATAGAGGGGCATCGATAACAGCAATGCCGTTCATTCCGTATAAGTAACATTGACGGAAAAAACGCATTTTGATATAAAAACATAGTATTCTTAAGAAATGTGGAATCATTTCTATATAGAGATGCAACCAGATTTTTGGCAAAGACTGAATAATTGTTTTCTCAAGAAATGTGGATGCATTTCTATCTAGAGATGTGACCAGATTTATGGCCCAGACTGAATGATTGTTTTCTTAAGAAATGTGGAATCGTTTCTATATAGGGATGTAACCAGATTTTGGCCAAGACTGAATAATTGTTTTCTCAAGAAATGTGGAAGCATATCTATATAGGAATGATTCCACATTTCCTAAGAAAACAATTATTCAGTCTGGACCAAAAATCTGGTTGCATCTCTATATAGAGATGATTCCACATTTCTTAAGAAAACAATGTTTTCATATAGAATGCGTTTTATTCCGTCAATGTAACCAATACGGAATAAACAGCATTTCTGTTATAGATGCCTGTCTATGAAGACGAATAATTGTTGGGGAGTTTTACAGCATAACTCCCCAAGACATGATCGATGTTTGAAAGACGCTTGCATTTTCATTGAGAAATTGAAATGGCCGACATCAACCGTGAAAAAACACTGACCCTTGCCTGATTTAAGTGATCATTACAAACGATATTTGGACCCAGGCGTATTGATTGTAGTATAAAAATGGAGATGAGATACAGTTGTATATAATTCGACCACACAAGTGTGGACACATCCTCTTATATGGCAGGATTCCACATAGGTCCACTATATTAAAGTATTTCCCATTTATCTACTTCCCGATATAGGTAGCTTTCTCTAAGTCTATCGCTTACCTATAAAATATGACGAACAAAATCAAAACAAACAATTTCGACCATTAATCACAAATCTGTGGTCCGTTAAAGTACTGGTTTCCTGCTTTTAATTGCGTCTCGTTGAGGCTGGTAAAAATAACATAGACTGGTTTTCTGATTTTCCCGCCGTTTTACGAGCGCTTACGATGATTGACAGAGTTCAAAATTTCTAACGGACTGAAGAGGCTGGGCTGTGTTTTGAGAACGAACATTCGGAATACTGGTCACTATTCAAAGATTTTCGCGCACCACCTTAACTCGAATGCTTGTGTGTTAGTTCTACTAAGAGAAGATACTAAAAAATCAATATTGAGAGAATCCTACTGCCAATTGGGGCCTAGCTCTACAAGCAACAAACCAAAAATGGTGAACGCAAGATATTGTGCTTCTTGGTTTGTTTTTTGTACCCCATAGTCATACCCTATCCACTATAATATACCCTGTGCTATACTCTAATCTATCCCATACACTACCATACCCCTCTATACCCTACCCTTACTCTAATCTATACCATACTCTACCATACCCCTCTATACCCTACCCTTACTCTAATCTATACCATACATTACCATACCCCTCCAGGGTTTTACACCAAGTTAAATGTTTGGGGGTCCTTGGGACTCAACTTTGAATATGATGGGGGTCCCATCATTGAAATTGGGGGTCCCATCTTTTTAGATAAACTTCGAATTTTGGAAGGTAGTACATCCTTCCATGAAGGCTCGGTGTTGTCCCCAGGTCAGTTATTTTGAGGGCTACATGTATGTTTCGCCCCCTTCCGATATTTTGGGGGGCCATTTGAATTTTTTGAGGGCCACATATTACCATCAGTGAAACACAATCCTATACGCTTTTTTTTACAAAAGCTGAACTTGTCCCTATAATATGCAGGGACCAAGCTATATAGCCCTTAAATTTAGGGGGAGTGCTTCTTCTCCAGTACAAATAGGGAGAAGTTTGAGAAAACAGGGAGAAGTGATAGATTGCTGCATCCAGAAGACAGAAAAAAACAGTCTCTGATCAGACTTTTCTCTAATTGAGATAAAAAAAAAACACAAGAAAAAACAGTCACTGATCAGACTGCTACTTGCTTTCCATCCTGAGAAATTTGGTTGGTAAATTTGAAATACACATGATCTTGCTGTCATTGTATTTTATCTATCTGTCTACAAGTCTCCACTTATCTGAAGTCTCTGGTATCTTTGATCTATTGCCGACCTGAGCCTTTCCAAGTGAAAATGTTACGTAATTTGGCATATACAAAAGAAAGAAAAGTGTCAAGATAATTGCCCTTCACGCTTGAGCGGTCGGCTGAGTTGTCAGTGAGATTATTCACACTATGAAAAAATCAATACACAAAGTCAGTGATGGACAAATCAGTATACGTTTTCCATGCTTTTTAGCAGAGCGGACCTGAGAGAAAGCATGATATTTTACGACTTTTTTACACGGCCGATGTTTGCACGGATGTTTTCACTTCTCGTTTACCTACGAGGTCAGTGCAGCAGTCTAAAACAAGAGCACCTGTCCTATTTATTTATAGATAGCCTGTAACTATGGGAAAACCGGAATCGTTACGAAATAACTTTTTAATGAAAGGCACAACAAACACATCTGCGTCCCAGAGGACGCAGGTAAGGTGGATTGACGGGTCCTACCTAATGATTTATGCGTATAAGACGCAGGATATTGCGTCCTGTAAAACCCTGCCCCTCTATACCCTACCCTTACTAACCCATGACCACCCTATACCCCCTAACTTACCCCATAGCCCAAACCCCATATCCTACCCAACATCCATATCTTGTACCAACCAACCAACCTATCTTGTCCCCTATATTGTACTCATACCCATACCCGTACTGATCTATACCCGACATAAACCTACCGCGTATCTACCCTTTGCCTATACTCCTATCATAGCATAGCCTATACCCTACCCCTCTTTTCCATACCCTACCCCTCTTTTTCATATTTTAACTTACCCCATACACCATCCATTACTCATTACTATTCCCCATACCCATACCTACACCAATAACCAAACTCGATACCCTATCCTTACGTATACCTTTTCGTAATTTTTGTTTCCTATCCACATTTTATTACATATACAATATACTTCTACCGCTTTAAGGTTTAACATAGGTGTAGGAACTTTTTTGAGGGGGGGGGGGGGGGGGGTGGGTTGGGGGCTGGATAAATGAAATGTATGCGTGCATATGCATGCTTGCTTACATGCATGTGCGTTTGAACATTTAGCTGCATGAACATTAACCCTAGCTTAGTACTCATTCAACTCATGCAGAAAGACCCGTCCCTTTATCACTGCATAATCTGAACGCCCATTATGACTGAAGTGTATTAAGCTTACCCAACTTCCATCAGTTTAATGGTCCAGAGCGCAAAAACAAAAAGTGACAGATAGAGGGAACTCTGCATGGAAACGAAAAAGGGAACGCCAACGCTGACGCCGACGGGATCGGGGACGGGATCAGCACCAAAACTTGACAAAATATCCCCCACCCTCCTGCAGGACACTAACATATAACTTGGTGCAAGGGGTTCATATAGATCAGAAGACAACTGAACTGGACACAAAAATGTTGTGATTAGCCTGTTTCACTTTTATCTTTAACGCAAAGACGTTACTGAAAGAAGAACGTTGATTGGGGCGTTACGTATCGACACAAACATCTTGCGTTGTATGAAGAATTCAATTCGTTTGAGGGTTGAGAACTATCGGGGAGTTGTTAATTCTAGCGAGTGGGTAGTTTGCTTGTTTGAAAACTATGACCAGTCTTCAAAGATCTTCAAAGGGGAAGTACTTTAACCTACTTAACGGGCCACAGATTTGTGATTAATGGTTGAAATTGTTTGTTTTGATTTTGTTCATCATATTTTGCAGGTAAGCGATAGACTTAGAGAAAGCTACCTATATCGGGAAGTAGATAAATGTATATAGAATTGATCGGTGAAAGAGTTTTGTGTGTTTGTTTAGTATTACGAGCGCATTGCACTTTTGACGGCGATGGGGGTTCGAAATTGCAAAGCCGAAGTTGTTTATCTTGTGTTTTTTCTATCATCGTGAGCAATATGCATTTTTTTCAAATGTTTTCCATATGTTCTAGGTCATTTTTTCTAACACCTGTATAACTTCAAGCATACAAATATCATATTTTAAATGAAAAAATGCAAGAATGCAAAAGTTAATGGGGGATGAAGGTTGGGGTGGGGGGCTTGTTTTTCTCTACTGACCCCAAGTGTCTGTGCTTGTGTCTACAGTTATTTGTTGTACTATAACCGATAGAAAATTAAAAGTTCTTGCATCTTGTAAAGCCTTCAGGTGGTGGTTCGGACAGGTCTGCTCCGAACCTCTTCCTCGGGTCCACTGGAGTTAAGTCCTTAGTAAACGGGCCCCAAATTAAAATTCTCTTTTGTCAAATGCGGAACAATAGGAGGCTAAGGTAGTCCAATTCATGAGAGTTCCAGTTATTCATATTTCGCATTGTCATTTTTCATGATCATTCGGAACATTGCACGTTTAGAAAAAAGTCAAATCAAATAAATGAGTGCATGTGTACGTCTAACCTGTTGGACTAGAAGCTAAGGTATTGATTTCTAGAGTAAAACAGGAGTTCGTCCAATGACTAATCTGAAATCATTGGCTTAAGTTTTTGCAATCAATTGGTGACAATAGCTGCACTGACATGGTGCTCCAGATATTAGGGGCGCAACGATATACCAGTAAACCGTGATTCACTCTAAATAAATATCGTATTGCAATTCACTTTTGGCTGTATCGATACACAAGCCTTCCATATGTGTCCTCAGGCCAGTTTCTATCTAAAGTTTGCAATTGGCTTTGAAATTGGCTGAAATTCCAGTCGTTTTCAAACCAGAAGCGGTAAAAAACAGGAAAAAAAACACTGTGGTATGATTTGTGACACGAACTTACACAAACGTTGATTGTGTCTAACAGCATATCACTGTCTTTCAAGCATTGGAAGATGTTAATTCTGTACCGCAGACATCAATTCGAGACATAGCATATTGTTTATGGATATTTTACACATTTTCTATCCCCCCTTTCAATTTATTTCCTGATTTCAAATACCAACGTTTCATTGGTAAAACTTGTACATAGGGCTGCCACGATTACACGTGTTTACAAACGGTACCGTTTCATGTTTTTGCAATAAACGTTAACAAAATTGGCCTACCGTTTACACGAACTTTACCACATGATCAGCGTCGTGGTTTATTAATTGCATTTTCTAATGAACATCCCACTCTGGATCATCTATCAGTTTGTTTGTTTTGTATTTGACAAAGTATCTACTGTAATTAGAATAACGGCGGACAATCTCAACGGACAGGAATACGATAGAAAGCATTTTTTTAAAATTCTTTGAGTATCGGGCCTGCTCAGACAGTGGCTCAACGGGCCATAAAAATGTCCAGAATAGCCTCTCACTCAGTCACTGCTTGGAGCAATTATATTCCTGCATTTTTAACAGTTATGTAAAGGCATGTCTTAATATTTGGTAGAGACGCATGTATGGCCAAAACATTTTCTTTTGTTTACTTCCTGTCGGCGTGTGTATTGATGCGTAAGTGATGATTGGCAATTATGACCTGTGCATGTCACCTCATTAATTACACACTTGCAACTGAGGAAAATGTCGGTAATGAACCAGTCTGCGCATGTTGCAATCACTTTCCAATCACTTGAAATGAGTTCTATCACAACGTCCAACCAAACAATTTTGAATATTCGCACAAGGTACATTTTTCAAAGAGTTTTTTAGGAAAAATATCGGCAATTTTACCGATCTGCATAATGAAAAAAAAAAAATCTGGAAGTTCTGTGTAAACGGGATCGTTTCGGTTACTGGAACTCGTGTAAACATTTACCAAATTTCGTAAACGTGGCAGCCCTACTTGTACATATCTGTTTGTATTGCAATACAGGTTTTCCATATCGCAATACGCTTTTTGGCGTATCGTTGCACCCCTACCAGATATTGTCCGTACATGTGTAAATTAAAGGTCCGTTTTCTCCAAATATGGGTTAAAATCTGGGATGTATGTACGACTGTATGTATGTTTTTTCCAGTTACACATAAGGCCTACCCATGGAACGTTTCATCCATTCTGAATTGAAAATTTGGTTGATATTTGAATTACTTGTGACCGCCAAAATTTATGCATTTCAGTTTAATCCAGAATCAACCTTCTGGGACTGCTTTTTGATTTTTTTTGACTCCCCAGCAGTTCCTTCCCCAAGTGGTCATTTTTTCCCTTAAAGAATACACGCATTCAGAAATTTGGACAGGGTAATTTTGTGTGAACCAGTAAGGTTAGAAATTGAAAATAGGAATTTCCCGGCTTCAGAAGTGCAGCATGTTATTAACTTTATCGATTGGGAACAAGACAACTTGGCGACAGAACAATTTGGCGACACATTTTTTTTAGACAACTCAGCCACACTTTTTGAGACAATTCGGCGACACTTTTATTCAAAGACAATTGACCCCGGACTGTGTAAACGTTTACAAAAACGTGGCAGCCCTAGTAACACTACTATAGTATAAAGCAAGAAGTCATGGCCGAAAATAATCAGCAGAATTTGATCCGGGTACGAACAGAAAAAACGACTAAATCATCACTAATTCTTCACAGCTTCTCTCCAAATGATAGCAATGAGTAGTTTTATTTATGTTTAAGCAAAAGTTGGATTGATATGCAGTTTGCCGCAGCATTATTAGCCACAAGAACGGACAGAACACACTTGCATCGATCTGGAATACACTCTCATATAGAGGGAAAGGAAGTAACTCACGCATTCCGAAAAACGATTATCCTGAACACTGCAAGGTGGGCAAACAAAAGATGGTTCAGAAAGGAAGTCGGGCCTCGTTCAAGGAATAAAAACTTAAGACTCAGCACATTTTAATAAATGTTTTCTAATTGTTTTAATGGATTTTTTCAACTGATACATCTGCAGTTTTTTGGGACCAAGTGCCTTGGTCAGATTGGGAATTTTTGGTCTGAAATTGGGGAAAAACATACTTTTTGGCATTTGGGATGGGGCCAAATTTCGGCCCCATTTTTGGGTGATCTAAGCCCTGTTCATCCCAGGCGAATTTACCTTAATAGTTATAAGATAATGAAATGGGCCATTAGAAGTGGTTTAACTGCTTAATCAAGGTCTCTTAGATGGTAAGAAATAAATAAGTTCACTTGTAAATCATGCGAGTCTCCAGAAACTTTTGTCAGAGGGGGTCCAAATTTGATATATATTTTTTTATGTATACCGCTTTAATTGGGCCATCATCGGCCCGTCAGCGAAACGCCATTGAAATGGCGTTTCGCTGGCAGGCAGATGATGCCCCAACATTGAATGCTGGCTTGGTAGCTTTTTGATTTTTCAGGGGATCCGGACCTGGTCAGTATTGCAAAGAAACCCTATATTTTTGTGATTTTTCAGGGGGGCTCCGGACCTCCTGTCCCCCCGCCCCTCTGGATCCGTCCATGTAAATTACTATATATTACAGGTGAAGGTGTAGAAAATGTGTTGGATGATATTCTCCAAGGTCACACTAATGAAGATGAACTGAACACAGTAGAAACAGACACAATAGAAGTATCTCATGCACCAGCTGAGACCAGTAAGTTCAGGCCAAATCAGGGCTGTGGAAATACCATGCCCGACTTGTCCAACCTGGTCCCATTTCATTCAGGACAAGTTGAAAATTTCAATTTACTTGTCCCTGGACAAGTGCAAAATTTAAGTTAATAAAATTTTGCATTTCATATTTTGATTAATTATTATGAGTTCACATGTTGCATAGAAAACAGTGTGGATTCTGATCAGCTGGCTTCTGCAGAAGCCAGCTGATCCAGATCTACACTGTTTACAAGAGAGTTGATATCTGCATGGTTTCATACTGTTTTCGAAAGTGTAAATTGTTTAAGCACAGAAAGGTATAAGCTAATCTGTACTATCAGACTAGTAAAATTTTCTTTGGACAAGTACATTATGGCCATTTACTTGTCCCTGGACAAGTAGAAAATTTTACTATTTCCACACCCCTGGGCCAAATTATAGTTTTTAACTCTTAAAGCACCAATCACAACAAAAATAGTCTGGTTTTGTCTGCTGTTCAAAATGTTTTAGAAGCCTCTTGGTGAAACAGATTAGACTGTTTACAGGAGCAATCTGATCAGGGTCCACACTGTTTGTCTCTACACTTACATTTGAGCCACGACACGAGATTTCCAACAATGTGGTATGTGCGACCAGCAAAGCCTCAGATCAGCCTGTGCGTCCGCGCAGTCTGATCAGAGCTTTTGCTAGTCGCTTGTATATTCTATGAGTGTTAAGCTACTGACTGAACATCATGAGTTTCTAAGCTTAAAAGGAGGCTGCACAGGCTCGTCTGAGTCCTCATATGTCAAAATACCACATTGTTCAGTGATTCATTTACAATTTTTGGACCGGGCCGCGTAGCGCAGTAGGTAACGTGTCTGGCAACAGATGTTAGTCTGACTGCAGATCCAGGGGTCACGGGTTCGATCCCGGCCCAGTTCCATACTTTCGTGGAGATTGATCATGAAATACTTTCTATGGTCATTCTCCTCCCTTCCGCTGAATCATTCAAGAAGGGTTGTTGTCAGTTACAAGCGAAAGTATGTGCACGAAGTACTGGTTAACTGCTTGTTCAAGCTTGCCCAGGAAAAAGTGTGGTTAGGTGAACTGACCGTCCCGCCATGACCATAGCTGTTGACTTGGGACGTAAAGCAACAAAACAAACAAACAAAAATTTACAATTTTGGGCTTATGGGTCCTGGAACTCGCTGTTTCCCATATCAATGAGTCCAACTGCAAACTTATGAGTCCAGAACACTATTTTTAATGACAAGTCTGCAATATTAATGCATCCTGGGACTCGCTGAAATAAAAACTTTGCATCCCAGAGACAAAATTATGCGCAAAAAATGAAGGATGGGCAGGTATCAAAATCACTGGTTGTTGGAAATCACATGTAACATGTGTAACAGCTCATTCGTCAATTGTGCAACAGATGACTCAGGCAGACAGTATTTTAGATGCTTTTTTGCAGGGGCTTTAGGACAAGTTAATAGTGTGTATCTGAAAAATAACTGTCTTATTTTTCAACCAAAACATATGTTGTGGGTATTCGAAAGAACTGTCTCAATGAGACGGTTCTTTTGAGCACCCAAAACATAAGCTAAAAATTAATTGAAAGAAAATATTTACAATTTTACCCTGAAAAATTTTGTATATTTAAACCTGTGGGCTCTAAATGTTAACCATGGTACAATAAACAACAATTGCTGGCATGCACTTAGAACAGCTATGAAATAAATACAACCCTGACTTGATTTAGTATTCTAGGGCATTTATGTCTCCCTGTGCTGTTTACTGGTCCCACTCTCAGTGGGAAATTATCAATCTAGAGCTGGATTGGTTCTACCTTAAATACATTGATATTTTCGCATTCCCATGAATAGCGTAAAGTGTCAATTTATATACAGTTATTCCTTGGAGGAGGGGGGGGGGGATAAAATTCTGTGCATGTATAAAAATGATTTTTAGCAACACAAACTTCTATAAAAATAATTTCAAATGCTAGTTTACTGAAGAAGACGAAAAGAAATAAAGTAATAAAGCAGCATCTATTCTAGGATCATTTGAAAACCAGGAGGGATTGGCAATAAAAAGCATTTTACTTAAATTTTGAAATATTTTCTCTTCTTCGTCCTATATGAAAATTGTCCCATGGATCTTAAAAAGTAGTGTGAATTTAAAAAAAAATGGGAATCACCCTATTGCCCCTCCTAGAAGAGACTGAATAAGGCCTTCACAAATAACTTGCAAACCCTGTCAACAAGGCGAGAAAAAGCCCTAAACGAGCAGAAAAGCAACAGAAAAAGCCCTAAACGAGCAGTCTGCTTGTAGTAGCTCGTTTAGGGCTTTTTTCAGTTGCTTTTCTCGTCTTGTTCAAGGACACAACACAGGGACACTTGTAAGTCTCGGATTAGCAAGTATTCAATCTCCAGTCTAATGCTCTACTAACTTTTAACTGCACCCCCACCCAATCCCACCCCCTGTATTCACTTGGGGTATTTCATTGGATAAGATGCTTTTAATGAGACCCATAAAATCATCTTAAACGAGAAAATGATAAAGATGTCATTTTTAATGAAAAGTGTTTTGATCTTGAAATTTTCAGAACCTAAAACTGTTAAAAAGACTGTTACAAAGCCTAAGTCAGGCACGGCCAAGACTAAAACAACAAAGACTGTAGTTAAAAAAGGAACAAAGAAAGTGGTGAAGAAAAAAGTTGAAAGTTCAGAAGGAGAGAAAGTTGCAGAGAAGAAGAGTGAGACAGAAGAGACAACTGATCAGAAGGAAGAACCCCCACTGAAGAAAAAGAAAACATCAGCAACTACTTCGAAGGCTACCAAGACAGTATCTACGCCAGGTAATTGTGTGATTCCAATCTGCAGCCTAATGCTTGTAGAATCCCAGCTCCTAACTGGAGATCTTTTCCTGTCAGTGAGTTAAACAGAAAACACACACTGTCAGCAACACAACACAAGTGTTAATTTGCAGAGAAGTGTGTGTGTTACACACACACTTCTCTGCAAATTAACACTTGTGTTGTGTTGCTGTTTGAATTTTTTTTTCATTCAATCTATATTTTTGTGCCCTCTACATCAGAGATCTGGGGTATATTGTTATGGATAGAGTGTGCATTTGTGTTCGGCGAGAGATTGAGAGATAGTTCATTTTTTTCTACCAAAAATTTCATTGAAATTGGCTTAATGGAGCTCAATGTAATTTAACTGGAGACTGTGTTAAAGTTTCTTGCTAAAAATTCAAAACTTCATGTCAGTTTTGGCTTTTCTGGGCCAGCTGCTCTATCTCTGTGTGTGTGTGCATGTAGCCATCATTAATGTTTGCCATAACTTTTGAACTGCTTGACCTAGAGCTTTGCTATTTCACATACACACATCTCATAAACCATAATAGGATCTGACCTGCTTTTTATAATAAAAAAAAAAGAGCTGTTTACGCACTGTTAGTTGCATATTTTATGTTCTGGGGTATATGTCTTTCATAAACACATCTTGTTAAAGTCTGCAGCGATATGAAAATGTTTATTTAAATCAATAATAGTATTGGATAAACTTAAATTATAAACCCCTGACGGGCTTTATGCGCGTTATGCGTCCATTTGTCAGTCAGTCTGGAACCATATCTCGGTGTCTATTGGTCAGATTTGATTCATTCTTGGTATAAATGTTTAGTACCATGGACAGTCGATATCCTAAAAGTTTGGTCAAAATTCCAGGACCCTTGATATGAGTGTAACTAAAAATAATTTTCTTATTTCTCAACAAAAAACATATCTTGTGGGTACACTAAAGAACCATCTCAATGAGATGGTTCTTTTGAGAACCCAAAAGATATGTTAAAACTGATGGGTAAGAAAATATTCACAATTTTAGCCTCACAAATTTTGTCTATCTTGACTACATGTATGAGTCCTTTCAGAAGGTACACCTACAAAGAAAGTGGTGAAGAGGGTGATTAAGAAAAAGGTTGTTAAGAAAGTACCGGCGGAGAAAGAGTCCCAAGTGGGTAAGTTACAACCAGGCGTTTAATAGTTAAAAGTGTGTACCAAAAATTAATTTTCTTATTTCTCAACCAAAACATATGTTGTGGGTACTCAAAAGAGCCGTCTCAATGAGACGGTTCTTTTGAGCACCCAAAACATATGTTTAAGCTGATGGGTAAGAAAATATTGACAATTTTATGCTCAAAAACTCTGTTGATTTAAACCTATGGTTACAACCCATAATGGCAAATTGCCTAGTGCATGAGAATTCGGTACTACTGTTCATTCACGATATCTTGGCTCAAAGAAACCGTTAGGTGGATTTTACCATTACATCACTATAGGGTAGCTTCTTCTTCATGTTCAAGATAAATATGGTATTAAGCGATATACGTGATGCATTTACCAATCAATATGAGTGGTGTAGAGGATAACGTGGAGAACTGGTTGCATGTTGTGCAGTTATGGTGTTCGAGTCCTATGAAATCCATTTTTTTTTCGTTTTGTCATTCGTATTCGTTCTGTCTCATGATTTCCATGCTCACAAATGATTTCACTCATATTTTTTCACTGCGCATACTTCTCATGGCTGTAGAAAATAGGACAGCTATTCGATCGCAAGCCAGACAAATTGCTGTCACGGACCCTATGTAGGACCCGTGTTGCTGCGCATGTTATTTTAAAAGTACGCGAAGAAGATGTCATGAATGATGCACTATTTGCGCCATTATTAAATTATATAGAGAGAGCCAGCAAGCTGACTGTCATATCAAACAAAACGTTATCGCGCATCAAAGCTGAGTCGCAGAAGGTGTTTCTCGCGCCTCGGAAGCCACGAAGCGACGGGATGAAGCCTTGCGACCTTGACATGTGCGAACTATGTATAAATGTAAAATCATACACAAACAAGACAACTTTATACCACCCTTACCAACTTTAGCACGAAATATCTCGTGATGTGCAAGGTCTACACTGATGTAGGTGTTATAAAATAGTTATACCATGTTTGTCCACCTATACGCAAGATAATCCACTCGCTAAAGCTCGTGGATTTTCTCCACGTACAGGCGGACAACCCATGGTATAACTATTACATATATAATTTAAAAAAAAAGATAGTTGATTTTGGGTTTCGAAGCACTATCTCTTCATTACTCTTCAAAAAGATATAACCAACGTGTTTGTGCGCCCTACCGACTGAGCCACGAAGCCGTTACGAATTTCAATGTAATATAAACTCTTTTGATATAATTATACCGTTAATATGCATCAAACCTCATGTTCCCTTATTTCCAATAGTTCAGTCCATTGTTAACGGTATCATTGAGCCAAGATATCGTGAATGAACAGTAATGGCATATGCGCAAAAGCCTCCAACACACGCCCATGCTATCCAGTGAAATTTTGGTCTAATTCTTCATCTACCTCCCTACATTGTGTGTGCAAGCAGCAAATGCTCGAGGATCCTTACCTGTTCTTATGCTGGCTCAAATAGTTTTTGAGAGCTCAAATCCTCTATCCTTTTTTGGTTTAAATCAACATTTGATAATGATATCTTCATTAGAATATATTTATTGTGGCCTTCAGCAAGGCACCTTATATTTTTATACCCCGCCACTAAAGTGTGGCGAGGTATTATGTTATACCCTTCGGTGTCTGTCCGTCCGTCCGTCCGTGCTCACCATTTCCGATCGATAACTTGAGTATTTATTCACGGAATTTTTTCAAATTTTGCATACATATTGTTATCGGCGATGAGTGGTATGGGATTGTTAATGGGCAAAATCCGTCCATTTTTAACGGAGTTACTGCCCTTTTTCGTATTGGAAAAATGGTTTCTGGCCTGTTATTCCTTTACTATTCATGATATCTGAATGAAACTTCACAGATATGTTGCACATCAAAGGTTACATATTGTGACTAAGGACCGTCACTCTGACCTTCCCAGTTTGTGAGTTATCCGCCCTTGATAGGTCTGAAAAAAGGTTTTTGACCTATTGTTCCTTTACTATGTGGAATATCTGAATATAACTTCACAGATATATTTCACATCAAAGGTAACATATTGTGACTAAGAACCGTCACTCTTACCTTTCCCATTTGTGAGTTATCCGCCCTTGATTGAATTAAAAAATGTTTTTTACCCGTAGTTCCTTTACTATGTGGAATATTTAAATGAAACTTTACAGATATGTTTCACATCAAAGGTTACATACTGTGACAAAGAACCATCACTCTTACCTTTCCAGTTCATGAGTTATCTGCCCTTGATTGATCTGAAAAATGGTTTTTGACCTGTAGTTCATTTACTATATGGAATATCTGAATAAAACTTCACAGATATGTTGATCATCAAAGGTCACCTATTGTGACTAAGGATCTTCACTCTTACTTTTCCAGTTCATGAGTTATCTACCCTTGATTGATCTGAAAAATGGTTTTTGACCTGTAGTTCATTTACTATATGGAATATCTGAATGAAACTTCACAGATATGTTGAACATGAAAGGTTACATATTTTTAGTAAGGACCGTCACCCTTACCTTTCCAGTTCATGAGTTATCCGCCCTTGATTGATCTGAAAAATGGTTTTTGACCTGTAGTTCATTTACTATATGGAATATCTGAATGAAACTTCACAGATATGTTGAACATGAAAGGTTACATATTTTTAGTAAGGACCGTCACCCTTACCTTTCCAGTTCATGAGTTATCCGCCCTTGATTGATCTGAAAAATGGTTTTTGACCTGTAGTTCATTTACTATATGGAGTATCTGAATGAAACTTCACAGATATGTTGGCCATCAAAGGTAACATATTGTGACTAAGGACGTCATATCACTGTCTATCTCAGTTCTGTTGCTATTTAGGCATTATATATCTCACAAAATAACTTTTGGTGCCCCCAGCAGTGGCGGGGTATTACGCAGTGCTTGCGGTGCTTTTATTCTACATTGTTTAGTACTTGTTACTAGTTAAAACACAGTAAATCATCATACAATGAATATAACCAGTTGACTTGGATATAAAGCAATCACCATGAAAAATCACTCATTTGTGAAGAGGTGAAAAAGGGCATGAATTCGATTTTGTTATGTTGGCAATAGTAAAAAAAAAGGTTGCTATCATTTTGAAATTTCATGATTTATAGATTACATGGATAAGCATGGTTATAACTTTTCATATATATTTTTTTTGGCCTGCACAAGTTTTTTATTGTGTGCAAATTTGACTTTGAAAAGAATTTAAATTTGTTGGTTCAGAATAATAATAAGCCTGTCCAGGAGTAAATGGTTACCATGTCATTATAAGTAAAGAAGAAGGCAAAGATCATGAATCGGTACAATCAAGTACCACACCTGACCCCAGACACCATATGCATGGGTGAAAATTTTCAGGATTATTCCTGAATGCAGGATTTTGAGGCTGACTTTCCACAGAAAGTCAGCCTCAAAATGCTGAATTAGGGAGATCATAATAGCTTCACTGATTTATTTTCAGTCTGTCTAAGGACAATTGACCATTTAAGCTTGAAATTGTGAATATATAGAGAGCATATTGCTAGTTTTAAGGTTGGAGTTTCAAAAGTTCAGGATTTTTGGAAATTTTGAACGTTCACCCATGTATATGGGAAAGTGACATAAACGCCAGAAAAACACAAGAAAGCCAAGAGGCTAGCCCTTTCCCAGCAGGTGATCACAAGGCTGCAAGGAAGAGACAGTATAAAAGACAAACGTGAAACATTTATAAACAACAAAAAGGATCCACAAAAGAAGCGCTGCCTTGCCTTCACTGCCCGAATCAGTAAAACATCATATGCAGATGTGTGCTGTTTGGAAATTTATGTATATATATTATTGTGTTGCCTGGGAAGCATGGTTGACACAGAGGGATCATGTCGGCGGCAACCGCGTTGTCACACTTTGGGTCAGGTTGAAGTCAGATATTGAATAAGTTTATTTTTTATTGAACTAAGCACAGAGAAAGAACTAGTTGATAGGCTTTTAACTTTGATCTGTATGATACCATATGTGAACTTAAGGGTTGGAGAAATGGGTTTAATGTTTTGTGATTTATAAGTTTTTCTAAAATAACCCTTCGCCGGGATATAAATCCAACAAATTTGCCTTGTTTGTCTTCTGTTTTGCCAGGCGACACATCTGATTCACATAATTCTAGTATTATGATAAACTTTCTACTTGCCAAAAGGTTAAGAGCTATCTTGTTTATATTTTAAGTTTTTAAGTTTTGTTGTATGATGCCCTGGCATAATCAGTCAAACAACTTTCTGTTTGTTAAAAGTTTGCTTTGTGCTTACAAAGCCAAAACATATATTTTCTTTCTCTACTATTTTCAATGTTGGCAATGTTCTATTATTCAACTTTTGTGTTTACTAATGTACTTGGAAATACTAAACATTTGGTAGGTTGGTCAAAGAATGTTTTAATTTGAAAAAAAAAAAGAATCATGTGAGGTCAATTCGAAAACATTATGGCAATATGGCATTTTATCTAGAGTTAAACATGCTACTGTTTGCCTGGCAAACAGAAGCATGCTCAACTCTAGATTAGAGTAACATATTCTCATATGTTCATATATATGCAAACTTTTTGAGGATATGGTTGTGTTTTGTGTCTTAATCATTCATTCAAACATGTGTTTTTGGTGCTCAAAATATGTTTGGATTGAGAAATAGGTATTTTGATAACACTCTTCTCTGGAGGCGTGATGCTAACATGTATTTCACAGAAGCCGCTCTGAGTGATATAACCAGTGTAGATACATCAGAGAGAATGAAAGATGCCGATGTGTTGGATATCCAAGATTCTGAAATGGACAAATCCAACATAGGTACTCGTGCTTTATAGAAAGGCTGACTGTAAACCTGCATGATTGTTGTATATATGGGGTACTCAGATCAAGGCAACAATTAATAGAATATGTGTATAATAAGGGGATTTACTGTTTTCAAAATTTTCTTTTGGGGAGGTATATCGTCAGATATTCGGTCAGAAATTTAGTTATACGGCTACGCTTGAGCAAAAAAGCTAGTGCATTAGAATGTCTATTTAACACTGTTGATGCTGTTTTAGTGTGAACATACAAGTACCAGACCTCCAGATAAAAGGAGGAAAATTGTAAATTGATTTTTTTGTTTCGTGCCAAAAGCATATGTTGTGGTATGAAGATGAAGAGTCCGAATATTTAGAATAAGTATTTTTAGCTTTTGAGGAAAATACAAGGGAAATTTTCGGAAACATCAAATTATGATGGATTTATTAAATGGTATATCATAAAACTCCAGATCTGATTATCTTATTATTTTTAGTGTTTTTTACTCTAATCTGTTGTAACCACACTAGTTCAGCACACTCGTCTTGGATTTATGCATGGAATGACAATGTCTCAAAAATATGAAACACTCAGCTTTGATAAACTAGCATATGTTGTAGGGTCTCAAAAGAACCATCTCTATGAGATAGTTCTTTTGAGTACCTAAAACATATGCCTAGAGACCGATGGCAAGGAAATAATCACAAGTTTGCACTCAAATATATGTTGCATACATGTATCTGGGCCCAGGGTTTTATGTTCCAAAATTTTACTTATCGGGAGCCATGGGTAGTTCTTCAACCAGATCTTTCTAACTCTCACTATTTGGTAGTCTTTGGTTTCATAACTGCATGTTTGGTATTGTTAGTATTATATTGATTTGGTTATGAAGGTTTTGCATGTATTTTCTTGTGTTCAGCTTCTTTGTATGTTGTTCCTTCACACTATAATTTCTTTTCTTAATATCTTGACCACAAGCACTCAGAATGCCCTGTTTGAGTAAAAGAAATCAATCACTGCAATTTAGCACTATATCTAACCATCAAAATGCATATCATGGTGCTAAGTTGTGGTTGAAAATAAGTCTTCAGTTTGATGGTCCTAAATTGAAAAGACTGATTCCGAATTGTTTATCTTCATGAAGTAATTCATAATAAATTACTGGTAACAGAAAGTTGTTTGACTGATCGAGCTGATTTTCTGGCAAATGAAGCCTTACATGAAATACCATGACCATATTGTACCCTGAACAGAGCCAGTGAGTAAAAGCTTAGACGACAGTACCGAGGATAAAGCAGTGGTAACTGGTGAAGCAATGCCAGTAAAAAAAGGTCAAATTATTGAAGAGATAGCTAACCCAGAAGTGATGGACCCCGACTATGACACAAGAAGCGAGGCGGAGAGTGCCCACGGTGGTGAGAGGGATCATGATGTAATATCGGCAGCTGGATCAGAGGCTAATGGTAGAAATTCATAGATCTATATAAGGATAGTTTGTGCACCTAAAATTGCATTTATTTCCTTACCCATCAGTTTAAACATATGTTTTGGGTGCTCAAAAGAACCGTCTCATTGAGACGGTTCTTTTGAGTACCCACAACATATGTTTTGGTTGAGAAATAAGAAAAATAATTCTCCAGTACGCAATTTTATCTGAAGGCCTGGACATTTAGCTCATTTGAGAGCAAGGTTAAAGGCTCTAAAACTACATATCTTATAAAAATGTGCATTTTCCATGCAACACAATTATTCAAACATTTGATATCATTTCCCTTTTCATTATGGATTCTGATAGTAATCAGTGATTTTATTTGGATTATTAGGAAGCTGCCTTTTACTTCACATTTGGGAAGATATTATATCAAAATTGGGAAAATAAGTGCTAAAATAAGTGAAATTGGAAAAATAAAGGCCATTTTTGGATTGGGAATGACTCCCACATAAGGCCATAAAAATGAACAAATAAAATCACTGGTAATGATCATATTTATGATGTCAAATGTTTATTTTATTACCTGAGTCAAGGAAAAAAATGCTAAATTGGGCATATAAGGCCACAGGGTGTCCCATTGCCATGTGACTGCATTGGCCATTTTGGTTTGTGTTTAGGCATGGACTTGCAAAAAGTTTTCATAAACTTTAGCAGAAAGTACTCTAAATAGTTTTTATGTGCCCACAACATTGTTATCTTCAGCTGTTATAATTATCTATTTAAAGCTGCATAATCTGTAACTTTTGATATTTTCATTTTAAAAATAATGTTTCTATTTTTCAAGAACACAGTAAAAATACTAAAATTCAGGTTTACCTTTTTCGTAATAATTAACAAATTATTAGTGCCAAAACAACAGCATTTATGTTAAAAATTAACTGTCTAGAATTATTGGAGGGATGCAAATAATTACAAACAAGAGAAAATACACCTGTTTTAATAGATAATTCACTTTTTCATGCAGTTTTCAACTGTAGAAATTAGATTTATTGTGACAACATAACTTTATTCTACTTTTGCAAATGATTTAAAAAGAAAATATTTTTTTTCGAAAAATGTTCATAGTTACAGAGTATGTAGCTTTGAAGATTTTGTAATATATTGTTTGAAATAATTGAAAATGAGTTAAAGCACAAATGTTTTTAAAACATTGGATAAATTAAATATTTGATGAATAAATAATTGTATTGTCAAGTTGTTTTTAGTACAATGTATATAAATATCAAACAACCTTGCTAGGCTATGGGTGCAATACAAATCTAACCCCTGTTAATCGAACTGTAAAAGTAAATTGTTTCTTGTGATTATGAAATGAAATTTTGCAATACAATATTTGTAAGGTATTAACCTTAAATATTTGGACGTGCAAGCCTGTTCATACCGTGTAAAGCAGATCAGTCTGTTCCTGAAGTAGCATTCTGATCAGGCCTTGAGGCTATAAAACTTTTTTCATGCTCAACTCCACTGAGCATAAAATTTCATCTGCTCACAAAAACTAAATTGTTGTAAAATAAGACTTCCTGCTTTCAAACTCTCAGGTGATGTACATGTATATATCATGCTTATAAATGTTTATGAGCATGATTAATTGCATGCTCAATTGAGTTGAGCATGAAAAAAGTTGTATAACCTGTGGGCCAGGTTTTACACTGTTTGCTAATCCAATTTTACATTTTACACACTTTTAGTAGACTTGCTTAAATTTTAGGTTAAATTTTGTAAAGAATTTTAAAAAAGTTGTCCAATTATTTCCAGAAAATTCTGACATTACTTTTGCTTTTGATCAGCAGTGGCTCAGTGGTAGAGTGCTTGACTTGAGACCGAGGGGCGGCAGGTTCAAGTCTCACCGGCATCACTGCATTGTGGTCCTTGAGCAAGACACATTTATCCTAGCTTAGTACTGGTTCAACACAGGAAGACCTGTCCCTGTTTAACTGAAAGATTGTTGATGGTATGTAAAGAATCAAATCAAAGAAACAAGCAAATCAGTGATTTTATTTGGATATTAGGAAGCTACCTTTTCCCTCACATTTGGGAAAATATTTTTTTAAATTGGGAAAGTAAGTGCTAAAATACATGAAATTGGGAAAATAAAGGCCAGTTTTTGTTTTTGTTCTGTCTTGTGTTTGCTATGTTTTGTGCGCGTCTGTTTATATGTGCTTCGTGGCCACCTACTGGGAAAGGGCTGACCTCTTGGCTCTCGTTTGTGGTGTCTTCTGTGAGTTTGTCACTTTCCCATTGGTATCCTGGGTCAGGTGTGGTACTTGATTGTATCGATTCCTGATCTTTGCAACCTTACTTACTTTGATTGGAAATGACTCCCATATAAGGTTGTAAAAATGGCCAAATAAAATCACTGCAAATGATCAGGTTTTACTTTGTTTGCTACTCCAATTCTACATTTTACACACCTTCAGTGGAGCTGCTTAAATTTTAGGCTAAATTTTGTAAAAAATAAGGTGTGCAATTATTTCCGGTAAATTAAGTCTACATATTCAGTGCTTAGGTTTTTTGGTCTTTCATTTGATCATACAGTTAAACTGCCACTCTCAAAAAGAGCCGGGCCGCGTAGCGCAGTCGGTAACGTGTCTGGCTACAGATGCGTGTCTGACTGCAGATCCAGGGGTCGCGAGTTTGATCCCGGTCCGGTCACATACTTTCGTGGAGATTGATCATGAAATGATTTCTACGGTCATTCTCCTCCCTTCCGCTGAGTCATTCAAGAAGGGTTGTTGTCAGTTACAAGCGAAAGTATGTGCACGAATTACTGGTTAACCGCTTGTTCAAGCCTGCCCAGGAAAAAAGTGTGGTTAGGTGAACTGACCGTCCCGCAATGACCATAGCTGTTGACTTGGGACGTAAAGCAACAAAACCAACCAACCAACTCTCAAAAAGACAAAAATTGTTTTTCAAGACTAATTATCGCTTAATGCAGGTCAAAAGTATTGCAGAATGCTCCAAGAGGAGCATTCTGCAATACTTTCACCTTCATTAACCCACCATTTGTCATTAAAATCTTTGCTTTGTCTATTTTTGAGTGGCCCTTTTACACAGGTTTTACTGTACTTGCCATTTTTTCTTGTAAGAATCCGAGCACGAAGGAGATGGTGAGACTTCAAAGGGTCGTAAGAGGAAGTCGTCCGAGGGTCGTGGGATATCTCCGATAGAGTGGGATAGAGAGGAGAGTGAAGCAGAGAAGTCGGAAAATGAAGGAGGTTCGGACCATGAGAGCGGAGGAGAGGAAGACGAGGCAAAAGGTAGTTTACTATTATAGGGTTCCCACAAGCTCTGGAAATCATGGAAAACCTGGAAAATCACAAAAAAAAGTTCCATGCTTGGAAAAATCATTGAATTTGGAAAAAACTTGAATAATCATGGAAAAAACATGGAATTTTGTGAAATAATTTGACAAAACCACCATTGACCAGCTAGTTTTCTGGCTACTGGTGGTTTCAAGTTTTAATTATTTCAAAAGGCATGCATGGTCTATTTAAAACATTACTGTTGCTGCATTCTGCATTTATGCTCAGCGTGGTGAAGATGCCGCTAAACGGGCAGTTGGAGGCCGTGCATTAAATAGTCATAGAAACTACATTGTTGATCATGGAAAATCATGGAAAAATCATGGAATTGTGTTTTTGAATTTCTGTGGGAACCCTGCTATTAACTATTAACTCTTTGCCTGCCAGCTGTGAATTTTGTCGTCTGCTGCTGATCTTTGCAAACAGTTTGGACCCAGATCATGCCGCCAGAACGTTGGGCCTAATCAGAATCCAAACTGTTCGACACTCTGATAGTGTTCTTGAAATTTTTCGAAAAGGTTAATTTTGAAAAAAGTTAGCAGACAACATAAAAATCATGTCCAATCATAACCAAAGCTGTCTTCTTTTGTCGTCTGCTGAATTGTTTTAGAAGCCTCAACCACAGACTGTGTGGACCCAGATCAGACTGCTCCTATTGGAGCAGTCTAATGTGGGTCCACATTGTTTGCTTCTATAATAACAGGGACCAAGCTGGCCCAGAGTTTTAGGGAGAAGTGACTTCTCCCTGCAGGAAAATTAGGGAGAAGTGACAATCAGATAGGGAGAAGTTATAGCGCAAAATTACGGCATTTTCTGTCAATTTAGAAGCTAATTAGCCATTACACATACTATTGCCATTTAATGGAAGGAGAAACAAGATGCAGTAGTAGTAGATTGTCTGATAATGTCACCACAGCTTGCATTTGTGTGGTGACAGAATGAAAATGAGTCTCCCTAAAAAAAAACAAAAAAAAAAACAAAAGACTCCCACTTCTCCCTGGGTCCCATTTAGGGCGAAATTTCGGCCCCTAGGCCGACTATTTCGCCTTAGTCGCCCCCTAGCTTGGTCCCTGTAATAAGATAAGTCAATAATGTTAGGCAATTATATGCAGCAGGCGTCTTAAGTAGACATCATTTTTGTCACTGCTCTAAGTTTTATAGGTTCACCTCTCCAGAGGTGAGTGCTTGATTATAAATTTAATTTTCTTCTCAATCAAATCACGAGTTTAAACTGACGGATGGGAGAATAATTTCAATTTTATGCTTAAAAAGTTAACTTATAAACCTATGCTTTATGATGTTATGATATAGCAATGAAAAATCATTTAACTCTGCCTCCTAGTGTCTGCCAATAACCTTTGCAAACAGTTTGTAGCCAGACCAGGCCTGACAAAATGTTGGTTTTGTTTGTTTGATTTTTTTCTTTACGTCCACTCAACAATCTTTCAGTTATGCGGGACGGTTCTTCCTGGGTTGAACCAGTACTAAGCTAGGATAAATGTGTCTTGCTCAAGGACCACAACGTAGTGACGCCGGTGAGGCTCGAACCCGCGACCCTTCGGTCTCGAGTCAAGCACTCTACCACTGAGCCACTGCGCTCCCGACAACAAAATGTTGGGCCTGATCTTGATCCAAAACTGTTTGAAACTATGATGGTATTCCTGAAATAACTTTTGTAAAGAGTTGATTTTGAAAAAATCAGCAGACAACAAAAACATGCAAAATTACATGGGGGGTGGGGGGGGGAGG
Source organism: Loripinus fragilis (assembly GCA_964019695.1). Classification (NCBI taxonomy): domain Eukaryota; kingdom Metazoa; phylum Mollusca; class Bivalvia; order Lucinida; family Lucinidae; genus Loripinus; species Loripinus fragilis. Next base: position 102,064,915 of record OZ026518.1, read on the forward strand.
CAAGAGTTAAAATGGGGGCAATATTCCTGAGAGCAGTGCAAATATATAAAACAGCAAGTAAGCTTGCAGGAAATTGACATGCAATTATTACTGAATCCTATGAGCAGGTTTGAACAAATAACAAATTAAATCATGAAGCTTGAAATCAATTTTACATTTTACTGTAAACCATTCTGTGAAAGGAACCTGCATCATAAATTTTGATCAGGGAAAAAGACTAACAGGGGCCCAGTAGCCCAGTGCCCCTAAATTTTGGGCTGGGCCCCAAAAACTAAATGTTTAAGGGCCCAGCTTGCCCCTGAAAAAAGGGAATTTGAATGTATGTAGTCTTGTCAAATCTGACACCAGCTGTTGAAAGTTTACAAATCTTTATTCAGGTATTTAATATACTGTTAATTAACCCTTAAAAGGGCAATCACAAATGCAGCAGAGGACAAATTTTGCGACATCTTTCCTACTTTTAAAAAAAAAAAAGTTATGATATTTCATGAGAATGGTCTGCCAGCAGACGATTCTCATAAAATACCATGCCTTATTTGTTAATTTTGAAAAAAGCAGCAAAATTTGAAATTGTCATCTGCTGCAAATTATAAGTGGTGCTTTATTGGTTTATATGTTAAATACTTAGAGGAATACAGATTTTGAGGGTCTCTGACTTCAATTATGAGTAAAGCAAAATTAATGCTTGGCAATGCTGTTGAAATTAGTTTAATTTTCCGCCGAATTCTAGGCCCTTAAGTTTTGGATTGGGCACCCAATCATTTTGTTTTAGGGGCCCAGCTTATTCCTTGCGAAAATAGGTTAGTCACTATCCCTGTTGATGTTTTCAAAATCAACCCTTGTCCTGCTGATTTAGGCATTTTTGAAAATACTGTAAATCCAGATCAGCTGGCTTCTGACAAAACCATCTGATTAGGATTCACTCTAATTGTAAAGATGTGTTTACAACTGGAAGGCTACAGATTAACAGGATAAAAACCGGGGTGATGTGTAGTATATTCAACTATTCACAGGCCTCCAAATAAGAATGCATAAAACTGAAAATTATTTTTCTCATTGCTCAACCAAATCATATGTTGTGGGTGCTCAAAAGAACCGTCTCAATGAGACGGTTCTTTTGAGCACCCAAAACACATGTTTCAATTGATGGCTAACAAGATAATCATTATTTTTACGCTCAAAAAGTTTGCTTAACTCAGTGTTCAATCTAGGATTGCAGTAAAGGGGCCGACCGGGTCCATCCAACCTAAAATAGGGGGCCATATAGAAAAAGAAGGGGCCCTCACATAAATAGGTGATAAAACAGTAAATTACTTATAAGACTGATTATATTTAACAATACCCAGTGTATAGAATATGGGTGTAAGAAAGAGAATGCCCATGGTACATTATACCTAGTTAATTGTTGATTTTGAATTTTTTTGGTGTATACTACCTGCAGCAACCATTAAAATAGAAGGGGGAAGCACAAATTAAATGCTTGAATAATGACTTTAGAGGCCAACCCATCCTGAACAATATTGGGCAGGGTGAGACCCCCTTTATAGAATTTGCTTGAAAATGACTTAGTCAACAGACTAAAAAAAAATTGGGCAGGGGTTCCCTATACATAATGATTTTTTGTTCACCCCCAGCCCTTTTCCCCGGCCAACATAAAGTGGGGGTAAGATAGAAAATCTGAAGAAGGGGGGTGAGGTATTTTGAACTACTGAAACCTGCACCAAGTACCAGCTCCTTCAGGTCTGATAGACAAGAAAGATGAAGATAGCCAAAGTAAAATCTTACCTCTTTAATTTTTTATCTCAATTGAGTCCCATTTTATACACAGATGTATACTACTAAGCTGTTTATTAGCTGTTTGATAAATTTATCTGGACAAGTTTTAAATGTTACACTTTCAGGGGAATTATCTGTTAAAACAAAAGAAGTAAACCACGGCTGTTTTGCAAATCCTTAGACGACAACACGCAGGGGAGCCAGATAATGCAACGGAAGGGTATTTTTTTTTAAATCTTAGTTACACGATCAGTATGCTAACAGTCATACATGTAGTATATTGGTTCCCCTCTTTCATTAAAAGCTCTGCTTCCGTGTTAAATGAAAGGGAAACCAAGTAAAAACTGTAAACTTCCGCTTTTCACCACGAAGTTTCTTTGCGATTTTTACGTTTTTTTAGCTGAAAATTGTTGCATATTTTCGATTCGTAACGCACCATTTCGGCCCCAGTAGACATCGAACTGGCGCCAGTTGCCTTTAAAAGGGGTCAATGGCGCAATGGCGCGCTCTAGATTGAAGACTGTTAACTGGACCTAATGTTTTCAGCATGACAAGGCTTAGGGTTAATAACTCTTCTACTATATTACAGAAAGGAAAAAGAAGATAAAGTACCTGTTTAAGAACGCCCGCTATTACTTGATCAAGAGTAACAATCATGAGAATGTGGCTCTAGCCAAGGCTAAAGGAGTCTGGTCTACACCACCACAAAATGAGGCAAGACTTAATCAGGCATACAAGGTAAGTTCTTATTCTTCTTAGCTTTTCATTATAGTTGTTCTATAACTCTTCACATGCTGAGCAGTTTGTTATGATTTTTTATGCCATCTGCTGATTTTTTTCAATATCAACTTTTTCAAAAAAACACAAAAACAACAGGAATACCATCAGGATGTAAAACAGTTTGGATCCAGATCAGGCCTGACAAAATGTCAGGCCTGATTTGGGTCCAAACTGTTTACAAAGACTTAGGTCTCCACTAGCAGGCAAAAAGTTAAAACCAGCCTAATTGCAAGAATGAGGTGTAAAATGATATTGCTTATCCTATTGTTCATATAAAATTGTTTATCATATGACATTATTATTCAGTGGATGACGATATGTCATAAAAATAAACTGAGGAGCGCGGTAGATCAGTGGTAGAGTGCTTGACTCAATATCAAGGGTTGCGGGTTCGAGCCTCACTGGAGGCACTGTGTTATGTCTTTGGGCAAAACACTTTATCCTCTGCTTAGTACTGGTTCAACCCAGGAAGACCCGTCCCGACATGACTGGCATGTAAACCATAAATAATGTTATTATCGCACGTTACATAACACTTAAGTGGGAAACAAGTAACGTCATGACAATGTCCGTGACAAGAAAGCAAATTTACAACTTTGAAGGCAATAAATCATATTTAAAAGGTCATATGATAAACAGAATCTTAAACTTGTGCTCATTTCATATGAAATACATTAAAGTGCTGAAGGCTTGTTTAATAAATTTCATATGAAATAATCACTTGTGTAAGATCCTTAAATATAACAAATTCATTTGAAATGGGCCAGCCCATTAGACATGCATGCGCATTACGCAAACTGTTTAGAGTCTTTGTTATGCATTCAAGATCTGTTGTTATATAGCCATTTTCAGCGGAATTCTTGGCATTACAAGTGTTTGAGAGGGATCTAGAGATTCAAACAAAGCAGAGAAAACTGTGGTTGGGGGATAAGAAAAAAACACTTTCAAACAAACATTCACATGAATTAGCTAGGACTTGTGGGTGGAGTGAGGAAGTTAATAATATGTTTGTCTTTCCTTTCCTTGGTCTTCAAAATTAGTGGAGTAATGTTGCACCCCCATCCCTTCCTGTGGCATCTCCACCCTCATTCCACCCAACTATTCACACTGATATTAAATTAGTATATTCATGTTACAAAAATCAATAATCTGTTTTATGCTGAAAAGTAGAGACATTTATTTGTTTTTGCTATGTATATCAGCACAATACTCAGTGATATTGCAATAACTATATTATTTTTGCATTTTTCAGGAGTGCGACAATGTTATTCTCATATTCTCAGTTAAAGAAAGTGGAAAGTTTCAAGGTAATGTAAATAGACATGTACAAAGAAAAACGTCTCTTAGTTGGCACCAAGTTTTGGAGGTTTAAGTAGCTCGGACTGGACTTGATTATTTATTAGTATTTATGGTATTTTATAAACCATTAGAAAGATTGAGAGTTCATATCAAATGTGCATGGATTCATTACTATTGGGCATTTTTAAGGTGTTAAACTTGAAAACTAAGATGAGTGTGGTTGCTTAGTTGTAGAACTGTGATTGACTTGAGATCGGGGGTTGCGGATTCTGGCCGCTTTGTGTCCTTCAGCAAAGCACTTTATCCTCTGATTAGCACTGGGTCCAGTCAAGAAGAACCACCCCAACATGACTGAAAAATTCTTTACTGGGATGTAAAGAATCAAACAAACAAAAGCAGTAGCTCATTCTCAACCAAAACGTTTTTAGTACTCACAAGATCCGTCTCAATGAGATTATTCTTTTTAGCACCCAACAGAAAACACATGTTAAAATTTATGGATAAGAAATGTAATTACAATTTTCCACTATATGCTATTTAGGATAAATACATTTAGTTTGGGGAGTTGTAGTGGTAGGGTAAATCTTCAGCTCAGTATAGTTAGATGAATTTGCTTGGGAAAATTCAGTCTTCTAGGCAAATATAAATATAGTAGCATAAAAAAAGGCTCGGAATGAGCAACTGGTCTGCTGATGACCTTTGCAAGTTGTTTAGACCCAGATCAGAATTACTCCTAATCTGGATCCAAACTCAATGAATTGTATTCACTCTTTCTCAAATTTTTGGCCTTGGGCCTTCTTCAGGATATTAGAAACAATTTTCTTTATTGTTATTATTCCCTCTGGAATTATTATATTGAATTATTTATGGATCCAAACCGTTTGACACTCTGATGGTATTCCTGAAAGAATTTTTTGAAAAAAAAATGACTGAAAAAACCAGCCTTTGACAAAAAAGCATGCAGAATTACACAGTAGGCAAAGAGTTGAAAAATTCCAAAGAGTTGAAAAATTCAATTGTTTTATTGACAATTCAGGTTATGCAAGGCTTGCTGCAGAGTCCACAAAAGATCACCCTCCAATTCGCTGGGTACTGCCAGTTGGCCTCAATGCCAGAGCTCTAAGTGGAGTCTTCAAACTCGACTGGATCAGCAGGTAGGTGTAGTCGGACTGTATGTGAACAATACAATTACAAAAGAGTAATGCATATTCCCAAGATAAACTTCCATTAGATCAGTTTAATGGCTAGGTCCAAAAAACAGTAAAAACATCTCAAACACATATGATTACTTTTATCTTGAAATAAATTAAGTTCCATCACAACAGCAAGATGATATTATTACGTTACCAAATATCCTTGCACTGCAATGGAACATGGTTACTTACTAATTGTTTTGTTTTTTAAAAAGATGTATGCATAAAATCAACATCATATGCAGGAACAGCCTACTTAGATTAGGCTCTCAGCACAGCCGTATCAAAAACTGTAAAAGGGAGAATAATACCCAAATAATATCTTACGATAGAGTAGTTACAAAGACAGAGGCTGAGACAAAAACATGGGCTTATGAGGGCTGTTTTGACATTATCAGCAAGAATGTACTTCAAGTGAAATTAATGGACTCAGATCCGATTTCTGAAAAAGACCTTGCCCCTAGACTGATAAACAATACAGGCTTATACTATTCAGTCTAGAGACAAGCGCTTTTGAGGAACTCGGATCGGAGTTAATAAATTTCGCCAGTAATTGTGTTATCAACACTCTGAGATTAATTGTTTATTTAACTGGGCTCAGCATCTGAATTTAGAAATTACTCTGTTATAAGATAGTCCCATGCATACAGCATTCATCATTGCCTTGTTTTTGTTGAATCTATTTTATCTATCAAAACCCAGACTAGACTGTTCCAAAAATTAACTTAATTTTAATAAGTTCCTACTGTATTTAAACAGCAAAGTATGCAACAAACAGCCACATACATAAAAAGAGGTAAGTCTATTGACCCTTCATGTTCCAATTGAATCTTCCATCTACATGGGATGTTGACTAGTACTAAATATACAGCCAACAACTTTAGCAGACGACATTTTCAGATGTGTTTTGCTGGCCATTCAATGGGTAACAGTGCAGACGCTGATCAAATGTCGCCATATGTAGCATTACATCTGGGTCTTCACTGTTAAATGAAGTTTACTTGTATCCAAAGCTAATCAATCACTGGCCTTACGTTTTACATGCATGGAGATACGACAAGCTTACAGATTGTATCTAGGCTGTTTACTTTGAAAGCAAATCTGACAGAGTGTTGATATATGTAATTTTACTGCATTCATTGTTTTTTAAGTACACAGGGCATCTTGTCCCTAGACTGTATTAGTATTCTATAATGGCATATCGATTTTTGAGGTTAGAGGTCATGTTTACACTTTATTAGAAGCCAGCTGATCGGGATCTATGCTGTTTTCAAAAGAGGGCATTGAAATTTTGAGCCTATTATGACAGCACACATCAAAGGTTGTGTTTGATCAGTTCGCAGAAGCACTGACTGATCTATGCTAATGTTGACATATGCCATAAGGCAGTTATAAATAGATCTATTTTCAAATACTGTGGCTCAAAAATTACCCAAGTGAAGACTCTGACTTCATCCTTACATTAGACCTCACTGTGCATGTGGATTATACTCTTTGCCTGCAGGTTAGCCTTTGCAAACAGTTTAGATCCAGATGAGGCCCGACGTTTTGTCAAGCCTGATCTGAATCCAAACTGTTTCACAGTTTGACACTCTGATAGTATCCCTGAAAATTTCCCTGCATGCAGTTTTAAAAATGGTGACAAATATATGGTCCTTGTTGCGACAAAGCCTGGCATTAAGTTTGATGCATGCAACCAACAAAGGTGCAGACCAGCCTGATCAGCACCTTTGTTATTTGTTTTCTGGAAAGAATTATAGTCAATCTTGCTGCATGCAGAATATCGACTTTCTAGCTACTAGGCTATGTAGCTGAGCAACCAGGTTTGAGCATAACCTTGAGGAAAACCCAGAAGACCGGTTTTCTCAAGCACAGGTTTCCCACAAGCTCTTGAAATCATGGAAAACCTGGAAAATCACTAAAAAAGTTCCATGAATGGAAAAATCATGAAATTTAAAAAAAAAAAATGAATAATGATGAAATTTTGTAAAATAATTTGACGAAACCACCAGTAGCCAGAAAACTAGCCGTCAAAATGCATGCATGGTCTACAAGCATGCTGTTGTTGCTGCATTCCACATTTATGCTCAGTGTGGTGAAGATGCTGCTATAGGGGAGGTTGGAGGCCATGGATTAAATAGTCATGGAAATTACATTGTTGATCATGGAAAAATAATGGAATAATGTTTTTGGATTTCTGTGGGAACCCTGCATAAGAGGCCCATATGATAGTTATCAGTATGAGATGGGCTTGTTCATGTATTACTTTGATATTTTACAGGAAGGAGCTTCCATTTATGAAGACAACACACCTACACAATCCTTGGAATGAAAACAAACCAGTGAAGATAGGCAGAGATGGCCAGGTAAACTACATAGCTCCCTTAATCAGAAATGGCTATTGAACAATATCTGTCTGGCCCTTTTATCTGGATTTGGATAGATAGACCAATTCCAGCAGAGAGGTGCCCAGTGGTAGATCTAGTGCGCAGGGGACAAAAAAATCTAATCGTCCACTTGTAATTACGAGTGAAATCTAGAAAGGATGAGTAATTCTTCCCAAGGCACTCGTCTTGTAGGACGAGTGCTTTGGGAATAACTATCCAAGGAAGTCATAATACATATTACTCCCTTATGTTTTTGCATACGCTTTTAAAGGACAAGTGCATGTGTTTGCAGGATGACTGAATATTGTAAGTCACTCGTCCTGCAGGACAAGTGCAATATTGAAATATTTTTGTCCCCTGGTGTGTGACTTGAGATTGAGGGTTCGCTATTTCGAACCTCACTGTAGGCATTGCATTGTGTCCTTGAGCAAGATACTTTATCCTCCGCTTAGTATTGGTACAACCCAGGATACGTCCCAACATGACTTTATAAATTGGTGACTTTGGACAAAAAGCATCGAGTCGAACAAACAAATGATTCCAGCTCCATGCAGACCAAAACATAAAATGATTTCTTTTAATTTTTTTGCCTTCAAAAAATATACATTAGACACAACAGATCATATTAAAAACTTCTCTCTCCAATCAATAAATGAATATTATCTGTGCAGCACCAACATTATAATTTTAGCATTAAAATTGGTTGAATCATTTAAAACTCTTTACCAGAAGTTTATCCAATGTTTTTAACAAATGTCTGATTAAATATATGGACTGCGCAGATAAGAGACACATCATGAAGAACTGCACTGTTGGCTATCTTCAGGGACAAGTAATACCATATATTTAATTTTCCATCCTTGGCGGCATAAACTGTGTAAAGGAACATCTGATCCTATATGTATCAATCTCGGAAACTGGTTATATTTACCACTCTTAAATAATTGATGAACCTGATTAATCAGAAAGTTCTAGTTTTAGTATCTTAATTTCAGTTGTAAAAAGTATTGCACCAGAAAGAGAATTTTTAGACATGTGTTGATAGTATAAATAATACACACAATTAAAATGTAACAGAAAGTTGCAATTATTGCTTGGTTGAAATTAAGAAAAATATTATTAGTCAGTCATCTACCTGTTTTTATCAACCATAAAATGTTGACTTTACCAATGCTAGTTAGTCAGATGGTTCAAACATTCAATGTTAGTTGCTGCTTGTATTAGGTATTCCATATGAGCCTGGATGCTAGAAAAGCTGTATTGGGGGTTTACAAAAAACAAAGAAGCAGAACAGCCTGAGCATCAGTGCAGTCTGATCGGCACCTTTGTTACTCACTTATTGGAAAGTAACATATCAAAACTTGCTACAAGTACAAGCGAAATTTCACTACTCTTGCTAGTCTTTGTAGCTGAGCAGGCTGATTTTGGCATGACTTGATCTGAAACCCCGAAGACAGGTTTTCTTGCACCACAGCCCATATGTTTGCCTTCTTTTACAGGAAATTGAACCGCGTTGTGGTGAAGCTTTGTGTAAATTGTTCCCGTCTGATGATAATGTTGACTTGAACGAGATAGTCCGTGAAGCTCGAAGATCAAAGCGGCCAGAGTTCAGCAGATTTAATAGTAATAGAGGAAGAGAGCTGCCCTTTAGAGGACGTGGAGATTTTAGGTTAGGGTCCTTGTTTGAACTTTATAAATTGAATGGAAGAGGTGTGACCTAATTGGTTTTCGAAGGGAAATAATAGTGGAAAATATTCTTATCGTAAGAGGGCCATAGCTCTGAAAATGCTGTTCCAACAAGAATAAGGGGAGTTTTCTCGTAAAGTGGATGGACAAATGTGTTGCTGTATTTATCATTAATATTTAGACAAAATACTTAACCATATCTATCATGAAAAATGAACATGTTGAAAATTATCTGTTAAGGTGTGTGAAGGTAGGACATTCAGTGTAAGCTCTGATAAGACTGGTCTTCAGGAGCAGACTTATCTGGGTTTCATTTTTCAGTCAGACCTGTCTGGCTGAATATTTGATCAAGCAGATAAAATTGGGAATACAATAATTAGGGGACAAAAATTCCACTCGTCCGCTCATAATTACGAGTGAAATCTAGAAAGGACGAGTAATTCTTCCCAAAGCACTCATCCTACAGGACGAGTGCTTTGGGAAAGAATAACTCGAGGAAGTCATATTGCATATTATTCCCTTTTGTTTTTTATTGCATACACTTTTAAAGGACAAGTGCAAGTGTTTGCAGGACAAGTGAAAATTGTAAGTCACCTGTCCTGCTGGACAAATGCAATATTGAAATATTTTTGTCCCCTTATAATGGAAATGCAATTCAATAAACTAATGAGCACATTTCTCCTTCCACTATAATATATTCATAGAAATCTTTGTGGGTAAGTGGAATTTTCTTGTAAAGGCCATTCCAGTGACTCGCAAGATAGGTTTTTATAGAAAAATTGTTGATGGGGATATAACTTACCAAGCTGTGGGTGAATTTTTTTGGGAAATTTTTGTTTTCTATATACAAGCTAGGCATTGCGATTACGAATAAGTCAAACCCTGCAGAATTGTTCCATTATACCGTCACAGGTTTAGATTTACAAAAATTTTCTGTTTAAAATTGTAAATATTTTCTTACCCATAATTTTTAGCATATGTTTTGGGTGCTCAAAAGAACCGTCTCATTGAGACGGTTCTTTTGAGTACCCACAACATATGTTTTGGTTGAGAAATAAAAAAAAAATGTTTCTGTTACGCACTCTTAACTAAAGTCCTGTAACGTGATTTCATATAATGCAGATTTCGGATACAAAGAAATGTGGTTGTGTTTTGACTTCCAAAAGTACAGAGTTTATCAAAGAAATAAGAGAATAATGATATGATGTCGTTTTCTCATAAGACCAAATCAAAATATGTGGCAACGGATAACATTTATTTTGATTGAAAGAACACCTTTTCAAAGTAAAATATTTAAGGAGAAAATAATAAAAAAAACATGTTTATAATACCCTGAATAAGGAATGGTTTTGACCTAAAGTAAAACAAAATAGATCCAAATAAGATGGTTCATACAGGCCCCCAGATAAGGGTGCGTAACAGAAAATTATTTTTCATATTTCTCAACCAAAACATATGTTGTGGGTACTCAAAAGAACCGTCTCACTTAGACAGTTCTTTTGAGCACCCAAAACACATGTTAAAACTGATGAATAAGAAAATAATCGCAATTTTAAGCTGAAAATAGTTGCTTGACTGGCCCTATGTTCATATGAGCCATCTCATCTGCATCCACAGTGTTTGCCAGAACATCTGTATTTTCTTAGCCTTATTTGAATTTCTTTGTAAGATTCTTTTTTACTTATAAAATTCATCAACAAAAGAAGAGGCCATTCATGATGACCTGTACTAAGCGTTATAATGGGACAAAACTGTTTATTTTATTTTTTTGGTAAGTATTTTCTGTTGTGGAAGCGTGTTTAAAATTCAAATTCCTCTTGGTAAAATTATCCGATTTATTTTTATGCCTAAAAAGCCTCAAATACTGGGTTGGGAAATAAATGCATCTGATTTCTAATTCTGTTTCCTTTGGGATTTTCCAGGAAAGAATTCCCAGACTTCATTTTGAAAGCTCTTTCTCATTTCGTGATAGTGGACTTTTCCTATAAACTTTAATAATATCTGAGTCAGTGCTTATATGTGACTCACTCAAGTTAATCGATAGACATTGCTATGTTTCAATGAGCCCGTGGATTAAGTAGTTCATAGTGTTTAAAAACGTGGCCGTAAATAGTGGGTAAGAAGTTCATTGGACTAAACGTTTTCATTTTTTAAGAGACTTTTTATGTGACTTGGTCAGCATTTAGGTTAAATAGTTATCTCTTATCAATAAATGCATGCAATTTTGAATTACGAAGGTGCCTGTCAACATCCACTTGTAATATGACTAAGTCTATTCCTATGAAAATGATAAGCGTGCGGGTACTGTTTGAACTTTCAAGGTAATGTGAATGTACCCCTACATCTACACCAAGTGGACCCTTCCAATTCTCCCATACACCACTATTTCCACAAGTTCGAAAGATGTTCTAGTGGACTTAATTATAATCTAGAATTATAATCTAGATATTTTGGACTTATTTTGTGGACTTCTAAAAAATCTGTGAAAATGAAGCACAATTCCATTTTACAATAAATGAAATTGTGCTGTAATGTGGACTTTCACAATGTGTTAGCAACACCTGACGTTTAGTGCAGCTTGGATTAATGTCAGCTGATATTCGGCCGACAAACTTTACTGGACCCTGGAGTCTAGGCAACCACTTCTACACGGTATGTTGTTTGTATTTTTATATATGAATTATTTTTCAGGTTTCTAAATTGATTAATTTCTTGGTAATTGAGGTTTCTCCATTACAACCATATCTTGAGTATTCCATGTTTATAATTTTGGCCATATGTGAATTATGCATAGTGGCTCAGTGGTAGAATACGTGACTTATGATCCAGTGCCTCACCGGAGACAATGTATTGTGTTCTTGACCAAGACACTTGAACTTCAGCTTAGTACTCAGGGCTGGAAAATTCTACTCGTCCGCTCGCCATGGCGAGTGAAAATTCTCGCTGACGAGTAAACTTTTTAATCTGCTCGTCCTTAATGGCGAGTGAAAATTTCTTTCAGAAAATAAAGAATTCATGGTCTGTGCGTTAGAAACAGGAAAGTGTCACTACACCAAGGAATTTGATTTATTTAATCTGATACTATCGTAATTAATTCGTTAAAGTAAGAAAAAACGAAGGCCTAAACTACGGTTGTCCATAGCAACGCTTACCGCCAAAACGAGGCAGACAGTGTATCACACTGAATAATCAATATTTCTAGTGGAAAAATTTAAAATGCGTATGTAATATTGGGAAAACCAAGACATGTGCTTGTTTTTCAAGCAGAGAGAGCAGATGACAGCACTTTGGGGCCAAAACAAGGTGGTGGGTATAGTGAAAAAACATTAAGCATGCTGCCAAACACTATGAGGCCTAACAAGAAGAGTAAACAAACCTTGGCAGGACTAAAAGACAGCGAGTTTTGAAAGGTTTTGATGACAGGGGATATAGATGGAATACCATGAGACACCAAGTGCTTTATTTTGCAGAATTTGTCATAAATGCCCTAAACAAGTTTTCAACACTGTTTAAAACAGTTTTTATATTACTTCAACACTTTCTATTTACCTCCATACAGTATCAAATGAACGGTAAAAACTATCTACATGTATTTGGTCAGAATTTTGGTTTAAAAATATTCTGTGGCAATTTGATGTAGGACGAGCAGAATCACGTAAGGACGAGTAAAATTTTTATGGCACTCGTCCTGTGGGACTAGTGGACTTTGAAAAAAATTTCCAGCCCTGGTACTGGTTCAACCAAGGAAATGTCACAACATGACTAAAAAATTATTGTCAGGGACATAAAGAATCAGCTCAAATAAAAACAAAATAACTTTTCATGCTGGGTAATTTTTCATGCTTTTTTGTTTGCTGATTTTTTTTCAAAAAAACTTTCAGGAATACCTCTAGAATGTCAAACAGCTTGGATCCAGAATATGCTCAACATTTTGTCAGGCCTGATCTGGGTATAAGCTGTTTGCAAGGGTTATCAGTAGACAACTCTAGCAGGCGAAGTGTTAAGCTGCTAGCACATCTATCCACTTTGTGTTCAAACTTTCCTCTAAGTCCATACTTAGTGTATGCGAGCAGCAAAGACACTGTCGAGGCTGCTCCTTTGTGTATGCTCATCAAAGCCTTTGCTGCTTGCGAGAAATACAAAATCTCAAGTATGTTCTTTCTCCCAAATTCCCAAATTATCGAAATCTAGCTTATATTCCTTTGCGAAATTTGTTTTAGGCTAAACAAAAAGATATTGCAAAAAGAACACATGCTTGTCAAATATACTGTAAATTCGGAAAATTCATATATGCAAAGTTTCGTAAAAACAAAACCTTCGCGAAATGGCGAGATCAATATGTCCTTCACTGATATAGGTAAATCATGTCTTATTTGCCAATTTTAAGTTGCAAATATGTCTTTTAACGCTATTCGGGAAAATTAAATTCTCACGAAAATTTTCGGATTTACAGTAAGTGCTTGGTTTAAAAAGGGTTAAATAACATCTCGGAAGGAAAAATTGGAATAATTGCAAGATTTTTCAGAAACTGTGTTGTAATGGTCCATCATTTTGTGTATTTGTGTATATTTATTGCACAATTCTATTTGAAAACTAACTAATTAATGGTAAATTTGGAGAAGCTTTAATGCCGTTGTTCTTTTAGTCACTTAATTTTGTTGCATCTTAATCTAAACTCAGCTTCTTTATATCAGAATAGACTGTTTTCACTATTCTTCAGTTTAATGTAAAGTGGAGTGCAGTTGCTCAGTTGGTATGGTTTTAAGACTGGGGATTGAGAGCCTTACTGCTGGCAGAGTTACTGTATCGTGTCCTTGAGCAAGACAGTTTATCAGCTGCTTAGTACTGGTTCAGCCCAGGATTATGGCCTGTCCCGACATGTCTGAAAAATTGTAGACAGGAACATAAAGAATCAAACCAAAGTTAACATTAAGACTAGCTCTTTTTCTAGCCCAAAATGTCTACATTATTCTAGTTTCTCGGTAATTAAATGTGTTGTTCTAATTGGAAGCAATATCAAAAGTTTCCTTGTTGGCACTGTAACTCATTTGTCGATAGATTGGCATTCAGATCTTCTGTTCTAGTCGCATTAATTTTTATTCATATTTTATGTATTTTTTTAAACCTGTCAAGTCTATCCTTGTACCCTGAGTAGTATGGTCAGGGTTCGCACATGCTTGAAAAGTACTTGAATGTACAGGACTGCCTTGAAAAGTCCTTGAAAATTAAATTTACCTTCAAAAGTACTCAAAGGCCTTGAAAAGTCCTTGAATTTAACCATTTACAGAAGGATTCAACACTGTCTTTGGAGACCTAAATCAGTATAAAATTGTGGTGCCTTTATTTGATGCAGCATATGCTGCACCAAATAAAGGCTCAATTTTGTACTGATTTTCTAAAACTAATATCTTTAGTAATGCACCTAGCATTTCCGAAGTAGAATTTTAGCACTTAAATGAGTATTTTTCATAAGTTTTCAGTCCTTGAAAACAGTAGGAAAGTCTTTTAGAAATCCTTGAAAAGTCCTTGAATTTTACACAAACTTGGATGTTTGAACCTTGATGGTACACCTATGAAGTTTCCAGTTTGTATCTGTTATGATTAAGGAACAGATTTTAGAGGATGGATAGAGCCAATCAGAATATCCTCTCATTTCTATATTTTCGTTCAATTTGGAAAGTAGACTATATAAATAAATGTAGGAATTTCTATTTTTGAATTATTCAGCTAAATAGTAACAAAATTACTTTACTGTTCTGATATAAGTAGGCGGAGTTTATTATTATAAATATTAGATAAATCTTCCATCATCTCAATTTTTTTTCAATTTAAAGAGAACCTAGACAAGGGAATTTAAGGTATATACCCCTTCTTTATAACTTGTATTTGGCAAGAAATGTGCCTAATTACTGAATTTGTGCCTAATTACTGGAGCAAATTACCAATAGACAGAAAGATAAGGCAAAATATTAATAAATGTTCATTTCTGTTGAGATGCAATCATTGGGTATACATAGCATGTTTTCTCTGAGAAATGAGATAAAACCTCTAATAGATGAATCTTTTTATGAGACCAACTGTTAACATTTTTTGTAATGCTCAAATGAGCATGAACTTTTAAAATATTTCAATAAATACTTTTAAAGATGACAACCTTGAAGTGAAGGTTATGGAATCAGGTTTCCAGATACGAGCGTGTTATCAAAAAAAAATTCTTTGTTCACAACCAAAACATGATTATGTTGTGGCATGATCAAAAGAACGTCTTAATGAGGTGGTTCTTTTGAGCTTTTATAAACGTATTTTAACTGAAGTCTTGAAAATAATCAAAATTTTTTAATGTACTGAAGAGAAATTTGATCTTTCCTGGACCCATTTAACTGTTCCATATATTAAATTGAGAGGCAAAGTTTGATTCAGGCCAGTTATAGTATTTTGTGACCACTCCTTAACTCTGCATTCTGTGTAATTCTGTGCCATCTGATGGCTTTTTTCAAAGTTCAAAAATTATTTCAGGTACACTATCAGAGTGACAAATGGTTTGGATCCAGATCAGGATCCATTCTCAGTCCTGATCTGGGTCCAGATTGTTTGCAAATATTATCAGCAAAAGATGCTGCTAGCATGGAAAGAGTTAAGGTTCTTATGTCCTCAGTATTACTAAGGGTGCTTTGAAGGTTATGATCCTGTAATTAATTTTCCATAGACCTCAATACAGAGAAAATATTCTTTTTTGGCCCTTAGAATGATTCAACAGGTCTTACTCACCATTAGATATTAAAAAAACCCAAAAAACCCTATGTTCTTTCAAATTGTTGGATAAAATCAAGACCTCATGTTGCTGTCGAATTAACAACAATTGGTCAAAGGGAGGTAACCATTATTTGGTCATAAATGGGTGACAGGCATATCAGTTGAAAAATGTAAACATCACATTGAATGTTAGAGTTAGAAAATCCTGATTCTATAATTCCAAGTGCCACAACCACAGCCTATACTAATTTATTAAAGAAATAGAACTCAACTTACCAGTCCATCATTTTATCCAATCTCAATTAACTGTAAGCTCAGTCTACAGACCACATGCCTCTAATTGATCCATATTACAGGAACATAACCTGAATAGCTGGGTCATTGTGTTATTTGTCATTTCTTATATCAAATAGATTTGTTTCTTGTTATGTTCTTTTGCACGACAGGTTTTGACACAAGCTAAATGATAGTTGGTTTAACCCTTTGTATACTAGAAACTCATAAATGGGTACTTTGACAAACAATGAAAACCCTGATGAAGTACCACAAATGTGGCATTTCATCAAGGTTTGCACTGTTTGCTATGACCGAAATGATCTTGGACAGCAATATGATTATATTTGGAAAATATATGATGAGTGCAATGGTTCAGTGGTAGAATGTTAGTCTTTGGATTGAAGGGTTCTTTGTTGGAGACTCACTGGAGGTACTGTGCTGAACCCTTGAGCAGGACACTTTATCCTCTGCTTAGTACTGGTTCAACCCAGGAAGACAGGAAAAGATCCCAACATGACTGAAAAGGTGTTGGGACAAAAAGTATCAACACGAACAATTTGGAAAGAATAACCTGTGATGCAACCACATTTCTTGCACACCGGATAAGGCTATCTGAGATTTTACCCTGGGATAGAAAATCTGATCTTACCCATGCAGGGTTTGCACAGACCTGGAAAAGTCCTTGAATTTGACCTTGGTCCTGGAAAACTCCTGGAATTTGAAAAAAGTGCCTTTTGTCCTGGAATTGTCCTGGGATTTTGTAAAATCATCCTAGAAAATATGAATTAGTCATTGAAAAATATAAAATATAACTAGTCCTTTCAGATTTATGGGATGCGCAAAAAAAAATGTGTGAAAAGCGCAAAAAAAAGTGAGTGAAAATCGCTAGATACACGTTAAGAGCAATGTGCGACTCCTATTATATTCAATTTGTGCAGTAGTCCCAGTTTTTATCACCGGTGTCAGTTAAAAAAATGAGTGTGCCTTTTCAGTTTGACACTTCCGTTTGCAAAACATGCATTTTCCGCATTGTATTATACAAAATTGGGAAGAAAATGAGTCCTTGAAATATGTAAAAAGTCCGGCAATAGTCC
Source organism: Loripinus fragilis (assembly GCA_964019695.1). Taxonomy (NCBI): domain Eukaryota; kingdom Metazoa; phylum Mollusca; class Bivalvia; order Lucinida; family Lucinidae; genus Loripinus; species Loripinus fragilis. The sequence goes on from OZ026518.1 coordinate 102,082,159, forward strand.
TGGAAAAGTCCTGGAATTCTGTTTTCCCATTTCTGTACGAACCCTGCCATGCTATCTTTCCCAGGAGGTCAAGTAACATCATCATGTGAAATTGCATCTTAGAGTATTCAGGGACTTTTGGAAGTTTTTTTAAGTTAATAGATAAATAAACAAAAACAGTGGTGAGCAAGAAAAAGAATCCATTATTCGTGTGAGGGTTGTATAGAAAATTCTGTCCCTTGGGATCACCATTTGTCATCTTTCCGCAGTGCCTCGTGATGCCAAACGGCGATCCTTGGGATGGATTTTTCTATCCTACCCTCACACTCATGATAGATTCTTATACAATTACATCAAACTTTATTGAAAACTCCAATGTTCTTACAATGGTTAAATCTACATGAACTTACATAGGCATGCAATGATTCCAATTTCTAGGCCACGTCGACGACCATTTGAGAGATTTGATGGACCACCCAGACCCAAGAGGGGTCGTGGAGACTTCGGTCGAGAGAGAGGAAATGAAGGTGAGCAGACCAATCAGGAACATTATTCTAAAATATGGTCATAAAAATAAGGATAAATGCATTAAAGCCGCTATGACCAGCCCAAGCTAAATGGTTCCCATGTTGCCCTCTAGCATAAGGGACTGAGGCTTAAAAACAAGATAGCCTCCAATTAATAGCAAATTCAATAACTTCCTAAACTTTAGTCTTCTTCCAAAATTACTGAAATTGCTGCCTTCACTGAACAAAAAGTCTGCCAGATCTAGAGCTAAGAGTAGAAACTTATTGGAGTGACCAAGTTTGAAAATATTTTTTATGCCCCCAAAGGAACTTTGGGAGGCATATAGTAATCGCACTGTCCGTCCGTCCGTCAGTCCGTCCGTCCGTCCGTCCGTCCCGCTTTCGTGTCCGGTCCATATCTCCTATATTCTTTGAGGTAGGAATTCCAAATTTGGTGTGTGGATACATCTTGGGATGGCGGAGTGTCGCGTACCATTTTCGGGTCACTGTGACCTTGACCTTGACCTCTGACCTAGTTTTTAGAATAATCGTGTCCGGAGCATATCTCTTATATTATTTGAGGTAGGAATCTCAAATTTGGTGTGTGGATGCATCTTGGGATGACGAAGTGTCGCGTACCATAATTGGGTCACTGTGACCTTGAACTTGACCTCTGACCTAGTTTCTTGAAAACTGCATTGAGTCTGGTGTATATCTCCTATATTCTTTGAGATAGGAATTCCAAATTTGGTGTGTAAATGCATCTTTGGATGACGGGGTGTCACATGCCATTTTTGGGTCACTGTGACCTTGACCTCTGACCTAGTTTTAAGAATTATTGTGTCCAGAGCATATCTCTTATATTCTTTGAGTTAGGAATTCCAAATTTGGTGTGTGGATGCATCTTGGGATAGCGGAGTGTCATGTACCATTTTCGGGTCACTGTGACCTTGACCTCTGACCTAGTTTTTAGAATAATCTTGTCCATAGCATATCTCTTATATTATTTGAGGTAGGAATCTCAAATTTAGTGTGTGGATGCATCTTGGGATGACGAAGTGTCGGGTACCATAATTGGGTCACTGTGACCTAGTTTCTAGAAACAACATTGAGTCTGGTGCATATCTCCTATATTCTTTGAGATAGGAACTCCAATTTTTGTGTGTAAATACATCTTGGGATGACAGGGTGTCACATACCATTTTTGGGTCACTGTGACCTTGACCTCTGACCTAGTTTTAAGAATTATTGTGTCCCGAGCATATCTCATATATTCCTTGAGTTAGGAATTCCAATTTTGGTGTATGGATGCATCTTGGAATAGGGGAGTGTCATGTACCATTTTCGGGTCACTGTGACCTTGACCTCTGACCTAGTTTTTAGAATAATCATGTCCAGAGCGTATCTCTTATATTATTTGAGGTAGGAATCTCAAATTTGGTGTGTGGATGCATCTTGGGATGACGCAGTGTCACTTACCATAATTTAGTCACTGTGACTTTAAACTTGACCTCTGACCTAGTTTCTAGAAACTGGTGCATATCTCCTATATTCTTTGAAATAGGAATTCCAAATTTGGTATGTAAATGCATCTTGGGATGCCTGAGTGTCACAAACCATTTTTGGGTCACTGTGACCTTAACCTCTGACCTAGTTTTCAAGAATTATTGTGTCCAGAGCATATCTCCTATATTATTTGATGTAGGAATCCCAAATTTGGGGTGGTGATTCCTCTTGGGATGGCGGAGTGGTGCATACAATTTTGAGTCATTTTGACCTTTACATTGACTTCTGGCTTCATTTCTAGGTTTTTCTTGCTATATTATAGCTATCTTTCCTCAAATGTGTCTTGTGCTAGACCAATTCCTTTGGGGGCATTCGTCACGTGTTTGTGACATTTCTTGTTTCCTAATTGTTACCCATGTTGACCTACCAAAAATGTCCAAACTGTTCCACTCTATAGAACAGGGTTTGAATCTAGCCAGATTTTTAACTTGCATATTTTCGCAAGTGGAATTTTTGGCTACTAGCTAAATGAAAAAACAACTTGCAATTTTGACAATTTTAGTTTCATTAACAGAAATTCAGAACAAGCTGTTGGTTTAACGGTACATTAACTCTGAGCAGTGAGCAGTTTAAGGCTGCAGCTCTACTAAGGCTGGGAAATCAGAGAATTGACTTTGAGATTATATTATGCTGTTTTAAAGAGTTTTGTCATTTCAGGGAGGTACTCAAATCCATTTTCTGTAATCTTTCCAATTTCTGAGGGTTCATTCCTAGCTTTCCTGTCATTGCCTGCATTGGCAGTTACTGCCCTGTCATGCATGGACGTTTTTACATGAAAAGAAAGACTCCCTCTTCAAGTGCTATCCCCAATTATAAATTTGAAGCCATATTAGCGAGTGCAAATAATTTGCCAGTCTTGCATGTGATTTGGGTTACAACAAGGTCATCGAAATCCAGGTCAATATTCAATTCCTTTTAGATTTGCTCCTACTTTTCCCTACTTTTTCTTGAAAATGTCCCACTATCCCTACTTTTTCACTCTAAAATGTCATTTAAGTGTAAGAATCCAGAAATTTTTCTTAGTCGCTTCGCTCGCTCTGATTTTAGAAATCAATCTTATTTTTCTTCAGAGAATCCGCCACTTAATCATGATAATTTTTATTTTTAACCCAAAAAAGTCTCTGTTTAGCCAGTACTATAAAAATTTTGTATAACAAATCATTGTGATGATTTTTTGTACTTGGAAGAGCCCTACTATCCCTACTTTTATACACTGATAATCCCTACTTTTTCCAAATTTTTAACCCTATTTTTTCCCTACTTTTTTGTTGAAGGGCGCTTGAAAGCCTGCCCTTTTTCTAAAATCGCATAAATGGTTCCCCTCCACTGAACAGGAGGGCCACCAGAGCTCTAGATAAGAAATCTTTAAAGATAATCTCCTGAACCACTGGCCCAAATTCAAAATAATGTCACAGAATTGTTCCTCATAATGCCCTCTAACAAAATTGCCAAAATGGTTCTGCTCTGATAAACAAAAGGGCTACCAGAGCTCTAGATAAGAAATATCTTTAAACAGCATTTCCTCCTGAACCACTGGTCCAATTTCAAAATAATTTCACAGAATTGTTCCTCATGATGCCTTCTACCAAAATTGTACAAATGGTTCCCCTCCACAGAACAAAAGAGCTGCCAGAGCAATTGGGTTTCTGTAAATCTATTGAAATGAACAATGGATTCTAACTTTATGTATTGTATCATTGTAAACCACTGGCCCAAATTCAAAATAATTTCACAGAATTGATTCTCATTATACCCTCCAAAAATTGCACATATGGTTCCACTCCACTGAACAAAGGGCCACCAGAGCTCTAGGTAAGAAATATCTTTAAATGACATCTTTGAGCCACTGGTCCAAATTCAAAAATAATTCCACAGAAATGTTCCTCATGACACCTTCTACCAAAATTGCACAAATCTTTCCATTACCCCAAACAAAGGAGCAACCAGAGCTCTAGATAATAAATGTCTTAAAATGTCATCTCCTCCAAATCCAAAGTAATTTCACAGAATTGTTTCTCATGATGCCTTCTACCAAAATTCCACAAATGATTCCATGCCACTGAACAAAGGGGCCACCAGAGCTCTAGATAAGAAATGTTTTAAACAACATCTCCTGAACCACTGGTCCAAATGCAAAATAATTTCACATAAATTTTCCTCATAAGGCCCTCTACAAAAATTACACAATTGTTTTACTGAACAAAAATGCCAACAGAGCAATTAAACAAATCGATGTGCTCTGCAGAACAAAGGGGCCGTCAGAGCTCTAGATAAGAAATGCCTTTAAAGACATCCCCTGAACCTCTGGTCCAAATTCAAAATAATTTCACAGAATTGTTCCTCACGATGCCCTCTACCAAAATTGCACAAATGTTTCTGCTCTGCCTAATAAAAGAATGACAAGAGCTCTAGAAAAGAAATATCTTTAAACGACATCTGCTGAACCAATGGTCCAAATTCAAAATAATTTCACAGAATTGTTCCAGATGATGTCCTTTAGGTAAATTGCACAAATGGTTCCCCTACACCAAACAAAAAGGCTGCCAGAGCTCTAGATAATAAATACCTTTAAATGACACCTCCTAACCACTGGTCCATATTCAAAATAATTTCACAGACTTATTCCTCATGATGCCTTCTACCAAAATTGCACAAATGATTCCATGCCACTGAACAAAGGGCCACCAGAGCTCTAGATAAGAAATGTTTTAAACAACATCTCCTGAACCTTTGGTCTAAATGCAAAATAATTTCACATAAATTTTCCTCATAAGGCCCTCTGCAAAAATTAAACAAATGTTTTGCTGAACAAAAATGCCAACAGAGCTCTAGATAAAAAAAATATCTTAAATAATACTGATCCAAATTCATAATTATTTCGCAGAAATGTTCTGCAAGATGCCCTCTACCAAAATTGATCAGAATGTTCACCACCAGAGCCTTAATAAGAAATATTTTTAAATATCTCTTAATCCGCAGGCCAATACATTATCTCTTTATGTGCCAGGAGGCCTAGGACCCTCTTGTATTAGATTTATCTCCCTTGAATGTTTAAAGGTACCCTCTATAACTTATACCCTTGGGATATTGTTATAATCGTTGGTAGAAGTATATTTCATTTGTGGACAGTTTGTTTTGTGCAAGAATGGTTGCTTTCTTTTACTTTTTGTTTTGCTTTATCCGCCTTGACTCAGTGAGGGTTAAAGGCAAAAAACCTGCTACACTCAATAACTTCCATTTCCTTTTAGATATTTTGATAATTTTTGGTAGGGCTATGTTTCTTGACAAGACAGTGTGTCGAATGCAAAAATGATTGCTGTCCTTTGTTTACTGTTTGATTTATCTCCAAAGAACAAATTTGTAGTGGACATCATATTTACTTGGATCTACGTTTGAACGGCATATTATTAACTTTAGGTTGGGGATTTGCCATCTCCTCTGATGGATATTTTTATAATCTTTGTCAGAATGTTTATCTGAACAAAATCTAGACCATTCATGTGTTGTGTTCTTGAGCAATACCTTTATCTCTTGCTTTGTACTGGTTTAAACATGGAAGACCCGTCCCAACATGACTGAATAATTGTTGATGGAAAATAAGAATCAACACAAACAAAATAAAAAGTATTAGCATTCTGAAACTTTCCTCATAGGCAACCATTGTGCCAAATTTTAACACCCTCCTTAAAAAATTAACAGTAAGCAGAGTTCACACAATTAGCCAGTTAAAGATTTTAAATATATTTGACCTTGACCTATGACTCCAAGGTCATATTGGCAAGCCAAATTTTGTGTTGTCATCTTCAACTATAAGCAATCGTTGACAACCTCCTTCAAAAAATGAAAGGGAAGTTAGCATTATGAGCTGTAAGACAGATTTTAAGTATATTCAGCCTTGACATTTGACTGAAGGTCAGCTTGTTGAACTGAAACCTGAAACCCTTGTTATAATCTACACACCACAGGCTATCATTGTACCATTCATGACCACTATCTTTAATAATGAAAAAGAAATTCAACAGATGGAACCCACTACAATATTTTTAGCTCACCTGAGCCATTGGCTCATGGTGAGCTATTGTGACGTTGGATGTCCGTCGTCCGTCGTCAACAATTGCTTCAAACAACTTCTCCTCCTAAAGTACTGGCTGGATTTTGACCAAATTTGGTAGGAATGATCCTTATATGACCCTCTTTAAAAATTGTTAAAATGGTTCCGGTCCTCTGCATATCTAGGTCACACAGGCTAAAAATAGATTTTCAAGATGAAAACTTTAAAAATCTTCTTCTCTGAAACCACAAGGCCTAGAGCTTTGAAATTTGGTATGTAGCATCACCTAGTGGACCCTATCCAAGTTTGTTCAAACTATAGCCCTGGGGCCAAAAATGGCCCCGCCTGGGGTCACATGTTTTACATAGGCTTAAATAGGGAGCAACATGAAAAAATCTTCTTGTCTGAAACCACAAGGCCTGGAGTCTTGATGTTTGGTATGTAGTATCATCTAGTGGACCTCTACCAAATTTGTTCAAATTATAACCCTGGGGCCAAAAATGGCCCCACCCCGGGGGACACATGTTTTACATAGGCTTAAATAGGGAGCAACATGTAAAAATCTTCTTGTCTGAAACCACAATGCCTAGAGCCTTGATATTTGGTATGTAGTATCATCTAGTGGCCCTCTACCAAGTTTGTTCAAATTATAGCCCTCGGGCCAAAAATGGCAAGGCCCCAGGGGACACCTGATTTACATAGGCTTATATAGGGAGCAACATGAAAAAATCTTCTTGACTGTCTGAAACCACAAGGCCTAGAGTCTTGATTTCTACTATGTAGTATCATCTAGTGAACCTCTACCAAGTTTGTTCAGATTATAGCCCTGGGATAAAAAAATGTCGCTGCCTCGGGGGTCACAGGTTTTACATAGGCTTTTATAGGGGAAAAACCTGAAAAAATCTTCTTGTCTGAAACCACAAGGCATAGAACCTTGATATTTGGTCTGAAGCATCATCTAGTGGATCTATAACAAGTTTATTCAAATTAGACCCCTGGGGGCCCAAAAATAGCTACGCCCCAGCGATTACATGCTTTACTTAGGCTTATATAGGGAGAAACATAAAAAAAATCTTCTTGTCTGAAACCATAAGGCATAGAGCTTTGCTATTTGGTATGTAGCATCACCTTGTGGACCTCTAACAAGTTTGTTCAAATTATGCCCCTGGGGCCAAAAATGACCCCGCCCCGGGGGTCACATGCTTTACATAGTCTAATATAGGGAGAAACATGAAAAAATCTTCTTGTCTGAAACCACAAGGCCTAGAGCCTTGATATTTGATATTAAGCATCATCTTTGGACCTCTACCAAGTTTGTTCAAGCTATACCCCTGGGGCCAAAAATGGTCCCTCCCGGAGGTCACATGCTTTACATAGGCTTAAATAGGGAGAAATATGAAAAAATCTTCCTGTCTGAAACCATTACGCCTAGAGCCATGTATTTGGTATGTAGCATCACCTTGTGGATTATGCCCCTGGGGCCAAAAATGGCCCCACCCCGGGGTCACATATTTTACATTGGCCTTTATAGGGAAAAACATGAAAAATCTTCTTGTCTGAAACCACAATGCATAGAGCCTTGATATTTGGTATGATGCATTATCTAGTAGTCTTCTACCAAGTCTGTTCAAATTATACCCCTGGGGCCAAAATTGCCCTACCCCGGAGGTCACATGCTTTACATAGGGATTAAATAGGGAGAAACATGTGGAAAAATCTTCTTGTCTGAAACCATTAGGCCAAGAGCCATGATATTTGGTATGTAGCATCACCTTGTGGATTATGCCCCTTGGGTCAAAAATGGCTCTGCCCCGGGGGTCACATATATTACATTGGCTTATATAGGGAAAACATCGAAAAATCTTCTTGTCAGAAACCATATGGCTTAGAGCCTTGATATTTGGTTTATAGCATCACCTAGTTGACCTCTACCAAATTTGTTCAAATTATGCCCCTGGGGCCAATATGGCCCTGTGCCAGGGTCGCAGGGACATGGTCAGCCTTCTACAGATGCCTATATGTAAGCTTTAAACAAAACTCAGGTGAGCGCTTTAGGGCCACTTGGCCCTCTTGTTAATCCCCCACCGTGAAGCGGAAGGGGGAGTGGGTTATAGGAATACCCTTCGTCAGTCCGTCCATAACACTTTCATGTCCACTCCATATCTCCTGGACCCTTTAATCGATTTTCATGAGTTCCTCTTAGTAAGACGGTGTGCAGAGCACATGACCCAGCTACCTAGACTCAAGGTCACAGGTCAAGGTCAAACGATTTAAAATGGAATTTCATTTCCGCTCCATATCTCCTGAACCTTTTGATCGATTTTCATGATCCTTCACTCATATGTTCCTCATAATGACACGGTGTGCATCTAGCACATGACCCAGCTACATAGACTTAAGGTCAAGGTCAAATGATTTACCCTTTAAATTTTGTGTTCGCTCCATATCTCCTGAACCTTTTGATTGATTTTCATGATACTTCACTCATATGTTACTCTCAGTAAGATGGTGTGCAGAGCACATGACCTAGCTACCTTTACTCAAGGTCACAGGTCAAGGTCTAAGGATTAACCCTTGAATTTTGTGTCAGCTCCATTTCTCCTGAACCTGTTAATGGATTTTCATGATCCTCCACTCATATGTTCCTTTGCAGAGCACATGACCCACCTACCTAGACTCCAGGTCAAGGTCAAAGGTCAAGCTCAAGAATTTAACCTTGTATTTCGTGTCCCCTCCATATCTCCTGAACCCTTGAGGCGATTTTCATAAAACTTCACCCAAATATTCCTCTGAGTGAGATAATGTGCAGAAACTATGAGTCGGCTAAACAGACTCAAGGTCAAGGTCAAAATTCAAGGTCATGTGATTTACCCTTCAACTTGTGTTCGCTGCATATCTTCTAAACCATTTGAACTAGTTTCATTATACTTAATTCAAATGTTCCTCTTAGTGAGACAGTATGCAGAACCCATGACTCAGCTACAAAGACTCAAGGTCACAGTTCAAAGTCATAGGAGGAGCGCAGTGGCTCGGTGGTTGAGAGCTTGACTAGAGACCGAGGGGCCGCGGGTTTGAGCCTCACCAGCGTTAATGCGTCGTGTCCTTGAGCAAGAACATTAATCCTAGCTTAATACTGGTTCAACCCAGGAAGACTCGTCCCTTTATAACTGAAAGATTGTTGATTGGATGTAAAGCATCAAATCAAACAAAAAATAAGGTCATAGGCTTAACCCTTGAATTTCGTGTCCACTCCATATCTCCTGAACATTTGAGGCAATTTTCATTAAACTTCACTGAGTGAGATAATGTGCAGAACTTATGAGTCGGCTACACAGTTTCAAGGTCACAATTCAAGGTCATGTGATTTACCCTTTGTATCCGCTGCATATCTCCTAAACCGTTTGAACTAGTTTCATTATATGTCATGAAAATGTTCCTCTTAGTGAGACAGTATGCAGAACTCATGACTCGGCTACAAAGACTCAAGGTCAAGGTCACAGTTCAAGGTCATAGGCTTTACCCTTGAATTTTGTTTCTGCTCCATGTCTCCTGAACCATTTGAAAGATTTTTATAAAGTTTTGGTCAAATGCTTATCCGATTAAGGCAGTGTGCAGATCCCTTGACTCAACAACACAGACTATGGGTCAAGGCACACCTTGAATTTCTTGTCTGTATCATATCTCAGGAACCTTTGAAAAAATTCCATTAAACTTTGATCAAATGTTTATCTGGGTGTGACGGTGCGTAGAACCAAGCCCTCTGTCATGCCATTCCTTCTACAACAAAATGTTACACATAAGTGACTGTCTACTTGCGGCGGGGGATTATTGCTGTCATTCAGACTGCATTCTTGTCAAATTTTAGCTCACTTGAGCTAAAGGCTCAAGTTGAGCTATTGTGATGGTCTTAGTCCATCATATGTAAATTTTTTCTTTAAACAACAGTAAACAACAGTCTCTTCCTAAACCTAGTTGAAATTTAAAATAATTTTACAGGAATGTCCCCATAATGCCCTCTTCCAAAATTGCACAAATGGTTCCACTTAGCGGAACAAAATGACTACCAGAGCTAAAATAGAAAAAAAGGATCTTTGAATGGCATCTCCTGAGCCACTGACACAAATTCGAATTAATTTCACAGGAATGTTCCCCATAATGCCCTTTACCAAAGTTGCATAAATGGTTATGCTCTGTTGAACAAAGTGACTGCAGCAGCTAAAAATAGAGAAATTATTTAAACATCTTTCCCGGTACCTCTGGTCCAAATTCAAAATAATTTCACAGATAATTATGTTCCACATAATACCCTTTACCAAAATTGTACCAACTGTTCTGCTTGGCTGAACAAAATGGCTGTCATAGCTAAATGTAGAGATATCTTAAAACAATGTTTCCTCCTTTATAAAGAAATGCTCTTCATAATGCCATCTACTAAAATTGCACTAACGGTTCTGCTCTGTTGAACAAATACGCCGCCAGATTTAAAATTAGAATATCTTTAATGCATCTCTTTCTATACTGAGGGAAAAAAGTTTAGCAATTTACTTTGAGGATTCACAGTTTAGAACATATAATACTTTTAATTTCATAGTGTCAAAAATATATGTGGACAAACGTTTACGAGTACTATGGCATTAACAGGTTGACATTTCACATTATGTAAAGTCTGATTTTATGCCCCCTTGTTAAAACAGCTTATCTGGCAATAGAGTGAATAGTTTTCGACTAAAAGTTTTATTTTTCTGCCCAATGCTTAGACCCAAAACCAAGAAAGTGAAAAACGGTTTAAACCTGAATGTTATGTTCACCCTTTTCGTACAGCTTTTAGTTGAAAATCGTTTTTTTTCCAAATTACCTCCCTTTCAATTGAATAACGTTTGAAATTAAAATGCTCAGCAGATCAAATCCTAACTATAAATTCGGATTTTTTTTCTTTTGACCACTTGCGGGTAGCCATTAGGTCATTTTCAAACAACTGACATGTTTGCGAACCTGCCAATTAAAAACATCTAATGCTTCGAAGATCACCTATGGGAAACTCCATTATAAAAAATTGCTAAACTATTTTCCCTCAGTATATATATAAGTTACTAAGCCACTTGCTCAAATAAATCTCATGGTGCTCTCCACCAATTGCCAAATAAATTCTGCTCTACATAACAAAACTGCTGCCAAAGCTTTATGTACTAACAACAAATTTCCTAAATCTGTTGTTGACTGGGATGTAAAGAATCAAAACAGAAAAAAACCTTTCTAAATCTCTACTAGCCAATTTTGAACTGAAAAACTTCCTTACTGATAACAATTCTTTTTTAGCTTTCAAACTTTGTTTTATGTTGATGGATAAGAAAACTTTTGCATTTTCACACTCAATCCTTGTCATGTTAAACCTAGTTAATATGTTCTCTTTCATGTCATTCAGACGAAACATGAATTATTATCTAAACTTCTTCATTTGGGAAACAAGGTATACTACGTTGAACTATCCATTGATATTGGTGTGCATATGCATGTATGTATGCCCCAACATCAGTCTTCAGCGCCTAACATGTACATCATAACCATGTTTATTTCTCAGTATTTATAATTTTAAAGCCATAGATACATATGTCTGATGGCAAGCACAGACCTGAGAGCTTCCTCTTTATTCATAAGACAAAATTTCATAACAATAAATTTACAACCAGCATCCATCCATCCAAATGTAATTCCACATGGAAGATAAACAAACTTCAAGCTTGATTTTATCGTTGCCTTGGCTAACACAAAGCAGTTCCCAGTTCAAAATGCAGCATAGGCTCAATATCAACACATCTGTAAAACCAATCTCTCAATTTTACTGCCTATCTGAAAGACACTGATAACCAATCAAATATCATCTAAAAACAATAATTCTTGGAACTGTTAAAACCTTTTGCAATATATATTTAAAATCTACATAAATGGGAGTGGGTGGGAGGGTAAGCGTACATAAACCCAACATGGTTTCTCCTTTGGTTAATGACCATTCTACATTACAAACGATTATTTATTGCCTTACTGAACACTAATCACAAGATTCTTGACCTTACATAAGCTTAGCTAAGGAAAATTCAACAAATTTCCCTTGACAAAAACACTGAACTCTTGCAGTATATGCTATAATACAAGATGATTACATACCACAGTGTATACTCCCCCATTCAATCCCATCTTTCGTGAATACCACACAGGAAACAAATAAATATCACATTGGTGAATAATATATATCTATATATATATCGATTTGAAAACAGTGTAGATCCAGAAGCCAGCTGATCAGGATCCACACTGCTTTCCACTCTGCTGCTTGTGAATACATACATATTAATGGAAGGTGGGGGGGGGGGGGGAATTATCAGGAAAATATTTTGAATGACAAGAGCTAATTATTATGATTATTCAGGCCTATCTATGCCTTAGTTTGAATCTCGGCACTCGCTTTAACTAGTAGAGAGTATTTTCTTTATAGCTTTGATCAAGCTTAACAGTTGTCAGTCACTGATGAAAATATATTTGTTTAAACTAACTTCTAAGGATAGGTTGTCACCAGTATGACATAGGTACCATATGATTGCTCAGATGAGCATTTTTCACCTGTCGGTCCTGGCCCCGAGGTTATAAAACTTTTTTCATGCTCAACTCAACTGAGCACAAAAAATATCCTCCTCATAAAAACTCTAATACCAACAAATAAAGAAGTTCCTTGCTTTAAGTCGCTCAGATGTTGTATTTATCATGCTTATAAATGTTAAAATGCCAACATTTGTTGGCATTTTAACATTTATGATCACGATAAATTTTGTGCTCAGCTGAGCTGAGTATGAAAAAAGCTTTATAGCCTCGGGGCCAGATCTAGGTCCAAACTGTTTGCGAAGGTTATCAACTGACGAAAAAAGTCACTGCTAGCAAGGAAAAAAGTTAAGGGACAAATTTCTGCTCAGATGATATGTACTGCTATCTCGGGCTGGCCCAGATGTAATCCCAATGATGTTGTTGTTTCAGGTTTCTACAAAGACAGAAGAATGGACCGAGGCTCACCTAGGTACAACGGGGGAGTTAGAAGGGAGACTTTCATTAGTGGGGTAGGTGTTAATAGACTGTGTGACACTGATTTTTCAGTGATGCCTACCCAAACTACAGTGCATTCTGTTAAATTCACTTCGTTATAACACAATTTAGATATACAGTAAAACCTGTGTAAAAAGGCCACTATCAGAAAGACCAAAAATAGGTTTTAAATACCAATTATCACTTAATGCAGGTTGAAAGTATACTTTCGACCTTCATTAAGCTACCACTTGTCATTAAGATCTTTGTTTTGTCTATTTTAGAGTGGCTGTTTTACACAGGTTTTACTGTAACACAGTCATGTTGTGGCTCCCAAAAATTTTATCATGGAATTTTACAAAGAAATTTTTAATTATAAGAAAATGACTACGGTATAAAATGGTCATTTGCCAATCGTTCCTAAATGTAAAATTATCCCTTTTAGCTTTACAAGACAATTCACCTCTAACGGTCCATTCCTATGGACCTCAAACATAGTCTATATAGATTTGAGTAAATAGTGTAAAACCAGATCTAACCACTCCTGAAGGAGCTGTCTGCTCATGGTTTACACTATTTGCCAGTCCACATCTTTTATAGTGGTGGATAAGTAATTATGCGATTACAAATGGTGATATAAGAACTTTTGGATGACAAGGCCTGCAGTGATTTTTTTACCTGCGCGTCCTGCGTCTCAGACGCATGATTCTCACAAAGGACGCATGATTTTAAACCATGTGAATCCCGCAGGACGCATTAAAAATTGTGGCGAAAAGTCTGCATTTAAAAATTTGCAACTTTCGTTTTGAACGTTTTTTTACTTGCGCACTGTGTCTTGAATAATATTGGTAAAAACCGGTACCGAAATACTCCCCAACAGTTTAGCGATCATTACTTCCCTTGAGAAACATGTGTTTTCAGATATTCACGGGGAGTTTACTGGTAAAAGCCAGTGCCGATAAACCAGTACCGACCAAAAATGAAGCATTGGAATAATGCGTTTTACCCGCAAGTTTAAACACCCTTTCCATAATGCCCCTCCATAATGAACACAGCATGCTTTCATGAGAAGATTATGTCTCCAAAAATAGACCCTAAACAGCCCACACTGGTGTTCTTAGCAAGAAGCCCAACTTGGAAATAAACGAATGGCATGGCATTAGAGTCTGACATTTCTGAGGAATATTAAATTGTCTTCTACCGACCAGGTATGTGCCATTTAGTACTCTATTTTCCAAAAATCTATCATTCTGGAGAAGAGGGTGCTCTGATTACATTTGTTTATATTCAAATCAGACACCCCTCCCACTCTTCTCCCTCTGTCTTTGTCCAACACTTTTGAAGGCCAATGTTATTGTGGTTGGGGGGTGAACAGAACAGGCCAGCGCCTAAAGACAACCCCTGCTCGATTTTTCTTTAGGTGTGGACTTAGTTTTTTTAGGGGGGGAAGGGCTGGTGGGGCTTTTTTTTTTTTTTTAGAAAATTACCATTACCCATTTGATTTGCAGGTTGGCCCCCTTTTGGGAACACAGGGGGAGGGGGGAGAGAGTTGGCCCCTTCAAGACAAATCCTAGAATCAACTCTGCAAATAGAATTGTTAAAGTATTACTGCAGGCTCATGAAGTACGGGGACTGTACTGTGAACAGATGGTATTAACAAAAATTAATATGGTATCATCACCATATGTCCAAGGGCTCAGTAACTTCCAGCAGTACACTTGTAGGCATGCTGAGTTAGATGAACACAAGCTAATGGCCTGGGCTCTAAAAATTATTTTACATGACACAGTAAGCTTGCTCTTTATTGTATAAGTAAGTATGATAGTGTCTTGTTTCTCAAATTGGCTTCTATGAATGGGTCGGATTTGTATGGATACATAAAATTTATGATTCAAAGTGGGCCCCATATGGGATGCAGAACTTCGAGTTTGGGATGCAAAGAATTTTGGCCTAGTGAGTCCCGGGACTCATAGAAACAAATTTGTAAAAAAATCACTGGGCCTGTATCAGGACTCCATATAAGAGAGCGTAATTGAAAAGGATTATTCTTATTTTTCAACCAAAACATGTGTTGTGGGTACTTAAAAGAACTGTCTTGATGAGACGGTTCTTTTGAGCACCACAAAACATATGTTTTATCTGATTTGAAAAAGATATTGACAATTTTAAGCTGAAAAATATTAGCTTATATTGACTGAATATTTAGGGCAAAAAGAAGGTTCATTGAATTTTAGGGCAAAAAGAAGGTTCATCAAATATTTAGGGCAAAAAGGTTCATTGTATATTTAGGGCAAATAGAAGGTCCATTGAATATTTAGGACAAAAAGAAGGTTCGTAGCTCCATACCCTTTGGACTAACATCTCATTGGGAATTAAGCTCCTGCTCAGCTTATGGTATTGCCTGTTGTCCATTTTCTATTCGTCCATCGTTAACTTAACATTTTCGATATTTCCTCCTGAACCATAATTCAGATTGGCTAAAACTAAGTGAGCCATCAGGGCAAAATGATGGAGAAAAGAAAAGTGGAAGACATCAAAACAACATGGAGATTAAGACACCAAGAGTGCCCCTATGGCAGTCATCTTGAAAATTGACACACATCTCCGGGACCATATGTCTGATTGAGCCAAAACTTGGTGGGAGGGATTTGGGCAACATGAAAACTCAGAATTAATTAAACGGTTCTGTTCCAATATCTAAGATGTCCCTAGTGCAGCCATATTGAAATTCCACAAACGTCACCTCCAAAACCATGTCAGATTGAATCGAAACTTTGTGGGAGTCATCAGAGCGACATGAGGATTCAGAATTTACACATAACCTGTCATGATCAGTCTCATTCAGGTGAACAATTCTGGTCTATTTGGGCATGTAGTTGAATAACTCTTTTCATGCTAAACCAGGTATATCTTGTGTATGTCCAGATCATCTTGCTTTAGAGAATCCATCTGATCAAGATCTTCACTGTTTTCTATTATGCTCGTGTGATTTAGCAAAAAGCAGGTGCAAAATAGATTTCTGTAGAGTTCTTGTTTCACCAATAAAGCATGTTGTGTGTACTCCAAAGAACCAGCTCAGTGAGCAGAGAGCTGGTTCTTTTGAGTACTCACAACAGGTTTTAATCAGAGAAATACGAAAAAATATAATAAATAAATGCATCCTTTGATCTTGAACTCTTGAGTTAGCGAAGGCTGATGTGTTATTGCAGTCGTATGATAGTGCAGCAGCTCAATACACCTCTAACTCGGATTACCACACTCTCCCCCACAGTGCATATAAAACTAGAAGCACAGAGGTACGGTTTCCACCTTTATCCTTTGGATTGTGGGCTTGTTCTGGTGATGGTGTTAGTCCTTGGGTGTTGGGGTCCTTTGGGCTTCGGGATTTGCATGATAGAATTAAAAAAAAAAAGTTGTGCATGTACTTTGAAATAATGATGCCACTTATCTGAAAATTCCTGTTTAACATGGGCTTGCCAAAATGATTTCATGTAGAAATTAAGTCTCTTTTTTTCTGTGGAAAAAATGCCTTGAAGGTGGCAATGCAGGCTAATACATGTATCTGTGGGGCTTAACTAAAATTATAGAATAATAAAGGTGTGAAAGTGTCACCTGTCAGTGAAGGAACCACATTAGTTAGAACCCTGTCGATATATGTTGGCAGTGTTTATTCTAGGAAAGAGATGGGGAGATTTTTGAAAAATCCCCCCTTATTTTACGGAGGATTGGGGATATTTTTATATCGACAAAGAAGAGAAAATAATAAATTTAACCCTTTACTCCATAGGCTATTTTTAGATCATGATATCATTTTCTATTTTTAGACAACATTGAAAAAAAGTCAAGAAAGGTTTGAATGCTTTTGAAAATATTCTGGAAAATGCTCCCTTTTCCATAATATTTTCAGATGGGCATGTTCAAAAATAATGAAGCCAAAGCGTGACATTGGGGGTGAAAATTGAAATTGTTGTCATAGGTGAAATTGTTATTCCAAACAAATTGGGGGTACTTAAAGTTTTCAAAATTGTTTAAGTTTAGAAAATAGCAGCAAAAATATAAAATTTCTGAACATTTTCTTTCAGGATTTTTTTGCAAAAATTGTTAATTATGGCTATATTCTGTGTATGTTGTTTTTATAGGAAATCTTGATGAAATGTCTTGAAATTCCCATTATTTGATGACAAGCACTTAACAGCATGTGAATGAGTGATTTTTACCAAATTTAAATGCCTAATTGAACAAAAAATTCTTATTTTACTGTCATTTTGCCTCATTATTTTAGTAGAAGAGCTCTCAAAATGTTCATATTTTTAAAACAGGTGACAGAATCTCAATAAAATTTGCGTTGAAATGATAATACATGGTAAAAAAACTAAGCTATAAATCAATATGTGATATGTAAGCATGGATGTAATGGTTATCTATGTACAAAAATGGACAAAAAATTAAGAAAATTTGTTACACTCCTTAGTTTGATTTGTTTTTGAGTCAGAATTTGGAACTAACAGGGCTAAGACATATGTATAGTATTGCATACAAAGAAGTGACTTCCCTTGCATAGTGATAACATGATTTTATTGCAGATTATTGGCCTTTTTGTAAAGAAATGTCTGATCTATAGACTAAGGAGTGTAACATTTTGTACAACTGCTTAGGTCTTCAAAAACCTATAAATTCTAGCTTTAACATTAAATGACACAATTTCCTTTCTACTATATAAGAATCTCATAATCAGTGTTACAGCACAAACAAAAATTGTCTCCCCAAGATCTTGAATTAGTGTGTTAAGATATGTTCAATGATCTTTCTCTAAATGCTTACACTGATTGCAAATAATATTTTCTTCTTTAATAATTTTAGCAACTGAACTCTTTTCTGTATGTAACATACATTAAATACCATTTAACTAGCTGCCAAAGGGAATAAAAAAAGTATGATTGCATAACAGTTTCTGATATTGATACTCCAATCATGAACCAATCGAAAAGGTCCCTTTTATATTAAGTTTCCAAATGATTTACCCCAAATGCTAACCAAGATTCAAAGAAATGCATCAAACGAACTGTTCTAAATCTTAGAAATGAATGGTCAGAGTCAATTAAAAGTGAAATGTTGCTGGTTTGGAAAAGAAAAAAGCTCTTAAAAGGCATTGCAACAAAAATCACTAAGGAGTGTAACACTTTGTGTCGTGATGTCATAGCAAAACATTAGCTTGGTTAGAAAATAGCATTATATTGGTCAATTTTATCTTTTTATATTTATCAGAACACGTGATTTTCAAGAATAAATGTTGTCCTGAATGCCTAGATAGGTAAAATTTCAAGAAAATGGATTGTCAAAATCACCAATTTTTAGGTGATTTCAATGCAGTATAGCTTTATTTACACTTTGAACATAAAATGGTGCTACTAAAATTGTTAGAGGGACATTGCTCTATGGTAATAATGGTAAAAAAATTGAAATTATACTGCTACTGGTATAGAAATATCCCACAGAAGTGTTTTGCAAGAAAGTGTTACACTCCTTAGTGGCTTTTATGGATGATATGAAGAAAATTAAGACCAAGATAAAAACTCACACTGTATGAATCTCTATTATGGGTCAAACACTTTTCATATGAGGCATATTAGCTCACAAAACATAACCTTGGAAAATGTTATGAGGCTAAATATGTCAAGTGTTACACTCCTTAGTTTAAAGGGTGCTCTACAACCAGTTCTGCTCATTCTTTTTGAATGCTTATAAAGCAGCTGTAAAACTTGAAATAAAATGTATTAAGATTGGTCAGTGCTGCAGACCACATTATAGGTAATAATATTTTCAAATATTCATGTCAAATCAACTCTGGGCAAAACCTCTTCATTTTTACTGCACCTGAATTTCAGACTAGTCCTGTTGGACAATGCATAAAAAATAACATAGGTAATGATGAAAAGGCATGATTTTCCTATTTTCATTAAGTTGAAAGGAATGGGTAATCACAAAGTTGGCTAATAGGTATGGCAACATCCACAGTTTTGTATAAATGCACAAGTGAAATTCAGTAATGAAAAAAATGTCACGCAAAAGGTGTTACACTCCTTAGTTTTTTAGCTAGTTTTACTGGCATAAATTTTGTATTACTTGTTCGATTTTTATAAAATTTTGCATGATGAACACAGGGACCATAACACATATTTTAGTTATGTTTGGCCCTTAAAATCTAGGCACTTGTGTGCATATGATGCCATAAAGTGAAAAGCTTCATTATTTTTGAACATGCCCATATACATGATATTTAAAAGTCGTCAAAAGGCGTTATCATGGAGTAAAGGGTTAAGTATAAAGCTGGCTTTTCATTAAAAATCTCCACTGGTTTTCAAATCCTAGAATAAACACTGGTGTTGCTGGTGCTCAATAGTATTTGGCTTATCCGTCCACTTTTGTGGGCACCATCATCTCTCACCCTATTTCTTCCAAATTATTTTCATCAGAGCTAAAAATTGAAATATCTTATAACAACATATCCTCCTGAACTGCTGGCCAAATTCAGAGTAATTTCACTAATGTTCCTCTATGGGTTCAGATAAACAAAATTTTTGAGTGTAAAATTTTAAATATTTTCAAATACATCAGTTTGAACATATGTTTTGGGTGTTTAAAAGAACAGTCTTATTGAGACGGTTCTTTTGAGTACCCACAACATATGTTTTGGTTGAGAAATAAGAAAATTAATTTTTTGGTACACACTCTTAACTAAAGGCCTGTTCCTCATAAGGTTCTCTACCAAACTAGCGAATATGACGTAATGATCGATTTTTATGTCGATTCAGCGTCATTGGCAATGTCTTTCAAAAAGTGCAATGTCATCATGACCTGACAAAGGCACATGCCTTGAGAAAGACCAAATTTATCAGGCAACGTGCAGCAACACGGTTAATATGAGAGGTAGCTGATAAATATTTATAAATAGCAGTTCAAAATAAATAAATTGAACCACTGGGGTTGCTAACAGCTACTGAGTGGAAGGCTCACTGACGCACACTTTGGTATGTACGTTACAGAGATAGAATCCCCGTATCCACTCTCTCGAACAAAATGGCCACCAGAGCTAAAAATAGAAAAAATCAAAATCATCAACCTGAATTAAAAATAATTCAGTGTCAACAAAGCATCATCACAGTGATGTTACGTAGCTAGGAGACCCGCCACAAAATCAGCAAAAAGAAACTTGATCCTTAAAAAATGGTTGCCACAGGCCTCCAAATAAGAGTGTGTAATTGAAAATTATTATTTTCATTTCTTAACAAAAACATATTTTATGGATGCTCAAGAATGGTCTCAGTGAGATGATTCTTTTGAGCACCCAAATTATATGTTTAAATTGATGGATAAGTAAATAATAGCAATTTTTGCTTTAAAAACTGGGCCTATACAGGAAAACCTGTGTAAAACGGCCACTCTCAAAAATACCAAAAAATCGTTTTCAAGACCGATTATAGCTTAATGCAGGTCAAAAGTATTGCAGAATATGATCTCTTTGGAGCATTTTGCAATACTTTTGACCTGCATAAAGCTACCAGTTGTCATTAAGACCTTTTTTTGTCTATTTTTGTGTGGCCGTTTTACACAGGTTTTACTGATTATGTTGCCAGGGGATGTCGCTTATAACAGCTAAAGAAACTTCAAAAATCTTCTTGTCTGAAATGGCTGTTAAGAAACGAAAATAATTTGGCAGAAATGGTAACTAGGTGACCTACAAAAATACCTAAAACAAATTTGATCTGTAGAATAATGTGGGGAAAATTGTTGCCAGGGTATGTAGCCAGTTTTCAATAGATAGCTACATGTTTATACAGTGAAACTTCAATGGAACGAACAGGCCCCGAGGTTATGAAACATTTTTCATGCTCAACTCAACTGAGCATGAAATTTCAACTGCTCATAAAAACTAAAATACTGACAAATGATGAAGTTTATTGCTTTGAGTCTTTCAGATGTTGTATTTATCCTGCTAATAAATGTTAAAATGCCAACAATTGTTGGCATTTTAACATTTATGAGCAGGATAAATTTCGTGCTCAGCTGAGTTGAGTATGGAAAAAGTTTTATAACCTCGGGGCCTGGCTTGGGACCATAAGAAATAGATCTAGCCAAGGGTAGTTCCAGCCATCCAGGGTGGCTTATGGATAAAATGACCTGTTGGGACCATGTTGACAGTTCTAGCCAGCCCAGTTGATTAAGCCATCAGAGTTCGAGCCATTGAAGTTATAATGTAAGAAGCTTATATAGATAAGAACCTTAGGTAATCTATCAACAGCCACTTAGCCCTCCTGTTTGTTAAAAAAATGAATCATTTTAACATCTAAATGTATTTATTTCAATGTCTCTTGTGTTTCAGTCCTACAATGATTATATGAGAGAATTTGTCCATCGAGCCCCACCACCTCCTATGCCTCCTTTCCCACAAATGGTGAGTACCATATGAGCCCGGGCATGAGATTTTCAACAATTTGATATTTTGACAAGTGTAGCCTCCTTTTAAGCTTAGAAACCTCAAGTTAAGTTCGGTCAGTAGCTTAACACTTCTAGAATATACAAGCGACTATCAAAGCCTCTTATCAGACTGGGCGTATGCGCAGGCTGGTCTGAGCCATTGCTAATCGCACATGCCATATTGGAAATCTCATGTCGCGGCTCAAATAATGAAGGTGTTGATCTGGCCTCGAGGTTATAAAACTTTTTAATGCCGAGCACGAAATTTCAAGTGCTCATAAAAACTAAAATACTGACGAATAAAGAAGTTTCTTGCTTTAAGTCTCTCAGATGTAATATATCATACTTATTAATATTAAAATGCCAACATATATGGCAACAATTGTTGGCATTTTAACATTTATGAGCAGGATAAATTTCATGCTCAGCTGAGTTGAGCATGTTAAATTTTTTATAACCTCAGGGCCTGACTGCACATTCTGGGGCTGTCATAGAAATTGACATCATTCAACAGTAATATACAAAGAAGTGAGTGAGTATAACTCAGTGATGTCAATCTTTGCTCTGAATCGGGCATTTTTAAAACCTAGGCATCTTCCACGCTTTTGCGCGGCATATTATCACAGTGTAGGACCGGAAGTGTACGGTATTTGTGCTTGTACATTCTTTTGAGATTGTACATCGACGGATAAGTTATTTGTGCAAGGCGGTCGCTTGGAAACGGTAAGCAGATTTGTAGTTTTTGTCAGTTTTGATTATTTTTCTGTGAAATAAAGTATCGGCATTGTTTGCGTAATGACTCGGGGACATTTCAGGTGCATGTACATGTTATTCAAAGTCACGGTTTCGCGACGAAAAGACTTTAATCATGTCAACATAAGAATTGTGAAAACATCTGACATAAAATAGACGCCGTTTTTGAGATGTTATCGAGTATCCTTTTGAAACTTTATATGTCAAGAACAAAAAACAGCAATAAAAATGAACGGCACTATCAAGTGTATGTGAGTTTATTCTCACAATGAGGTAAAAATGCTAAGTAGGTCATCGGTTTCAATGCTAATTTTTGTACGGGGTATTTGCAAAAGTCAACTTTGCGTTTGTACAGGTATCTGTCATTAGTTTGTACAGTAATTTGGGTAAGCTAATTTTCAGAAAACGCATTTTATTTCTTTTGTTAGTCATAATTAAATAGATAAAGGGTTGTCGCTTTCAAAGTACAGACGTTAAAGTTATGATATCATGGTATATCGTAATGGCAGCAAGTTAAACTGCTAAATTTCAAGTGCCAGTGTAATGAAATAGTTGATCCCCTTGGAAAAATTATCCCCTTTCCTAATACTATGACTCCCATTGCATTGGAGCCTGCATTTCGGTCTGAAAATGGCGAAAACCCTCAGCCAAAAGAAATCTAGGCTGAATTTATAGTTTATAAAACACAGAGTCCGGCAATAATAACGCGATTCAATTGACTGAAAGTTTTATCTGGCCAGTCGATACGTACATAGGCGTTTGGAATTAGATCTGAGTATGATGCAAGTCATCCGGGGACAAATCCTCTTAATTGTATTGCCAGATGTTTAGATCATACGAGGGTCATCCAATTAGGAATTGGACTTTTTCTATAGCGCAATCAGTTTACATGCTAGACAGATGAAATTCGGTATATACGTTTTACCCAAATCCACTTACCCAAATCCACTTTATATTATCTGATTAATAGAAGAATGCAAAGAGATTGGATCCGTTTTTTTTTCTGATTTATGCAACACTAATAGATATATACTCGAAAACACTAATAAATATTGCAGAATAAGGGTTAAGGTGTTACACGTTTATCACACCTGTTAATCATACCTGTAAAGATGTAGTTATTCAATATATATGAATTTCTCTAAATGAAATTAATTATAATTAAGTCATACCAGTTTTAAATTAGTACATTAAATAAAGAATATATCTTAAACAGGATTATTAATCAAAACATTCAAGACATAAATGAAGGAAAAAAACGGATAAAAAGAATTGCGATGTGCAGCCATTGCCCGCAAAACGACATTAATTGAGCAGGTAAGTATCTAATATACATTTTTTGGTACAAAATTATTATCCAATCTCTTTTTCTATTTATTTTTCTACATATGAGATAATATAAATTGGATTTGGGTAAGTGGATTTGGGTAAAACGTGTGGATTTGGGTAGATTTGTGGATTTGGGTAGATTTGGGTAAAACGTACCACCCCACCAAGCCTTGAAGTCCCCTTGCATGACCTTTACAATTCGCAACACTTTCATTTGAACAAACTTGAAAGTCCTCCTCCTATAGATGCTACATGCCAAATATTAAGGCTCCTGGATAGCCGGTTCTTGAGAAGAAGATTTTTTTTAAATTTGTCCAAAAAATACCCCTTTTGGGGCCCCTCCTGGCTCCTTAAGGGGGCGGGGCCTCACCATTTGTAAAAATCTGTAAGCCCTTCACCCAATAATGCTTGTGACCAAATTTGAACCAAATCACCCCGGGGCCAGTAGTTTCAGAGAAGAAGTCATTTAAAGGAAAGGTTAACGGACACCGAACGCCGGACACTGACCATAGTAATAGCTCCCCCTAAGTATAGCTCAGGGGAGCTAAACATGGATGCACCCAAATATTGAAGTTTGGAGAGGTATCCAAGATTTGGAATCAGAGTGTTGTATTAAACTTACGTTCAAGATTCATTTTAGGACTTCACATAACTTGAATCATTATTCAAGATATTCTCTGGCATATATTTTATGATCAGCTACTAAAGAGTTTTTTTTTTTATCACAAATACGCTTTCTTACAGAGGTATAGGGCTGCAGATGACTGTACAAATTTTTATGGCAATTTCCAAATACCGGTTCAATTGCCGTTCAAATAACCGTACAAATATGGAATTAAACAGTGCAAACAAAAACCCCTCCCATGACAGTTTTATTGTATGCATCGATAAACAAGCCTATAAACTAAGTTTACAGATTACTAAAATTGTGAAAAATAGTGAAAAACTGAAATAAACAAATGTCTGATTGAAGATATCGAGCTTGCAAAGACACTGAAACTCGGACGAAACCAGGTGATAGCGTGATTTTCGTTGTTTTGTGAAACTTTCGGATTTAATGAAAAAAATCGAATAGTGGAAATCGATAGCTCAGCCTGTGTAACCTAATTTCCATCCACCAGAATTCCACTTAGAATGAAAGGCGTTTGAAAAAAGAGAAACTTCTTGTCAACCTACCCCTCGCTTCATTGCACAAATAACTTATCCGTCGATGTACAATCTCAAAAGAATGTACAAGCACAAATACCGTACACTTCCGGTCCTACACTGTGATTATGCTGCAAAGATTTAACTTTTCAATGTGTTTTATCAGGACTTTAGTTAAAGTGTGCGTAACAAAAATTTAATTTTCATATTTCTAAACCAAAACATATGTTGTGGGTACTAAAAAGACCCATCTCAATGAGACGGTTCAATTGAGCACCCAAAACATATGTTAAAATTGATGGGTAAGAAAATATTTACAATTTGAGGCCGAACATTTTTGTCTATCTAAACCTGTGTTTTTCTCCAAAGTTTACAAGCAACAAAAAGACTGCAATAATAGTGATCAAACGTGTTTTTCTGCTAGACCCATGGGAGTTCAGGCTGGGATTATAACACCACCCTCGGTCCGCATAGAAAATCATGTCTGATCCCTATAATGATGAAACAAAAGTTTTTTTTATAATAGAGACTATTAGTTAACCATGTTGCTGGGCCCATGCTAAAATTTGTTTTCAAAATATCAACATTGGCACATGAAATGTAGCCATTTACACATTTACCATTTTCAGCCTGATAAGGCCACAATGCCATGCTCATACAAACATACATTGAGTACTTTAAGGGTTGCTTAAACTACCAGGGTCATCCAATAAAGAATGAGACTTTCGTAATAGTATGAAAACCTGTGTGTGCATTTAGTTAAAATTCACCATAATAGTAGTATGACATCTTAGCAATTCAGGAATATAAACAATATGTTTGCGATTGATCAGTTGCCATAGAAACGGGATGTTTTGTGGAAGGACTTGAAGACGCATGGCCACATTTACATTATTTTTTTAATACCAACGGTTATTCAAAGTCTTTTATTTTCGCTCAAAGATAGAATATAACCTCTGGATATAATTTCTTCTACTAAACAATCTTAGTGTTACATAAAATGCGATAAAAGATGAACCCAATATGCATATCCTTTATTTTGGTTGCCTAGCAACTGATTTACTTGATTTTTTATAAACACACTACTTTGTGTTGCTATGGTAACTATGTAAGTGAAGGGTATCACACAAAATGTTTCGTTATCTGCAGCTTATTGTTATTAAGTATAAATGAACAGAACTATGTTCACTTTAATTGCCTTCGACTATTTGATATTAACTTTTAAAGTCAAGAGGTCAGGGAAAATACCAGATATTTCTTGAAAACTTGATTTTTTAAGCTTTGTTTCCATGGTAACAGCTCAAGATTCTGAAACATTACTTTCTCCAATTGGCTAAAGACAGATTGCATGAGCATATATAAGTACTAGTAGAAAAATAAACTATAAACCTTAATCTGTTGCTATGGTAACCACCTATAGTGAGCCGTCCACGCATGTTTGTCCAGTCTTCTAATGTTGCCAAGCAACAAAAGTTGAAACTATGTAAAACGTCGAATATGGTACATGTGAACAGCCAAAAAAAAAAAGCTATCTTTGAAATAAATTTCATAAGCCTAGCATGTAAATTCACTGCGCTATAGAAAAAGTCTCATTCTTTATTGGATGACCCTCGTACAGTTAATCTATCGGTGTAATTTCATTATCAATTTGGAATCACCGTGTTGATTGTAAACAGTGTGAATCCTGATCAGCCGGCTTCATCAGAAGCCGGCTTCATCAGAAGCCGGCTGATCTTGATGTACACTGTTTTCAAGAGTATGTAAAGAATTTAGAAAAGGTTGTTGTTTTAGTGCACTTATCAGGTTGAATACAGTAAGAGTGGTTTCCCTTGGTATAGTACCATACTTAGACTGGTTTGACCTATTATTCTTTATTACAGCCACAGCCACCTTACATGGACCAGTCTATGGCACACTATGCTCAGTATGAGAGACCCAGGGAATATAACATGGCCATACCAGAGTACAGTACATCACACTCACAGTCACCCTCATCACACTCAAGGTCAAGGTCAGAGAAACGATCTGTAAGTACTAACAAATATTTATCTGTCTTTATGAATTGGAAACCTGTTTATATATTGGAGTAGGGCTAGGTCTACACAGTTAGTCCCCTCTCCTGACCCACAAAAGACCACACCATTTATTCCAGATATTTGTATTTCCCTAAGTGGACTTCTCAAACTTTTTAAAAATCTGAAATTGCCTGCCCTGACAAGATTAAGTGTGCTAAAAGAACTCTGTGACGAAAGGGCACCAATTAATTACATTTGAATCTCGTAAATTCTAAGTCCTTGGGACTGGAGGTTTTGTTTTGAATTATCATTACTTCGAATTATACTACCGTTTTTTTTTCTACCAAACATATGTTTTGGGTGGGTAGAAGAAATGTCTCAAGGTGAGGTTTCTTTTACACACCCAAAACACATGTTATTATGGAAAGTTATTTAAATAGATCTTGAATAGGTCCTATCCTCTGAATCCATTGTGCCACAATTTTTTTTTTCTTAGAATAAGCGAGTATTTCGGAAAAATCAGAGTTCAAATTTTCGAGGATTTACTGTATTAAAGGAATCATTGAGAGATAACTACTGACAGGACATCTTGGGGCAGAGTGGGTGATTGGATATTGTCATGCAAGTCTCCAAAAAAGGTTAAATGAATTCAATAATACAGAAGCATGAATGTTAGATTTTATTTTTCATGACAATAAAATTATTTGAAATATCTTTTTTTTGGGCGAGGAACTTGCAAGGTTTTACCATATATACGTGACATTATCACATGGCATTACTTAATATGTAAACAGCTATTTTAATACATGGTGTTATACCACTCCCAAACCCATTATCATAAACAGATTCTGCCAAACATGACCTAAACAGTTTTTGATTGGGTTTTAAAACCATGATATATCGGGCCACGTAGCAGTCGGTAACATGTCTGTCTGCAGATACCTGTCTGGTTGCAGATCCAGGCGGGACAAAATTCACTCGTCCGCTCGTAATTATTAGTGAAATCTAGAAAGGATGAGCAATTTTTCCCAAAGCACTCATTCTGTAGGACGAGTGTACAAGATGAGTGATATCGAAAGAATTACTGGAGGAAGTCGTATTACATATTACTTATTTTCTTTATTGCATACACTTTTAAAGGACATGTGCATGTGTTTGCAGGATGGGTGAAAGTTGTAAGTCACTTGTCCTGCAGGACAAGTGCAATATTTAAATATTTTTGTCCCCTTCTAGGGGTAGCGAGTTCCATCCCGGCCTGATCCCATACTTTCGTGGAGATTGATCATGAAATGATTTCTATGGCCAATCTCCTCCCTCCGGCTGATTCAAGAGGGGTTGGAGTCCGTTATAAGCAAAAGTATGTGCACAAAGAAGTACTGGTTAACTGCTTAGTCAAGTTTGCCCAAGAAAAAAGTGTGATTAGGTGAACTGACCGTCCAGACATGACCATAGCTGTTGACTGGGGGGTAAAGAATCAAGCCAAACAAAAACCATGATACAGTAAAACCTGTGTAAAGCGTCCACTAAAAAAGACCACAAATTGGTTTTCAAGACCAATTATCACTAAATGCAGGTCAAAAGTATCGCAGAAGCATTCTGCAATACTTTCGACCTTCATTAAGCTACCATTTGTCACTTTTAAAAGTTCTATGTTTTGTCTATTTTGAGTGGTTGTTATACAGGTTTTACTGTACAAACAAAAGCACATTTAGCCATAATTTATTAATATTTTGGTACTTCCCAATTTTGGAGATTTTTTCCCAGCCTGAGGATTTATTGGGATTTATTCCCAAATTTTAAAGGCACAGGCTGTATCCCCAAAAAGGCAATAAAATCACTGTCATTAAATGAGAAAAAAATCACTCTATCATTTACTGATGTACATAAAACATACCCTAGGGGCGAATATTTAACATGCCAAATATGTCCGAATATTTAACATGCCAAATATGTCTTTGAACGCTATTTGTGAAAATAAAATTCTTGCAAAATTTTCGAAAATTTATAGTACTAAAATGTCATTTGCTGGCTCATTTTACATGTTACTTTTATTCTTGTTTTACAGAGCAGCAGAATGGAAGGCTATGAGATGTCGGGTAGATATTCATCCACAGGAAATGTAAGTACCAAAAAATTTCATTCCTTAGTTTTCTATCTCCATGGGTGAAAGTTTTCAGGATCAATCCTGAATTCAGTATGCTGAAAAAAGCAGATAATAAAAGCTTCTCAGATTTATTTTCAGTATGTCTTAAGACGATTGACCATTTAAACTTAAAATTGTTAAAATGTTGTAGGCATACTGCTAGTTTTAAGATTTGAATTTCAAAAGTTCAGGATTTTGAAAATTTTAAACTTTCACCCACTTTGTACTTTGAAACCTTTCATTCTCAGATAAGCTAGCTCAGGAGATTTTGGTACTGACCACACAATATCCAATTTAGCACTTGCTAAATGCCAGTAGTTTTTCCAAAAAGCAAGTTGAAATTACCATCACTTGCTGTTTTTAGCAAGAGCCAAGTGAATACAATTAAGTCACTCTCACATCAACCATTTCCAAATTATGCAACATAAAACAACTGCTTAAAACAGTGTAGATCCTGATTAGCCAGCTTCTTCAGAACACACTGTTTGCAAGGTCAAAAACCTAATTGCAAGTTCAGAAAGGTGATTATATTTAATAAATTTTGGCACACAATCTTGTCAACACATGGGTGAAAGTTTTCATGATTATTCCTGAAATCAGGATTTTGAGGCTGACTTTAGTCTCAAAATGCTGAATTCTGCAGATTCTAATAGCTTCTTTGATTTAGTTTCAGTTTATCTAAAGGTATTGCACCATTAACTTGGAATTTTTACGATTTTGGAGGCATACAGCAAAATTTTAAATTCTGATTTTCTAAAGTTCAGGATTTTGGAAATTTAGAACTTTCACCAATGTCAACACAATTTGTATACATTTTCTAATTATCGATTTATGTGATAAAAAAAGGGAGTTCACATTCAGTGAATAAGCAAGTTTGTCATCACCTTTAGCTAGTAGGTAAAATACTGGGCTGCATAGCCCAGTCGGTAACGTGTCTGGCAACAGATGTGAGTCTGACTGCAGATCCAGGGGTCGCGAGTTCGATCCCGGCCCAGTCCCATACTTTCGTGGTGATTGATCATGAAAGAATTTCTACAGTCATTCTCCTCCCTTCCGTTGAATCATTCAAGACGGGTTGTTGTCAGTTACAAGTGAAAGTATGTGAAAGAAGTACTGGTTAACTGCTTGTTCAAGCTTGCCCAGGAAAAAAGTGTGGTTAGGTGAACTGACCGTCACGCCATGACCATAGATGTTGACTTGGGATGTAAAGCAACAAAACAAACAAAAAGTAGGAAAATAATCACTTGGAAATTTTAGCAAGTGGTCAAAAATCTTAAATTTGATCCCTGTAGTATCCATCATAAGCTCAGATGAGCCTATAGATGCATATGTGCAGTCTTGTCAGAGCCACAAGGTTCAGACAAAACATAGAAGCATACCCGTGCCAGATAGCTGAGTATTAAAGAACAACTTGACCCCTTGAATACTGGAAACCCCTAAATGGGTATTTTGGCAAGCAGTGGAGACCCAGATGAACTGAAGCTGTTAGGTAATATATTTGTAAAATATAGGTGTATACTAGTCATAGCCAACTTATGGATTACTCTACTTCATTTCTCTTCTTTCAGTATGATCGTGACGTTGAAGATTTTCTACGAAGGACAACGGGCTCAAGAAGTCGAGACAATAGAGACAGCAGGGAGCACAGGGATCGAAGTCGGGAGAGAGATCGTGATAGAGACAGGGAAAGAGAAATGCGAGAACGTGAAAGACACCATCACAGCGGCAGTAGTAGCCGAAGTCACAGAGAAAGTCGTAGATGATAAGACGCCAATGATCTCACATTAGACTCTTCATTTATAACCATATTTGTCCTAATAAGCACACTGTATGCACTACTTTTATGAATTCTATACCCTCGTATCAAGCATGGTAGATCCAGATCAGCTGCATCTGTTGAAGCTATCTAATCAGTATCTACACTATTTGTTTTCATGATTTCATATTAATAATGCGCCGTCACTGAGTTGTGTCCTTGAGCAAGAACATTAATCCTAGCTTAGTACTGGTTTAACCCAGGAAGACCCGTCACTTTATAACTGAAAGATTGTTGATGGGACGTAAAGAATCAAATCAAACAAACAAAATATTAATAATGGAATTTCGCCTCTTGACTAGCTGAAAATCAAAATTTATAAAAAAAATCCAACTCTGTGTGCATTTATTATGACAAATACGGTATTTTCATTGATAAACCATAGCTTTAGATGAAACACTATTTTTTTCTAAATCCAGAACTTATAATTATATCATATTCAATGTAAATATGTGGACCAGGCCATTTGAAATATAGGGTAATCACACTTACATTGATTGAATAAGCCTAAAGTCGTACAGGCTTGTCTGACCTTCATTGCAATAACTGCCCAAATTGCATGAGCTGGTCTTCTTACTGGGCACATATTGTCCAGATGTTTCTTATTATGAGTACCCACCTTTTGGGTAAGAAATACAGAAAAAATAGTGATACCACTGTAACGTAGGGCTATGTTTGCATGTATCTTATCATAACATTTAGCATACATCCAGATATTTATATGTATAGTGTCATTAATGTTCTTTATGATCATCATAATATAGGTAAAGAAAAAAAAAACAGAGCAAAACTTTTGAAATATTTTCATATCCATCAGTTAAAAAAAAAGTGTTTTGGGTACTCATAAGAAATGTCTCATTGAGGTGGTTCTTTTAAATACCCACAACATACATTTTAGTTTAGAAATAGGACAATTAATTATAATTTGCACTCTCTTATTTGGATACCTATCATCAGAATTTGTAAGAATAATTGTAAAATACACTGCTACTTGTTAAAAAAAAACATTGTAACTGTGGATTAAGTTGATATAGAAAGCCAGAGATGGCTATATTTAGTTCTTTCAGCTGTAATGGAAATAGCTGTTCAAAATGTATTGAAATGTGCTTTTTTGGATGTGAAATTTTGGCTTTGTATAACTTCGTATCAACTTGCCTTTAACCCTTTGTATGCTGAAAACCCCTAAATGGATACTTCGGCTAACAGTGAAGACTCGGATGAAATAAATGCAGCAAAATGCTGCATTTCATATGGGTCTACACTGTTTGCTATTATTAAAACAACCTTCAGGGACAGAAATACATCATACATTAGAAAATTCTACTTGTAATCGCTTATTGTACACAATGGACTGCCCCATACTTATCGTATCAATATGTATGGGAAAATCCATCAGAATACAAAGGGTTAAGACCAGATTGTTTGTATATTATGGGTCCACATAGTGAGAAAATCTACTTATTCCAGGTCAGGTTATTTCATTTTGGAGTCCCTAGTATGCAAAGGGTTAAGCTTTTTTTCTATTTTTCTGATACATTTTACGATGTATATAGGTTGCAATTGAAATTTTATAGCAGCAATATAGCATCTTTGTGTTTATCCCTGCCATTGAAAATGTCCATAGAAAGTCAGCCTCAAAATCCTGAATTAGGCAGATTCTAAAGGCTTCTTTGTTTTGATTCTAGTTTATCAAAAGACAATTGACCAATTAAACTACAAATTTGTTGATATTTATAGGCATACTGCAAGTTTTAAGATTTGATTTTCAAAAGTTCAAGATTTTGGAAATTTTGAACTTTCACCCATGCTTAAATCAAGGGCAATGAAATTGGTGATCTCTTTTACCTATTAAACGTTTGTTGTGGTACACAGTTGATGTTTCCAATGAGTCCTCACAATTTTTGTCTTGCAAATAAAAATAAGGCTCTGCTAAGATTCTAATCCCCACATCGGTGAAAATTTTCAGGATGATTTCTGATTTTGAGGCATTAAAATACTGAATTAGACAGTCTATAATATATTAATAGCTTCCTCAGTTTATTTCCTGTATATCTAAAGACAGTCGAACATTTAAACGAAATTGTTGATATTTTGTTGGCATACTGCAAGTTTTAAGATTTGAATTTCTTATTGAAATAGTATTTGGAAATTTATTTTAACACATAAGTAATTCATTTACACTCTTTAGAAATATAGAACTTGGGAAATGAATTACTTGTCAATATCTTAAATTTAGGATTTTGGAAATTTTGAACTTTCATGCATGTATTCAGTTACAGTGTAGTCTTAGTATACGCTCTCCATTACCGTGTACAGCAAATTGTATGTGATTTTTTAATGGCTTATCATCCCAGGTCTTTCAGCAGTATGTGGATTGGTCTGTCGTTTATTGAGGGATATAATGAAATATGATGTAAAATTTCAGAGTGAGGCAAAAATGTCAGGATGTAAATGTTTGAATTTAAGGAATACAGTAAAACCTGTGTAAAACTGCCACTCAAAAATAAACAAAACGAAAATATTAATGACAAATAGTAGCTTAATGAAGGTCGAAAATATTGCAGAATGCATTCTGCAAAACTTTTGACCTCCATTAAGCGATAATTGGTCCCAAAAACCAATTTTTGGTCTTTTTGAGATTGACTGTTTTACACAGTTTTACTGTATTTTCAAATTAGAAAATGTTCCTGGAAAGACAAGTTTTAAAATTACTTTCAGTGATTTATTTGGGATTTTGGGAAGCTACCTTTTCCTGCACATTTGGGAAAATATATCATAAAAATGGGAAAATAAGTACTAAAATACATGAAATTGGGAAAATAAAGACCATTTTTGGATTGGGAATAACTCCCATATAAGGCGTTAAAATGGCCAAATAAATTCACTGATTAGTCTTTATTTAACAGGACTAAACTTTAGCTCTGTATACATGCTTTTACACTTCTATTGTTCTGTGCCAAGTCTGTTTCTGATTCCATTCACTAACATGGTTTCACATAGAGTACTTGACTCAAAATCGATTGGTTGCAGGTTTGAGCCTCACTGGGATGCTGCAAGACACTTTATCCTCTGCTTAGTACTGGTTTAACCCAGGAAGACCTGTCCTGACATAACTGAAAAAATGTTGACAGGGATGTAAAGAATCAAAACAAACAAACATGGTTTCACTGATAAAATAGAAAACAGTGTGGATCCTGATCAGCCGGCTTCTCAGAAGCCAGCTGATCAGGATCCACACTGTTTTTCACTCATCCTGTAAATCCATAGTAATAACTGGAATCTTGCAAGTTAATTGGATTGGTGAGGAGTGGAGTGCACAGAAATGTACTGTTAAACTTTGTTTTGTTTGATTCGATTCTTTACGTCCCATCAATAATCTTTCAGTTATAAAGGGACGGGTCTTCCTGGGTTGAACCAGTACTAAGCTAGGATTAATGTGTCTTGCTCAAGGACACAACGCAGTGACGCCGGTGAGGCTCGAACCCGCGGCCCCTCTGTCTGGAGTCGAGCACTCTACCACTGCGCTCCCTATACAGTTAAGCTGAAAGGCTGATAAGAATCCATTAAGTATTTGGTCAAGCTCATGAGATTATGGTACTTATTGCATATGTGAAGTCGCTCTTTAAACTCTTTGCATTCTGTGAAATATTCGTGATTTTTTTGTCGTCTGTCAATCAATAGTGAGTCTGATTGCAGATCTAGGGGTTCAGGAGTTTGATCACGGCCCAGTCCCATACCTTTAGGAAGATTGATCATGAAGTATTTTCAATGGACATTCTTATCTTTCTGCTGATTAATGAAGGGCTGTTGTCAGTTTCAAGCGAAAGTATGTGCACGATGTACTGGTTAAGTGCTTAGTCAAGCTTGCCCAGGAAAACGTGGGTACTGTGTATGCGAGCAGCGAAGGCTATGGCGGAACTGGGCATTTGCAAAACTTTCTCATCTTCTGTTATATGTACCAAAATGTCATGAGCTGGCTTGTTTGTAAATGTGTTTGTGTGTGTATGAATAAAAGTGGAAAAATCCACATGTGCTTAATATTGCTACACAAGGTACAGAAGTTGTTTATTTAGGGTTAAATGTGTCATTTTATCTGTGAAAAAGTCCATTTAGACCAATAGATAGTTTACTTTGTAAATAAAAAATGTCTGTAAATAAAAGGTTTTATATAATGATGAGGTCTTATTATTTTACCACCCTTGATGCCCATCCAGGTGTTCGATCCGTTACTTTACAGAAGGGGCCCATATTGGACTTCAAACAATGTTTATTACCCAATATGTAATTTTGTCCTATATCAGACTTAAAATGTTTGCTGCCCCACATTTGACTTATATCAGAGTCCTTGCCAATATTGGACTTCTATTGTTTATCATGGTATATTGTCTTTTTTCCCCCGCTGCATTTGAGCTTTTAGCAATGGCATGGTTTCTATGAAGTCGTTATCATGCCATCAATGGTGTCCTGCCTTGTACATTTGAGGTCTGTTTCTACGGAATTGGCTGATCAGTTCTGAATGAGCAGTGTCTTGGATTTCTAACAATATTTACCCCTTATTGAACTTTTTGTACGCCCCTTTTGAAAAAAAACTGGTATTATGGCGTGGCGCAGTCCGTTCGTAAATAATCTTCAAGATAACGATATTTGATAGAAATGTATATTAGGTCAAGGCAATGTGTCCCACACAAGAATGATTGTTCCCCCTTTCTTAGTTTCTGAGTTATGCCCCTTTGAAAATTGTAAAAAAAAAATCTTGTACCCACCATAACTCCGTAACCGTTATATATATCTTCATGAAACTTTATAGGAATGTGTATAAGTTCAAGACGATGTGTCGCGTACATTATGTTTTTTATAGTTTCTTCGTTCCAGAGTTATGGTCCTTTGTTTTCTATGCTGATTTTGTGTAACTTTCTTTCTTGTACACCCCATAACTCGGTCACAAGAACTTCTAGCGATAAGGCGTATATTTTCCCTAGTTGACATGATTACAAACACCAAATTTTCAAATTGCCCTAATGTTTTTAAAAATTGTGTAGTTTGGCAGTAAAGTATGCATAGTAGGCAACAAAATACGTTTTAAAGCGATTCGCTATTTACAATACGGTGTAAACGTGCACTTTCTACCCCCACCCCTCATTTAACGCCTTTATACTGGGTGCCGTTTAGACCAGATTTTGAGTTAACGCATTGCGAATTTAAAAAAAATTAAAGTGCTAAACTGTTAAGGATATAAGTGCTCTTCATTTCCAAAACCTTACCGTATTCCTTCTGCGCATGCGTACAAAATACACCTAAATTGTGACGTTTGTCATTGGAAAGATGAAACTGGTGTCTTTCAGTTTATTTTTAGATGCTTTGCCCCCCTAGACCCAAGATGCCCTTTGGACAACGACATGTCGCTATAAACATTTACAACATATGTAAAGGGCATCTTGGGTCTAGGGGGGCAAAGCATCTAAAAATAAACTGAAAGACACCAGTTTCATCTTTCCAATGACAAACGTCACACTTTTAGGTGTATTTCGTACGCATGCGCAGAAGGAATACGGTAATGTTTTGGAAATGAAGAGCACTTATATCCTTAACATTTTAGCACTTTTATTTTTTTTTAAATTCGCAATGCATTTACTCAAAATCTGGTCTAAACGGCACCCAGTATAAAGGCGTTAAATGAGGGGTGGGGTAGAAAGTGCACGTTTACACGATATTGTAAATGGTGAATCGCTTTGAAACATATTTTGTTGCCTACTATGCATATTTTACTGCCAAACTACACCAATTTCAAAAACATTTATTTAGGGCAATTTGAAAATTTGGTGTTTGTAATCATGTCAACTAGGGAAAATGTACGCCTTATCGCTAGATGTTCTTTGGGATATCATCATGAAATTTTATAGGAATGTGTATTAGGTAAAGACGGTGTGTCACGCGCAGAATGATTGTTCCCTCCTTTTTTGAGTCACCAAGTTATGCCCCTTTGATTAATTTTTTTCCAAAAAATTCTTGTAGGCCCCATAATTCTGTAACCGTTTGGGATAGACGGATGGCTGAGAATGGGTTTGCTCCCCCCCCCCCCCCCCAGGGAATTTTGCAGACATATCCTATCTTGTAGAGAATTGAAAGCCGAGTCTTTTAAAAGATGTTTGCACTCTGTGCTCCGGGGCGTTAGTCTGTAAGAGCCTGTAACATACGTTACTTAATCAAACTAAGAAAAAGTAAATTGAAAGTTTGGGCTACAAATTAAAGACATTAAAATATTTATTTTTAAAAATCATTCATACAGTCTGCATACTGGGTATCTTAACTACATATGACAGCCATTTGAACTAAATTGCCGCTTCCTAAGGTGTCATATGCGTTACATAAATCAGATAACCCATTAAAAGGAGCTCTAGCGATAAGGCGTATATTTTCCCATGATTACAAAACCTAAATTTTCAAATTGCCATAATGTTTTTAAAATTGGACTCTTTCGGTAGTAAAATATGCATAGAAAGCATCAAAATAGGTTTCAAAGCGATCCATCATTTAGAAAGCCGTGAAAACTTGCGCCTTCTACTCCCACCCCTCATTTTACGTCTTTAGACTGGGTGCCGTTTAGACGATAGTTTTAGTATATCCTTTGCAGGTTTTCAAAAAGTAAAAGTGCCAAAATATTAAGAATATAAGTGCCCTTCATTTCCAAAACTTTGTGGTATTCCTTCTGCGCATGCGTACGAAATATACTTAAAATTGTGACGTTTGTCATTGAAAAGATGAAACTGGCGTCTTTCAGTCTGTTTTTAGATGCTTTCCCCCCTAGACCCAAGATGCCCTTTGGACAATTAAATGTCGCTATACAAATATATAACATATGTAAATGGCGTCTTGGGTCTAGGGGGGGAAGGAGGTTATATAAGCGAAAGAAGACATTAAATATCTGACAAAAATAGACCACTTTGCAAGATGGTCGTTTTTATTGTACATCAGCTGTATAAATAGTTTTACTGTACATAGCGTGGTTCCCTGTTTAACGGTATAGTTCCTATTTATGTTACTGAATAACAAGCACAGTTGATGATCGAAATAAATTCTCACTCAATAAGAAGTAGAGTTATTACATGCATGACGGAAACCCCGTTTTAAATATACAAATTGGGAGCAATGGTGCATCGACGTCTCGTCTATATATATTTGTTGAATGTGCCTAGTTTCTCCAGTCTTTATTTCAACAAAATAAAACGAACGTCTCGTTTAGGGAGATTGCTCGCCTTATCGCTAGAAATTCTTTGCAAGTGTGGCTAACATCATTTACATTCACAATCTCTCTGTGTGTTTTGCAAAATGTTTTTAACCATGTCTGACTAGCTTATGTAATTGGCTAACAGAAAAATTCAAGTTTGTTTCCCTAGCTTGAAATTTTTTTCTGGAATAAGCAATTAAACAACCCTACCCCTACCCAGTTTTAAGGTGAAATGTTTGGTATTTAAACTAAAGTAAAAATAGTTAAAAAATATTTGCAGTTGATGAATGTGTTTCATTGTTTGGGATTTATTTGCTTATATGAAAAGACTCATAAATCTGCAAGTTTGTTGCAAAATTTTAAATATCAGAGGCTGTAACATATGTTACCTGATGCAATAAATGGGCAAGCTCATTGTCTTTACGTAAGATATGCCTAAAAATGTTTTAATCTCCTCGAGGGAATTTTGCAGACATATTCCTTCTTATAGTACAACTCAAGCTGCATCGAATAAGAGATGTTTGCACTCTCTATGTTGGGGCGTTAGTCTAAAACAGCATGTTACATGCGTTACTATATCAAATAAAGGAAATGTAGTTTGAAAGTTTGAGCTAAAATTGTGAAAAAACTTGCAGCTGTTGGATATCTTACATTGTTTAGGGATTTTAAATTGGCTCCTATGATAAAGACTTTTATATCTGCTAGTTGTCATCAAGTTTTAAAGATCAGAGAGCGTTACATATGTTAGCGTGATGAGTAAAATCATCAAACAGTATTTTGACATCAAGCTGAGTAAGGGCCTGCTCCATCCTAATTCCCTTTGGAATTCTGCAGACAAATTACATCTTATGTAACCATTCAAGGTGCATTTAATAAGAAATGTTTGCACTCTGTAAGTTGGGGCGTTAGCCTGTAACAGCTTGTTACATATTGTACTATATCAATTTGAGAATAAGAAATTTGAATGTTTAAGCTACTAAAAGAAGACATTAAAATTATCTAATAAATTGACATTCTTATAGTCTTTATACTGGATGTCTTTACAACATATGGAAGCTGTTTAACATTAATACGGCTAACTGTGGTGTTATGTGCGTTACATGAACCTAATTATAATTTAAAAGCTATAATTGTGGCTATCGTCATTTAGTTAAACAACTTTTATGACTTGGTTTCAAACTGTTTTATTAGATTTTTCAAACATATACTCAATTGATATATAGGGAAAACCAAGTTTGCTTTTCTATCTTAAATATATTGTCTTATAGGAGCTAATACACAGCCCTACTCCCAGTTTTACAGAGAAGCGAATTGTGTTATTACCGTTTAAGTAAAACACATGAAAGCGATTACAGCATGTGGATATTTTTCATTTTCTTAGTCTGTCTTGCTCATATATCTGCAAGATGTCATTAAGTTTAAGATCAGGACACTTAATGTGTACTTATAAGTCTTTGGTGCCAAAAGACTAGAAATTATATTCATTTCTGATCATCAAGCCCATGGACTGTTTTTACAGATGTTATCAATGACTTTTTGGACACATTTCCTAATACAGTGAATATAATGCTAAATATAGAGCCACAAATAGAAAAGATAGTCTTTTATTTTTACAAGAAAATACAATAAATGAAATGGTCCAAACTATTTCTCATCGATTTAACACTCATGTTAAAGGTTTGTCGTTGTCTGCTTCTGTGGTAATCATTATTATCACACGCCTCCTTGCAACTAGTAAAATCATCACACAATATTTCAATCATTTACTGTTATTCAATTTTACCACCAGTCCACTCAAAATTGTTGAGCCATTATCAACTTTCCAATTTTGCCATTTATGGCTTGGAACATTCGGAAACTGATATGAATTCCTTATAGTTGGCTCTTTGAGTATGTGTTTCAAGTGATACTCTGCAAGTAGGAGAAAGACTAAAGCTTTACAAGGAGGAAAACTATGCCATTAAGAGCAATGAGTACCTGAACTGATGTACCTTGATATTTCTGTGATAAAGAATCATATCTTAGCTGGTTAACTTTTATAAATGTAGCCTTTCCATACATGCAACCCACATATATTCATCTAATAATGTCTCTGCACTTATTATCTTTCCCCAAGCATTCAAAAACTTATTTGAAGTCTTAGTATTTCTGAAGTGCTGAAACCGAGGTAACTCTTTCCCTGTAGATAAACGAACTAGATGTATCACAGCAGGTAAAGCAATGAAATGCAGGATGAACAGAGCACAAATAGACCCTTTCAATTCAATGATTCACAAAGTTTCTAAGATAAGAGCGCTTATTAAAGGATGTAACATATATAATTCGTCATAATAAATGAGCAAGGGCATTCTCGTGACATCCTTTTTGATTACACAGTCAGAGGCAAGTGTTTTCAGTTTCAGTGTTTTCAATGGATCATGAAATGAGGCACCTTATCAACTTGTTTACTCTGTATAAATCTTCCATAGAGCATAATATAGAACTACTGGTTATCCCGTTCTACCTATAGTCCACTTTCCTTCTTTTGAATGCATCAGCTAATGATATGGCTGTAAAAACTGAGAAATCATAGGTTTTACATTATTTTAAGACATGCTTCAATGTACTGACATCAAAAAACAACCGACTGCAAACATAATTGATGGCAATGTCCAACTTCATATTCTTTCTCTTATACCAGATAACTTTCAAGGTGTAACAGAAATTGTTTCATATGGTCTGCCAAAACCATCAAGAGTCAACATGATTGTAACTAAAGTAAACTTATAAAGTTCTTTGCGCGCAGCAAAATACTATTGATCTAAGACCTGAGGACTTAAGCACCAAAAGACTGGATAGGTTCCATGGCTCATGATGCAAAAAGCAGCCTATCAAATTTCTGTTTGACCAATGTCAGAAGTCTTAAAGTATTCATAGAGATACACGGTAGAGACATAGATTTTGCAAAATCAGAGCAAAGTTATCATTTGACTAGCACGGATGCAGATGCAGCTGCAGTTAGATTGCTCTTGCCACTTCACAGGAAGAGATATATACCAGAGTCATACTCCATTGTATGCATATATGTGAAATGGCATTAAACCCATATTTAATCAGGTGTTTGATCCCATGACACTGACATGCTGTTTTTGCTTTTGAAGAATGCTAAGGATTCAAGTTTGGCTGAGTCATGTTGTTTGACGCTGGCACTGGCCACACATACAAAGAAAATTAAGTCTTTTGATGGCAAAAGAGGAGGATCCCACGAAATGCTTATAAGTGATGTTTGTCACAATTACCAATTTTAAATAGTAATCTTAATTAATGTAACACATATAACACCATAGGAAGCTGTATATTTGTTAAAAAATCTTTTCTTATGTATCAAAGGTATTCAGCATGCAAACTACATGAGTAATTCAAATAAATAGATAGTTTTATGTCTTCTTTCTGTTTCTCAGACTTTCAATTCATTTATTCTTAAATTGATATGGTAACATACGTATCATACCATTACAGGCTAAACCCCTAGTTAATAGAGTGCAAACATCTCTTATTAGATGCAGCTTGAATTGTTCTTTAAGGTAGGATATGTCTGCAGAATTCCCAAAGGGGTGGAGAGGAACAGGATTGTACTCAGTTTGCAGTCCTAAAACAATGCCATGATTCTACTGGTTGTGATGAAATGGGTGATTATTTTGCCATAGAAGCAGACACAATGATAGACATTGTGAGGGTGACTTGAATA
The DNA here is from genome assembly GCA_964019695.1 of Loripinus fragilis. Lineage (NCBI taxonomy): Eukaryota > Metazoa > Mollusca > Bivalvia > Lucinida > Lucinidae > Loripinus > Loripinus fragilis. The sequence continues at coordinate 102,123,958 of OZ026518.1, forward strand.
AAGATTGTTTTTGAATAATTTTATTTAATAGGAATATTTATTAAGTTGTTTCATTTAAATGAGAGCTATTATTTTCTATCTATATGTCTATATATATTAATATTATAGGCATAAGGAAATATGTGATTAAAAAGGTTATATATAACATTGGTAACACAATTCCATAGGCTTGTTATCAGCAATGACTGTAATTACTAAGACTTAGGCACCAGAGGCTAGAGATTAATAGGAAAACATGTGAAAAACGGTATTTTTCTGAAATATAATCTCTTACTTCCAAGAAAATTTCCTAGCTCATTCAATATGCCATGTAACATACGTTACATACTTTAATAAGTGCTCTGATCCTGATGTCAAACTTGCAATGTATGATTCTTTATTGCATAAGCAAGACAGTGCCAAAAATGTAAGATATCCACGAGCGTCAAATATTTTCAAATATTTTTCTTCAATAATAGATACCAAAATTGGATACTTAAAATTGGGGGGAAGGTTGTTTAATAGCTCATATAAAACAATGTATTTGAGATAGAAAAGCATACTTTGTTTTTTCTATTAGTCAAATGAGTATTTTAGTAAACTAAGATTAAAAACACTTGTAAAAATGCACAAATTGTCTGTAAAATGAATGATGTTAGTCATGATTTCAACTTTCAAAGGGAAATTTAATCTATGTAACGCATATAACACCATTGAAGGCTGAAATTTTGTTTGAAATGCTGCTTATATGTAGCTTAGGCATCCAGCTTGCAAACTACATAAGAAATTTGAATAATTAGATGGTTTAATGTCTTCTATCTGTAGCTCAAACTTTCATTTTGATTTTTTCCTTAGTTTGTTACAGTAACATATGTAACAGGCTGTCAGAGACTACCGCCCCGGAGCACAGAGTGCAAACATCTCTTAAAAGATGCGGCTTGAAATTTTCTTCAAGATAGGATATGTCTGCAAAATTCCCTAGGGGGGGGAGCAGGACCTTTTTTAGCTCGAAGTCTAGGATATCTTCATGTAATTTTATAGGAATGTATATCCGGTCAAGACCATGTGTCACATATAATTACCGTTGCTTTCCGTTTCTGAGCTATTGCCTATTGATTGTGCTTTTTAGGCTATTTTGTGTAATTTACATTCTTGTACACTCCATAACTGTTCATGGTATCTTCATGCAATTTTATAGGAATGTGTATGTTGCACACAAAAAAATGTTCCCCCCTTACCTAGCTTCAAAGTTATGCCCCTTTGATTATTTTTCCCCAAAAATTCTTGTTTTCCCCATAAGTCCGTAACCATTTGGGATATCTTCATGCAACTTTATAGGAATGAGTTTTAGGTCAAGACAATGTGTTGTGCACAAAAATGGTTGTTCCACTTTTCTTAGTTTCTATGTTATTCCCTTTTGTAAAAAAAGTCTTGTAAGCAACATAACTATATATCTTCATGAAACTTTATAGATATGTGTATCCGGTCAAGACGACATGTCGGGGTACAATTGTGGTTGCTTTCCATTTTTTCATTTCAGAGTTCTGGCCCTTTGATATTTTTTTTTGCTTCTTTTGTGTTATTTTCATTCTTGTACACCCCATAACTCGGTAACCTTTTGGGGTATCTTTGTGAAATTTTATAGGAACGAGTATTCAGTATAGACGATGTTTTGAATACAAGAATGGTTGTCCCGCCTTTCTGAGTTATGCCCCTTTGATAATTGTAAAAAATCTTGTAAGCACCATAACTCAATTACCGTTATATATATCTTCATGAAACTATAAGAATGTGTATCAGTTCTAACGGTGTGTCGGGTACAATTATGATTGCTTTCCATCTTTTCGTTTCAGAGTTATGGCCCTTTGTTTTGCTTATTTTTTGTAACTTTCTTTCTTGTACAGCCGATAACTCGGTAATCCTTGGGGATATCTTCATGAAATGTTATAGGAATGTGTATTAGGGGTAAAGTTGATGTGCCGCGCGCAATGTGTATTAGGGGTAAAGTTGATGTGCCACGTGCAAGAATAATTGTTCCCCATATTTTTTTCCAAGTTATGCCCCTTTGATTATTTTTTTCCCCAAAATTCTTGTACGCCCATAACTCTGTAACCGTTTGGGATATCCATGAAACTATGGGTTCATGTGTGGCGTACAATTGGGGCGTACAATTACGGTTGCTTTCTATTTCCGAGTTAATTGTCCTTTGATTGTTTTTACGCTTATTTTGTATAATTTACATTCTTGGACACACCATAACTCACTCGGAACTTAATCAAGACGATGTGTTGGGAGCAAGAATTAGTGTTCCTCCTTTCTAAGTTTAAAAGTGATGCCTCCACTGTCCTTTAGACGGCTGTATATTGCGTGAGCTCTGTTAACAATTTGTGTATAATGGTCTTTTGTTAGTTTTTCCATTTCAGGCTAATAAGAGTTCCATGTCCCATATTGAAATTCTAATTTGACAACACAAGAAATATTCTCTTTCAATATCTAATCCTTTAACTGTCCCTCCTGTGCTTGGGCTTATTAACCTTTTTTCTTTCGGATGGATTATCCCATACATATTGATACAAGTACAGAATTGTCCATTTTGAATCCAGCGTTTGATCCAGGAATATATGGAGCAGACACCAAATTAAAAGCTAAACTCTGGGAGCGCAGTGGCTCAGTGGTAGAGAGCTTGACTCGAGACCGAGAGGTCGCTGGTTCGAGCCTCACTGGAGTCACTGTGTTGTGGTCCTTGAGCAAGACCCATTTATCCTAGCTTAGTACTGGTTCAACCCAGGAAGACCCGTCCCTGTTTAAATGAAAGATTGTTGATGGGACGTAAAGAATCAAATCAAACGAACAAAAGCTAAACTCTGTGACCTTTAATTTTGACCTTGAATGTACATAGCCGATTCATGGGTTCAGCACACCAACTCTGAGATCAACATTTGACCAAAGTTTAATGAAAATCCTTCCAGGGATAAAAGAGATATGGAGCTGACACAACATTCAAGACTTAATCCCATGACATTTAATAATTGTTACCTACCTTGACCTTAAGTCTGTGTACCCCGAGTTGGGTTCTGCACACCATCCCATTGAGATAAACATTTCTCTAGCGAAAGTAGATATGGAGGGGACATGAAATTTAAAGTTAAATTACATGACTTTTTAACTGACCTTGACCTTTAGTCTGCAAGGCTGAGTAATGATAATCCCATTAAACTTTGGTCAATTTTTTATCTCAGTAAGTTGCTGTACAGAACCCATGATTCAGCTATGCAGACTTATAAAAGAAAATGTGGAGCAGACACAAAATTGAAGGGTAAATCCCTTGACCTTTAACTTTGATGCCAAGTCATGGGTTCTGCAAAGTCATGGGTTCTGCACTCTCACTGAGGTGACATTTTACCAAAGTTTAATGAAAATCCTTCCAGGGGTAAAAGAGATCTGAAGCGGAGTGGACAGGAAATTCAAGGGTAAATCCCATGACCTTAAACTGTGACCTTGAGTTTGCATAGGCAAGTCATGGGCTCTGCACATCATCATTTGACCAAAGCTTAAAATCATTCCAGGGGAATGGACACAAAATTCAAGGTAAATCCCATAACCTGTGACTTTGGAGTCTATGTAGCCGAGTCATGGGTTCTTCAAACCGTCCCACTGAGATGAACATTTGACCAAAGTTTAATGTTTATTTTGATTCTTTACATCCCAGTCAACAATTTTTTGGTCATGTCAGAACCGGTCTTCCTGGGTTGAATCAATACTAAGCAGAAGATAGTATTAGTGTCTTGCTCAGGGACAATGCAGCGTCTCCGGTGAGGCTCGAACCAACAACCCCTCGATCTCAAGTCCATCTATTACTGAGCCACTGCTCTCCTCCCAAAGTTAAATGAACATCTTTCAAAGGGTTCAAGAGATCTAGAGCTGACAAGAAAGTGTTACAGGTGGACAGATGAAGGCTATTCCTATAATTCCCTCTCTGCTTTGTGGCGGATGATTATCATCTCATTGCTTATGTTGATTGAGTTTCAGGTGTGGCTTGGAAAATTCCCTTGCATCTGGACATTTTTTAATGAAATGTAGGGTGCCCTTATAGTATAGTCTTGGTGCCGCATTGCCAGCCATCCACAAGTTCAATCACAGATAATCCCTGAACGAGCTCGCCAAGCTTGGATCAAATTTTATTTGTATCATTGGTGGTATGATGGATTGACTAGATACAGTTTTGGGACATATCAGTTCAAAACGTCACAGCAATTCGAGAATTGTACCCACTAACGACACCCCCATATAACTAAAAAGGTGATTTTCCTCAAAGTTCAGAATCAATTTAGTTGACTAATTTTTTCAGATATTCATTCCAGCATATTTCTATCTCTGAAGATCAAATTTTTCTTAGCAAACAGTGCAGATCCTTATGTTATGCTGCATGATGCATTTCATCTGGGTTTCCACTGTTTCTTAAAGGTGGGATCCTTGCCTTTTGGGATACTTATTCAGTCATGTCTTCCTGGCTACATCAACTTCTAGGGCTGTAACTCTGTCAAAAATCTGCTTAGGAGAAAATTCTGATAGGTACAACTAGATCTGCCACTAAGTTTGGTGGAAATTAGGCCAGCAGGTTTTCAAGGACCTGAGCTGACATTCACATGGATGAAAGTTCAAAATTTCTAAAATCCTGAGCTTTAGAAATTCAAATTTTTAAACTAGCAGAATGCCTACAGGAATGAATAATTTCAAGCTTAAAATGATTGTGTTTAGATAATCTAAAGGTGTACATGCATTAAGGGGCTAATTTGGCCCCCTCTGGAGCCAAAATCTGAAAGTTACTCATCACTTATTTCTTCTGATTGGTTTATTAGAAGAATAACTAGAGTATAAAATTCTGGCATTTATCTAAATTTTAATGGTTGCTTTGGTTACAAAAATGACCGACAAAATAGACTAAAAATAGAGAAACTGCCATTTTGGACCAAATTAAAGCCTTGTGGAGACAAAATTTTTAAGAATTAGATATCAGCACAGCTAAATACCAAAAAAGCCTTTAAATATGTTGTGTGCCGTGATAATTCTCATCATCTGTTAAAATATCTTTTTGGTATTTGCTTGTGCTCAATGTTAATTGGTCTGTCAAATGTCTCATATTTGCTCCAAAAAAGCCAATTTCCTGTTTAGCCTATTTTGGCGGCCATTTATGTTACCATAGCAACGGTAAAAGTCAAATTATTACCAGATGTTAACACTTGGGCTACTGTTCTGATAAACTAATGAGAAGAAAATTCTGCAAAACAATTTTTATTTTTTTGTCATCAAGGGGCCTCTTAATGCACGTTCCTCTTTCCAACTCTTCTTAACTGGACCAGTCCATTTCAGCTTTAAGGGATGTTGGGTAGTAAGTCAGTTTCAGAGCTATTATAACCTGCTTAATTTAGGGCTATTCCAGAAAAAAATACCGGGGGGTGGGGGGGGGAAGATGGCAGGGGATATATTTTTCTATGGGTGGTTGGTGCGGAAAGTTTCAAATTATATGGGTCATTGGTGTTTGACCAAATCTAATTACATGGGTGGTTGGGTAAAAAAAAAGTGCCGTCTCCCCCCCAGGTGTTTTTTTCTGGAATAGCCCTTAGCATTTTGAGGCCGACTTCCTATGAGTCTGCCTCAAAATCCTAAATTCAGGATTAATCCTGAACTTTCACCCATGCATTCAGACAGCATTAAATTTGACTAACCCCCCACTCCATGGTGAGGGACTTATATAGGATTGATATACTGAACAAAAATACTACCTTTACACTTTTTAAGTAGAAAGGATCATTGACACTTGCTATGGGTAAATGCCTATGGTTTTCAGTAAATATAAAAGTTTGTCAATCGTCCCTTTCTTCACCTTGAAGCTACTCTGACCTGAGTACTGTATGGCAGTGAAATCCATTTTCGATATTAAAAGCTTCAAAGATGTAAAATTGTAGGTAGAACAATCAGTTTTACATTAAAATATATATAGAAACAAGTAGCCCAATGGGCAAGGATCGCTCACCTGGGAACCAGCAAAATGTTTGGAGACACCATAATTTAAGATGCTCAAAGGCAGGTAACTCTGAACTTGAAACAGTGATCAGGAATAAATTCAAACACTCAAGATATTATGCCAGTTCTGGTTATCTGCAAGTATTAAAAAGATCTAAATAAAAATTGCGACAGAGACCTTGTGAAACCATATTTTCAGATGCTCAAGGGCAGATAACTCCATAGTCAGTGATGAGATCTGACCAAAATTCAAACTCATCCAATCATACATTTATGTATGTCCTGGTTACCTACAAGAATGAAGAAGATCAAATGAAAAATGAATGCGATAGAATGGTCAAGACATTATAGAGCTATATTTCAGACACTCAAGGGCAGCTAACTCTATAATTGGTGGTCAAGTGTGGCCAAAAATCAAACTCATTAAAGCTTTAATAGTTGTCCTTGATACCTGCAAGAATGATGTGTGAACGGACGGACGGATGCCGGCTCGAGTCCCATCCTATAAGCTCACCAAGAGCCTTCTTCTCAGGTGAGCTAATAATACATGAACACTCATTTAAGATCCTCTTTGTCTTCACAGTGAAAAATCCTTACTCATAGCCTGCCTTGCCTATGCCACACATGTGTGCCACCTGAAATGAATCCCTATTTTCTCCTAGCAAGTAAACTTCTCTGGCCAAGAAACTATAGGAGTATAACAAGCTTGACACGGGGGTGGTGATAATGAGTAGACTGTATGCCTGGTCATCTTGAAATTAAATGAAACTCCTGTATTAACCGCCAATCAGTGATTCTTGACAAAATCATACAATGATGAAAATTGTATGATTTTACAATGATGAAAATACCGGGCCGCGTAGCGCAGTCGGTAACGTGTCTGGCTACAGATTCGTGTCTGACTGCAGATCCAGGGGTCGCGAGTTCGATCCCGGTCCGGTCCCATACTTTCGTGGAGATTGATCATGAAATAATTTCTACAGTCATTCTCCTCCCTTCCGCTGATTCATTCAAGAAGGGTTGTTGTCAGTTACAAGCTAAAGTATGTGCACGAATTACTGGTTAACCGCTTGTTCAAGCCTGCCCAGGAAAAAGTGTTAGGTGAACTGACCGTCCCGCAATGACCATAGCTGTTGACTTGGGACGTAAAGCAACAAAACAAACAAACAAAACAATGATGAAAATACCATGTCGCCTATGTGATCCACATCAGAAATAAGGGTGAGGTACTGTCAAACATGTTCAAGCCCTCTAGTAATTTTTTTTACTGACCGTTCCAAGGCGATGCTTCTTTCGTGTCTGTCATCCTGTCTTGTCTGTTCCTTGCAGCCTTATGGTCATCTGCTGGGAAAGGGTTGACCTCTTGGCTCTCTTGTATGTGATGTTTCTTGTGTTTTTGTCACTTTCTTATGTGGTGTCCTGGGTCAGATGTGGTATTTGATTGTATTGATTCCTGAGCTTTGCTTTCTTCCTACTTCTATCTTTGAAACGAGCAGATTTCATATGCTATATGTGTGTCAATGGCTCAATATGGTTCCAAATCAATAGGACACGTAGAAAACTAAGTTTCCTGTTCTAAGACCATTGAAATCACTCTTGCTTTTACATGCTACATGGCCACAGACGATCTTATAAAAGGACCAGCCATGACCTGTATGTCGCTGCTGGAGGGTACACCATCCAAGTTTCCCTATCATCCAAAAAGCTTTATTTGGGTTCACTGAAGTTTGTTTACGTATATTAAAACATTATTTTATCAGATACAAACTTCATATATCAAATCTAAAGTATTCGATTTTCAACTTTTCTGATTTCACATTTGGCCAATTTAATGTATAATGAATCCATGTCTGACGGTTCAGTAGGGGAAATAATCCCCAAGGACCCATCGGGCTGCTTGTCTCTGATTGATTGATTGGTTTGATGCTAAACATCCCAGTCAACAGCTATGGTCATGTCAGGATGGTCAGTTCACCTAAAAGTGCAAGCGATTATTCAGTACTTTGTGCACATGCTTTTGCTTGTAACTCACTCAGACAACAACCCTTCTTGAACTTGTCTCTGAACACTCTAAAACTAGAGGACCTGAAACGCTCACCTGATCTCCGTAATAATGTTAAAATAGATCAAGGTCATTGTTGTTGTTTTGGTAAAAAAAAATATGTTTAAATGATTAGCCTAAGTTTACCGTCAACTTAGGCTAATCATTTAAACATATTTTGTTTTACCAAATATGTGGGTTGATGCCATTTTGGTCAAATGACCTAAAACAATGAAAAGAATACTCCATATGAAGTTTGAGCTTTAACAGCCAAGTGATTTCTGAGAAAAAAAATGTTTAGATATGTATGTGGCAGTCCAAATGATTTCGGCTTAAAAAGTTTATGATGAAAATTTCAAGATTCTCCCCATATAAATGCATTAGGAATCAAATATGACCTTACCGTAAAGTAGGTCAAGGTCAACCTAGAATAATCATTCGTGCAAAGTTGATAGGGCCCATATCCCCATTGCTTAATGCCAAGTCCCAAGGTCATCAGCCTTTTACTTCAGGAGAAAAAGATGTTTAAAGGGTTTTTATCATATATGGATGTGGTGGCCATTTTGGTCATGTGACCAAAACAATTTGCATAATTTTGACTAACCTATCATAAGGAGTCTACATATGAAATTTGAGTTCAATTGGTCTCGTGGTTTCTGAGAAAACTATGTTTTAATATATTGATGGAACTCAATATGAGCGACCTTGGCTGAAAGGTTAAAGGTCAACCTTGACCTTTGGAACTTCTCTATAGCCATTGTCTCATTAGGTTTAACATATCAAGTAAGAATAAGGACTTGGATTTCAACAGTATTCAAAAAATCAACTTTTCAAAAGATTTCCCATTTAAATGCATAAGGATGCAAATTTGACCTTAACGTTAAGTAGCCTGTAGGTCAAGGTCAACCTAGGATTATTATTTGAACAAACTTGGTAGGCCCCAAATTACCAATGCTACATACCTAGTCCAAAGGTCATTGGCCTTCTGGTTCTGGACAAGAAGGCTTTTAAAGGTTTTTTACCATATATGGGGGTGGCAGCCATCTTGGTCATGTGACCAAGACCATTTGGATGAACTTTTGTTCCAACATCCTGAGGAGTCTTCATATGAAGTTTGAGTTTAAATGGCTTAGTGATTTCTGAGAAAACTATGTCTTAACATTTGATGGGACTCCAATTTGAGCAACCTTAGCTGAAAGGTCAAAGGTCAACCTTGACCTTTGGAACTTTCCTATAGCCATTGTCTCATTATGTTAAACATATCAAGTGAGAATAATGACTTTGGCTTCAACAGTTTTCAAAAAATAAACCTTTCAAAAAAAAAATCCCATTTAAATGCATTAGGATGCAAATTTGACCTTGACGTTAAGTCGGTAAAGGTCAACCTTGGATCATCATTTGAACAAACTTGGTAGGCCCCACATCCCCAATGCTACACACCAAGTCCCAAGGTCGTTGGCCTTCTAGTTCTGGAGAAGATTTTTAAAAGTTTTTTACCATATATGGGCATGGGGGCCATCTTGGTCATGTGACCAGGACCATTTGAACAAACTTTCGTTCCCCCATCCTAAGGAGTCTCCATATGAAATTTGAGTTCAATTGGCCCAGTGGTTTCAGAGGAGAAGATGTTTGAAAATGTTGACGGACGGACATACGACGGACGCCGGAGTCATTGGTATACTATTAGCTCACCCATGAGCCTTCGGCTCAGGTGAGCTAAAAATCAGAAAACATTTTTTTAAAATATCATTCCCCCATATGCCAGCAAAAGCTTTTGCTTGTATATGTGTTACCATATTTTACACATTGTATGGAAGTGGCTTGCTGGCACAAGGGGGGGGGGGAGGAATATGTTCAGCAGCCCAAAAACACAGGGCCTAAGCCCATAAAATGCCTTTTCTACCGAATAAGAAATTAATGAAGTTCTCTAGAACCAACCTCCTAAATTGCTTTATATTCTGTGCTAGTTTAATATGAAGTACATATAGATTAAAAGTAGAATTAGCAAGGTTTATGCATTTTTTCGTAAGAAAAAATCTCACTGCAGGGCTCGAAAATAGCACTCGTCCGCTCGTATTTACGAGTACCTCAGGCTGCAGGGCAAGTAAAAATTTTGATATTTTAAGTGAAAATTATTTTTTTCCAATATATGTCAATAGTTTTTGCCATGCAGGGCAAGTGCCTATTTTCAGATATTTTGAGGCCTGCACTGTTATTTAATGATACATTCTTTTGCAAATGTCCTGAACTTATCTATTTGGATGCTAAAGAATTGTTCATGTTTTTATTTTTTCTGCTGACTTTCTTCAAAATTAAGCTTTTACAAATAAACCATCTAGGACCACCATCGGAATATCAAACAGTTGGATCCAGATCAAGACCGACATTCTGTTGGTCTTCATCTGGGTTCAAACTGTTTGCAAAAGGCTATTGGCAAACGACATTATCCGCTGGCATACAAAGAGTTATAACAGGTAAATACTTGAGTGTTCAATATATTGTCTCATATAGGTAGCTTTCAACTTGGATATACATGTATATTTATACCATAATTATTTGGGCACTTTAAATACATTTGGCATGCTATGCCTTTTAAACAAAACAAAAATAATATTCAAAGGATCTAGTTAGAATCGGTTTAACTTTCCAATGCTAAATGGGACACTTTTATTCCATTTCTTTTGTTGAGCTTTCAATTTTGTATTATTTACGGTACATGTAGTCAAAAGAGTACAGGTAACTTCTAAATTATCTCCCCAAAATCATTTTTTACAAAACATATTTTGTTTTTAAAACAATTTCATCAGTTATCGTGATATGTTAATACTCTGCATATGATGTGTTCAATAGATATCACCATGCCTACCAAATAAATCAAGAAAACATGCAGAATTCACTTTTATTGTCATGAAATTTCAGACCCCCTCCCCTTTCTAACCACCATAACTCTCGAGTGCGTAGGAATTTTGAAAATATTTTGCTAGCTGGCTCTTGCCATTAGATTCACCTATTGCACTGATACTACATGCACCACACCAGAAGCTCAAAAGCAGCATTCTGGTAATCAGAAAAATAGGCGTATAAGGCCCAAACTGTCAATGATCCTTTAACCAATTTAACGCTAACTCATTACTTTAAAAAGTATGTGTGTATAAAGACCACACCTCTGACAAGGCAACCATGCAAAAAAAAAAGTTTCAAACTTGATCAGGCGTTCATGAATAACATTGAAAAAACATCAAACTGCATTTTTAAGTCTGGAAGATTATCATTACGATATTTTGAATATATGTAAGTACCATTCGGGAGTCTTTCGAGTCAAAACATCGAAAATCAACAAATAACATCCGCAAAGTACACTGTACTAATCCTAAGTGTACGATAAATAGGTGCAAGAAGGATTTTGGCAGGTCGCCGACATACCAAGAGTAATACGCATGGCAAATATGTTCGGTTGCTCTCGCCTTATTGCTCATAGCCTCTTGAGACGGTTTGAGCAGACAGGAATATCTATCATTGCACAGGATGATTGTGACGTAAGAAAACAACCCCAAGACAAGACCGGAAAATAACACTCAAGCAATTCTAGCCGGCAACTGTAGATGCTACACACCTCAGCCTTCCATACTAGACAATAACTAGAGGACCTGAAGGTCCTGAGGCGCTCACCTGATCTCCTTAATAATGTTAAATTAGGTCAAGGTCAACTACAGCTTATAATGAAACAAATTTTGTTTAACCATATATGGTGGCTGCAGCCATTTTGGTCAAGTGACCTAAACAATCTGACGAATAATCCATCAAACAGCCCAGTGATTTCTGAGAAAAAGGTGTTTAGATAGGTGTGTTGCGGTCCAAATGAGTGGCCTTGGATAAAAGGTCACAGGTCAGCTTGACAGTTGGTACTTAATATAAAACCAATGTCTCATTAGGTTTAACATTTCTCATAAGTATTATGATTTCGGCTAAAACAGTTATAGAAAAATGAACATTTTAAGATTTCCCCATATAAATGCAATAGGAATCAAATTTGACCTTGCCATAAAGTAGGTCAAGGTCAACCTAGATTCATCATTTGTGCAAAACTAGTAGGGCCCACATCCCAAATGCTACATACCAAGTCCCAAAGCCAATGGCCTTTTGGTTCCAGAGAAGAAGATATTTTAAAGAGTTTTTACTATATGGGTGCAGTTGCCATCTTAGTCATGTGACCATTACAATTTGTATAAATTTTGGCTAACCAATCATAAGGAGTTGTCATATATAATGTGATTTCAATTGGCCTAGTGGTTTCCATGAAAACTATGTTTTAATATGTTGATAGGACTCCAATATGAGCGACCTTGACTGAAAGGTCAACCTTGACCTTTGAAACTTATTTATGGACACTAGATTGAACATATCAAGTGAGAATAATGACTTAGGCTTCCACAGTATTCAAAAAATCAACTTTTCAAAACAATTTCCCATTTAAATGCATTAGGAAGCAAATTTGACCTCGACGTTAAGTAGGTCAAGGTCATCTTGGGATCATCATTTGAACAAACTTGGTAGGACCCACATCCCCAATGCTACATTCCAAGTCTCAAGATCACTGGCCTTCTGGTTCTGGAGAAGAAGATTTTTAAAGGGTTTTTACCATATATGGGCGTGGTGGTCATCTTGCTCATGTGACCTAAATATTTTGTATCCATTTCGGCTAATTTATCATAAGGAGTCTTCACATGAAATTTGAGTTCAATTGGGCCTATGGTTTGTGAGAAAACTAAGTTTTAATATATTGATGAGACTCCAATATGAGCGACCTAAGCTGGAAGGTCAAAGGTCAACCTTGACCTTTGGAACTTATTTATAGCAATTGTCTCATTAGGTTAAACATATCCAGTGCAGTTTTCAACAAAATCAACTTTTCAAAAAATTACATTTAAATGCATTGGGAAGCAAAATTTGACCTTGACGTTAAGTAGGTTAAGGTCAACCTAGGATCATTAGTTGAACAAACTTGGTAGGCCCCACATCCCTTATGCTACATACCAAGTCCCAAGGTCATCCGCCTTCTGGTTCTGGAGAAGAAGATTTTTTACCATATATGGGCATGGCGGCCATCTTGGTCATGTGACCAGGACCATTTGCTCACACTTTTGTTCCCACATCCTAAGGAGTCTCCATATGAAATTTGAGTTTATTTGGCCCAGTGGTTTCAGAGGATAAGATGTTTGAAAATGTTGACAACGGACGGACCCTGGAGTGACTGGTATACTATCAGCTCACCCATGAGCCTTCGGCTCAGGTGAGCTAAAACAAGAATCGGAACAAATGATTTTTGATGTGTGATTTTTTATTTTGACCCCTTACTCATTCCAACTCTACCAGTCAAACACACCATGTTGTTGCTGTGTTTCAATTACACAGGTCTACTAAGAAATGGAAACAAATTAATTTAATATGATTTGGTGTTACATAGGATAGTAATTGGTGGAGATATTGCTGATTACATGAGTGTAAAGTTTCTATTTTTGTTCAGTATAGTTCAGATCAACTGGAAACTTCTATTTTAGAAATTCAGCACTTAAAAGGATGCAAGGTGATTCATTAAAGAAGCAACTCAATAAAAGTTTGTTCGATTTTAATCTTGCATTACTTGTCCCTTTTGCACTCATAGTGGGCAGAACTCCTAACATAGCCCTAGGTGTATTCAGATTACTAGTTTAACCCATTTAAGCCAAAATAGAATTCCCAACTTCTATCAATTGGACTAGTCAATTTTCTTTGTAAGGGTTGTAGGGTTGTATTTTTCTCTTATTCAAAATTTAATCAAACTTCTGTAAGCAAACAGTGGAGACCCTGATCAGACGCCACATTCTGTGGCATCTGATCTGGATCTGCAATGTTTGCCTATGTCCCTCAAAAAGGACAAAATGATAACATTTTTACGGCAGAAATAAGGGGAGCGCAGTGGCTCAGTGGTAGAGTGCTTGACTCGAGACTGAGGGGCCGTGGGTCGGAGCCTCACCAGCATCACTGCGTTGTGGTCCTTGAGGAAGACACATTTATTCCAGCTTAGTACTGGTTGAACCCAGGAAGACCCGTACTTGTTTAACTGAAAGATTGTTGATGGGACGTAAAGAATCAAATCAAAAACAAAAAGAACGCTATGCTTATATGGGTTATTAAAAGAAAACCGATGATGTTACTTATTCTATATATGTGTGATGCCACTCTATAGAGTATGCATGGGCAGCTATTCATTGAGGCTAAAAATCTAGTTTTGGGTCTGAGTCTTCATCTATTTCTAACTTGTATGCACAGATTGAGTTCAAAATTTCCAAAATCCTGCAATATGTCTGCACTAGTAAAAGAAACTTCAACAAAAACTAAGATAACAGAATGATGCCAGTTTAATCTATGACACTGAAAATGAAATCATTCAATATCACATGTAAGATAGAATAGTCCAATAGAGAATATAGGTATATTGTAACATTTTCCTACAGAAATGAAATTAACATTTTTATGTGGTCTTGAATCATATGAGCAGCGACATGAGATTTCCAACAATGTGGTATGTGCGACCAGCAAAGCCTCAGATCAGCCTGCGCATAAGCGCAGTCTGATCAGAGCCGTCGCTAGACGCTTGAATATTCTATGACAGTTAAGCTACTGACCAAAAATTATTTGGAGTTTCTAAGCTAAAAAGGAGGGTGCCCAGGCTCGCCGGAGTCTACATTTGTCAAAATGCCACATTGTTGGAAATCACACGTCACTGCTCAATATCAGCTGGCATAAATGTTTCTTTTGATAATACTGATCCATATTAAGTATGCGTTTGTTCTCTGGCAATCATCTAAATGCATGGAAGTCTGTGGAGAAATTATCACGAAAGAAGGCCTTTGGGCCAATAACTGTATAGAGCATCAGATTGTTATTCTACAGAACTTACCATTAAATATGCAATGTGGAATTCAAGGGATAAACTCTTTGCCTGCTGAGTTAGTTTTCATGCTTTTGTTGTCGTCTGCTGACATCTTTCAAAATGAACTTTTTTCAAAAAATTCTTTCAGGAACACTATCGGTGTCAAATGGTTTGAATCAAGATCAGGACCACCGTTCTGTTGGTCCTAATCTGGATCTAAACTGTTTGCAAATATTTTCAGCAGACGACAATGGTCACCGTTAGGCACAAGTTATCTTTTGACTACAATATATTGAAAGGCAACACCTAAATATTACATCAGACCTCTAAATAAGGTTGGGTGATTAAAAATAATTTTCTTATTTATCAACCAAAACATTTGTTGTGGGTACTCAAAAGAACTGTCTCCATGAGACGGTTCTATTGAGCAACCATAAAATTGATGAATAAGAAAACATTTTTTATTATCTGTTATTGCATAAAAAGCTGTGTCACACTCTATTAACAGTCCTGTTTTAACCGGCACAACCCATGTATTAATCAGGCAATTCACGTGCTGTTGATGCACAGCTATTTTACTAAACATATACACATTCTGGGTCATCACAAAAATAGACGCCATCAACAGTAATGTGCATAGAAGTGTACATAATTTAGTGACGTCAGGATGATGTAAGTCTTTGTTCTGTAACAGGCTTTTTTTAAAACCTACAAATACTTCATTCTTTTGGATGCCATTATACATGTTTTAGGTAATTGAAAAATTGAACTTTTCGAAGTATTTTTCCAGGGTTTTCAAGCGACTAAATGATTTTAGGCAATAACAGCGACCAACCATGGCTTTATGATGCACTAACATCTGTTATACCCCTCAATTTCTTGTCATTCTCACAACCCATATTGAAAGGTAAAAAAATGCATTTTATGCATATAAATACAAAATTACTTACAATTTCACATTCCATATCAACAGTTGTAACTCTGCCAGCTATAAAAATGCATCTGAAAATGTCATCTGCTGCATGTAAATGCTTATGTCAAGTTCTAATTTTGGCATACAGACATACAGTGTGGATCCAGATCAGACTGCTCCTAGAGGAGCAGTCTGATCTGGGTTCACACTGTTTGCTACGGACATTTAAAAAGGACAAGCAGATGACATGGCAGACAACTTTCAAATGTGATTAGCAGCAGGAAGTGTTAAATTCTGCATTTATTTTCAAGTATAGGACATAGCAGAAGTGACCTTTTCTTCAAATAACAATTGTAATGACCTTAAAAATCTTAGGCAAATGTAAGCTTTCAGAAAATCATAAGTTCTTATAATATTCACATTCCACAGTTATCCTGTATTTTACATGTATTTGCAGTTCGATCTCCCTGGTAATTGAATTGAATTCTGCTTTAAATGTCTTGGTATAGGCTTGTATAACAAGCAATATAACTTTCTTAACCTAGTTAATGACAACACCTGTCATTAAGTTACTGATCCAATGTCATTAACTGATAGGCTAACAATGTCTTCAACACATAACTGATCTTGTAGTAGCACTATGAGCAAAATTAATGAAAAATTAATGAAACTGGTTGAATGATGGGACACATATATGCATAACTCCTGTGAGCAAATATCTGGAGCAAATAATTGTCTTTATTTTCTTATCTATCCATCGACACAATTGGGCCAGGCCTCGAGGTTATAAAACTCGAGTACAGTCTCAAACTCAAAATTAAGCCCAATGATTGGCTGCGGACATGTGTCCACAAGCAGCCAATCATTGCGCTTTATTTTGAGAATGAACAAGTTTTATAACCTGGAGGCCAGATCATGAAATATTGATACTTATTGTATTAACTCATTGCATGCGGGGTTATTTTTTGTCATCTGCAGCTATTTTTCAACATTCTTGTTTCTAAATACCCTAAGCAGTTTGGATCAAGATCAGGCCCCAAACTCTGCCGGGCCTGATCTGGGTCCAAACTGTTTGCAAAAGCAGACAACAAAATTGGCTAGTAGCGGGCAAAGAGCATCAGGGTATCTATGTCAGAGCCTTCACTGCTCATTTCTGACAGCTATAAATTTTCAAAATCCTCAAAATTAGAACATCAAAACTTTAAACTTACTGTGCGCATACAGAAAAAATAATTTCAAGTTTAAAAGCTTTATAATCTTTATAAAAATTTGAAATAAATAAGAAGTTACACAGGTTTAAATAAACAATTTTTTTGAGCGTAAAATTGTAAATATCTTCTTACTCGTCAGTTTTAACATATGTTTGGGGTCCTCAAAAGAACCATCTCAGTGAGACGGTTCTTTTGAGTACCCACAACATATGTTTTGGTTGAGAAATAAGAAAATTATTTTCTTGTTAGGCAGTCTTAACTAAAGGCCTGAGTTATCATTTTCCAAATTTAGAATAATACTGAATTCAGGAATAATCCTGATAAATTTCAACCATGCTTTGTATATAGCATCAAGCTGTATGTGCAAGATTA
The DNA here is from genome assembly GCA_964019695.1 of Loripinus fragilis. Classification (NCBI taxonomy): domain Eukaryota; kingdom Metazoa; phylum Mollusca; class Bivalvia; order Lucinida; family Lucinidae; genus Loripinus; species Loripinus fragilis. The sequence continues at coordinate 102,141,411 of OZ026518.1, forward strand.
AATTACAACTTTACCCCTGTGCAATAAGGATGGTATCAGTGTTTCATGGACTGGTCCAAATGTGTTTGTGGTACTGAAAAGAATTACATCAAGGGAGACAACTCATTACAGTACCTTTACTGAAAAATAAGAAAAATTAAGAAATGTGTCCTGTGAAAAAAAAATTCTTTGACCATATGCAGTTCTACAAAGCCCAGATTTAGAAATAGAGAGAAAAACAGTTTAACTCTTGCCAACTCAACTAATCCAGTGATTGTTTTACCTACGCATCCTGCATCTTTTACTCATAATACTTGTTCTGGAAAGCAAAGTTTCTATTTGAGCAAGTCACAGGATGCAATGGTATTGCAGATTTGACATGAAAAATATTGTTCTGGACTCATAAGGTTGCAGTTGGACCCATAGATATGGGAAACAGCGAGTCCCAGGACCTGTTAGCCCAAACTTGTAAATGAATTACTGATAATCATAGCTCTAAGAATCCAGTTAAGCCAAAGTTAAGTAATCGACTGAGGAACTTGGAAAAGTGGTTATCATAAATGTAAAGACCACAAGGTTAAGATTCTATTTATCTTATGACCCCTTTTTGAATCTGGCATAATTTCAAACGAAAACACATTGTTGTCACCCATGCTTAACTCAACTGAGCATGAAATTTCAATGTTTCATAACAACAAAATTGCAGAATAATAAAGAACTTTCTTACAACATAAACAAGGTGTTGTATTTATCATTCTAATAAATGTTAAAATGCCAACTATGGCATTTTAACATTTATGAGCTTGAAAAACTTCATGCTCAGCTGAACATTTATTTTTTTCTAACATCAGGACAGGGCCTGGTCATATAGAATTGAGTTAACACAATTAGACTGTATCTCAACTAAATTTTGGAATCCCTGTAAGTGATGTCTGCATATGCTCAAAGGGTTTTCTTCACATGTCCCAGTTTAGATGAAATTGTTCACAAGGTCTATGCCTTAAAGTTAATTTCAGCTTTTGAGCTGGTTAGGTGTGACCACATTTCCTGGCATAACATAATCGCCGATCATAAACTGGCTGCTGATTGGGTAATGATTCATTCCTCCTGATATCACACTCTGAAAGATAAACAAAAATATATAAAATAATTTAGGATAAAGTCAGGTAACTTCGGACAGAGGGTAAATTCGGACATACATTTGCAAACAGTGAAAATCCAGATGAGACGGCTCATTAAGAGCCGTCTCATCAGGATTTTCACTGTTTGCTTAGTTAATTTAATTCTTATTCCAATCATTCAAAAATAAAAGAAACAAGGTCGCTCTCCGAATTTAGCCGATTGGCCGAATTAACCCGACTTTACCCTAAAGCTTTAAAGAAAGACCAATGGAATTTTCCATAAAGCAACAATAAAGTCAGGATTGTCCATAGTATATACTGAGGCGTCACAAAAACATGTATTTCTTTCTCTAATATTTATTTTGTCTAAGCAAACAGTGCAGACCCTGATGAATGCCTCCTGAATTCTGAATACTTTTCTAGCTTTAAAATTAATATAAAAAATAATCGCATTATTCAAATCAACAAAATAAGCATGTACATTGTAATAATGGTACTCTTTTTTGTAGTTTTCTCCCATATGGTGTCTGTCAGGTGAAACTGTGGTTTGTGAGGCACATTTTTCCAGTCCACAGGACCGACTGTCCTATAAAGTCTGGGAAACTTTCGTAAACTCTGTTCAACCAAATAAGCATGTACTGTGAGTATGACCTTTTCAAAGTCAATAAACAGTTTAGATCTAGATCAGCTGGTTTCTGATGAAGTTGCCATCTGATAAAGCCAGCTGATCAGTATACGTGTACTTTATCATTCCCTTGATGAAGCCCTTATGTTTGATGTGACTCTTTAAGTCCCAGTCAACAGTTATTCAGTTATGTCAGGACGGGTTTTCCTGGGTTGATACAGTACTAAGCAAGGATTTGATTGATGTCTCTTGCTCAAGAACACAATGCAATGACGCCGATGAGGCTCCAACCCCCCTATCTCGAGTGAAGCACTCTACCACTGCACTCCCAATGAATCCATATTAATGAAATTATTATACCATGTTAAATTAAATTCTGTTTGTTTGAATGGTTTCATCGGTAGATTTTAGGCTAAAGTCCCATTTAGGAAATAGTTACTCACACAAATTACTCAGGCAAACATAATTTTTCAAATGGGAATGAGACATTAATTCGGTGAGGATTAATTCCTTAATATGTTTGAAAAGGGCTTATGTACTCGGTTGACTCAAAACAAAGAGGCGGTTATGGTCAGTTTTTTTTTTAAAAATTTCAAACCATAGTTGGTATACTAACTTATTCATTAGAATATATGATGTTTTAAAATGATTGACTGATTGACTAACAGTATAGATATTAATGCTGCTGCATTAAGAGCATTCTGGTCTGGGTCTAATTTGTTTGCACAGACCTAGCAGTCCTACTATTTTGAACAAATTTTATAACTCGAAATCCGACGATTCCTTTAAAATCAGACAATTTCTTTAAGAGCAGTCTAATCTAGGACTGCACTGTTTGTCATGGCTTTTGTTTCACGTAACTAGTACTTGAAATTTTGCAGCATGTTTTGAAGGAATTCACCTTGTTTTCAATCGGAAACATTAATACTATCGACCAACATGGATAAAAATATCGTTAGAAACAGACTTCTCGATTGCCATTTGTCGCCCGAGATATTTTGCATGTTTTTATGTTGTCTGCTGATTTTTTTTCAAAATCAACTTTTTTGAAAAATTCTTTCAGGAATACCATCAAGGTCAAACAGTTTGGATCCTGATCAGGCCCAACCTGGGTTAAAACTGTTTGCAAAGGTTATCAGCAGACGACACTAGTAGGGAAACAGCTAAATGGCTAATCACAACTGCAGCAGACGACAAACAGCCAAACATGGGACATTTAATGTGAATCATCCACCAGATAATTTATATGAAATATCAAGCTTTACAAGGAATTCCATGTTTATTTGAACAAATTTGAAATTATTTCTCACTATAGTTTGTTATAATTAATTACTTAGGTTAGTCTGATCTCCAGGAATACACATTCACAATGAAAATAGCTCTAGATACAATATTTGCTAGTTTGGAACAGTCTCTGAAGATGAGTAGTTATATTCTAAGCGTTTAAAAATGCTGTCTGAAACAAAATGTTCTGAATCATTCTCAAAATCGTTCTCTCCAACTCAAGGAACCGATTATAAATTGTTCATAAATAGGTTAAGTGTGTTCTATTAGAAAATGAAGTATTTGGGTTGAATATGTACGATTTGGAAGCATCCTGAACATCAAATTTTAGGGTTTACCGTTTCAAAGGCAACACTAAATTGTATGCAAAACACATAAATGCAATATTTTGTGATCAGTTTTATCGACGATATATACTTAAAATATCCTTCGGCTGTGAGTTTTAAGAAATTGTTTTTCACAATTCTTCCATGACACATTTTATGCATGGAATACCCATTTGGGCACTAGGATTGTATAACTTTTTAGCCCAGTTGTCAAGCAAAATCAGTCACTCAGAAGCTGTTTTTTTTTCATTTGTATAATAGAATGAATACTACTCCAACAGTAAAAGAAAATTGCACACTTAAATACGCATTTTCATGAAAGATCACACCCGTTTGGGTGTGTTACGGATATGTCTTGAATTGCCATTTTCTCTATTTGACAATACCAGGGACATGTCCGTTATTTATGAGAAAGTAGAATTTGTTTGTTTTATTTATATCAAATCGCAAAAAGTGAAAATCACATGTTCAAATAAACATGAAACAGGTCTCGTATTCAGTTTCTAAAAACAGTGACAATGACTGTAGTAATGTCTGACATAAACTATTGGAGCTACATGTACTTTAAGGATTGATGTTGGCCTCAGATCTCTGACCATGTCTTGAGACATAAAATCATTTTTATGGCTATTCCAATACCAACCCCTGTTAAAGGAGAACTGTTCAGTAACTTGCAAAAGCATCAACATTAACTCTTTGTCTTCTAGTGTCTACTAGTGTCACCTTTGCAATCAGATTGGACCCAGATCAGGCCCAAAAAAATGTTGGGCCTGATCTGGATCCAATCTGTTTGACTCTCAGTTGGTATTCCTGAATGAATTGTTCAAAAAAAGTTGATTTTGAAAAAAATCGGAAGGCAACAAAAAGGCATGAAAATTTTCCCAGGGGGCAAAGATGTAAGTACAGATAAACCTTGATCCTTCTACACCTGTGCTGAAACATAGTGGTGAATTGACGTGTATAAAACTGGCCTCAAGATTATAAAACTTTTTTCATGCTCAAAACAACTGACAGTCTGTGCAAATTTCGACTGCTTATCAAAATTAAAATGCTGGAAAATAAATATTTCTCTTGCTTTAAAACTCTCTCACAGATGTCCTGCTTATAAATGTTAAAATGCCAACAAAGCATTTATGAGCAGGATAAATTTCCTGCCAAGTTGAGTTCATGAAAAAAGTTGTATGACCTCAGGCCTGATCACAGAGGACCTAATCTGAACAGTGTTGAGTGAGCTGAAAAGCACTGTATAAACCAATCAAACAACAAAAACCTATTTTGCGGGTACTCGAAGGATAAGTCTTAACAAAAATCATTGGAGTTGTCTAATAGCCTTTATAGTCGATGAAACACCTATATTCTTCTACCAAATGTCTGATTTTTCCAAGGCTTTCTAGGAAAGAAATTGTTACCGTGCTAACTGTAATCATCTCTTTTGAGAATATACACCATTTGAGCTCAATAAGAAAATGGTACCTAACTCTATATCCTAGTGTCGTCTGCTGATAACTTTTGCAAACAGTTTAGACCCAGATCTGGCCTGACAGAACGTCCAGCCTGATCTGGATCCAAACTGTTGAACACTCTGATCGTATTCCTGAAAATTATTTTTAGAAAAAGTTAATTTTGAAAAAAATTGGCAGAGGACAAAAAAAGCGGGAAAAAATTCGAGTTCAAGTCTTTCAATGAGCTTATGGAGATAATTTCAATTTAACTTTTAACAATTTTATTATTATTAATCTGGAGCATTGTGTTATCTAATTGATGTCCTGAACACTCAGAAATACTATCTCAGTGAGATGTTTCTTCTGAGTGCCAGGATGTGAGATATATTTAATAGTCATAATAAATTTTACATTTTGAATTTTTCCCATATAAACCTTGACCATTGGATAACTGAAATTCTCGCCTTTTCTAAGGCTTTGTGGTACTGGTTAGACCATCGAGTACCCATGTTAGGACAACCCACAAGAAAGATTTTGGAGAAATGGAAAAGTTATCCCCAGTTATCACCTGAGTTATCTCCCCTTATCTAGACCCGCATGTATGCATCAAGGTACCTGTTGCTGGGAATTACTGAAGTTAACTGGACTTATTCCACCACCGATGGAAGTTCTGTTAGAATTGCTGGCCAGATTCAATATACTTGGTATACTTCCGGGGTTTATAGGAGCCCCAGCTGAAACATAGTAAGAAATTAACATTTTTCACTGGGCCAAAAATGATACTTTTTTTGTTTCCCCTTCCTGACTAACCCATACAAAAGGGCCCGACCAAGTAGTTATTTTTCCTTCTTCATTAGAATGTATATAGCATGAATTTCAAAGCTCAACAGGCCTACTAATAAGAATGTGTAATTGACAATTATCTTCTTATTTCTAACCCAAAATGTATTTTCAGGCCTTCAGTTAAGAGGTGTACCAAAAATTAATTTTCTTATTTCTCAACCAAAACATATGTTGTGGGTACTCAAAAGAACCGTCTCAATGAGACGGTTCTTTTGAGCACCCAAAACATATGCTTAAGCTGATGGGTAAGAGCATATTTACCATTTTGCGCTAAAAAATTGCTTATCTAGACCTATGTAATTTGTTGTTACTCAAAAGAACAGCATCAAAGAGACAGTTCTTTTGAGCAGGTATGTTTAAACTGATGGATAAGGAAAAATCACAACTTTATGCTCAAGTTTTTCTTTACTGGACCCAAGCAATTTTTTTTTGAGAATAGCAAGCAGTGAAAGCTCTTCAGGATCAGTCTGAACAGAGCATGCACTGCTTGTCTAGTTTAAAAATTATTTTAAAGAAGAAATTGTTCCAGTCAAGATATATTTTATAGTATCAGCAAGCCATTTCTCCTCTTCCTAAATAAAAGATATCTCGCCAACCAACTTTTGTTTATAAACATATTTGACCTAATAAGTACACCGTGTGCATTAATTTTTCAAAATTCTACACCCTCCTGGAAACAGTGTATATCCAGATCAGCTGGCATCATCAGAAGCCTACTGATCAGGATCCACACTTTTTCATCCATAAGATTAATCTATACTGACATTACACTACTAGAAATCAGATGTATATACAAGTCACGACATGTGATTTCCAACAATGTGGCATTTTGACAAGTGTAGACTCAGAGGGTCCTGTGCAGCCTCCTTTTAAGCTTAGAAATTTCAAATGCTGTTCGGTCAGTAGCTTAACAGGCAGAGAATATTCAAGCGATTAGCAAAGGCTCTGATCAGATTGCGCATATGAACAGGCTGGTCTGAGCCTTTGCTGGTCGAACATACCACATTGTTTGAACTCTCATGTCACGGCTCATATAGTGTAAACATTTCATAAAGTACTCAAGTGTGTGATAATAAGAGCATGGACATCTTAGGTTAAACATGGCAGTCAGGTAAGGGGGAAACAAAAATAGTTTTACGATTGGCCCTAGTAGCAAGTACTTGCTACTTAGTCCCAAAACTGGTGCGCAAAAGTCACTAACCAAGTTGTAAATAATCTAGCTGACCAAGAATCCTTACCACCCACCCACGGTATATAGGTAGATCATTTCTGTATCATGTTCCTTGATTCTATAGAATCCCATTATCAATGGAATTCTAAACAGTAATCTCCATATGTAAACGAAAAAGTATAGTGAAACTGAAATCCTTACAAATGTCTACTCTGGCCTCGATGTTATCAAACTTTTTTCATGCTCAACTCAACAGAGTAAGAAATTTCAACTACTCATAAAAACTAAAAAACCGACAAATGATGAATTTTCTGGCTTAAAGTCTCTCAGATGTTGTATTTATCATGCTTATAAATGTTAAAATGCCAAAATTGAACAAGTGTTGGCATTTTAACATTTATGAGCAGGATAAATTTCGTGCTCAGCTGAGTTGAGCATGGAAAAAGTTTAATAACCTCGAGGCCTGGACACCTTTGAGACATTTACTAAGAAAGATTGCCGGAATGTAATTCTTGAGCAATGTCTGCCGAATTTAATATATCTGAACTGAAGCACTCATTGTACTGCAGGCCACTTTGACAACTGATGACCAGAATACACCCACAAATTAATTAACCCTTTGTATACAAGGGACTCCTAAATACGTACTTTGGAAAACAGTGAAGACCCAGATGAAATGCCATATGATGCAACATTTCATCAGTATTTACACTGTTTGCAAAGACAATTATATTTGGAAATTAAACCCTATGACCCCTCAGATTATACAATGGACCATCCTAAGTTTATTGTATCATAACAGAGGGAAGAATATATTAGTATGTAAAGGGTTACAGATTATGCTGTCAGTACCCTTTAATCAGATCAAGAACAAGTATTCACAATGTTCAGAGTATATTTTATATGAAATTTAGGGGGAAGTTTTGGAGACTGTAACAGTTACAAACAAGATTGCATAAAAGACAAAAGCTGGATTGAACAGATTCAACTGTATTGAAATCTGCGACAAAATACAGCTCATATCTATTCCTATAGATATTCATTACCTTGGAAAATTAAAATGTGGCCCAGGTTCGTCCAAGAACTATTCACATCTGTATTTCCATTTTCGCGTTCGTTTAAAACACTACTGAGCACAACTTTAAACATTATCAACTTGGCAGATTGTATACCCTGTTGTAGTTCAAGTTTTAGCATGCTACAGTACAGTGATTTTATTTGGCCATTTTTACGGCATTATATGGGAGTCATTCCCAATCAAAAAATGGCCTTTATTTCACAATTTCATGTATTTTAGCACTTAAATATTTTCCCAATTTTAATAAAATATTTTCCCAAATGTGAAGGAAAAGGTAGCTTCCTAATACCCAGGTCACACATTCACGGATCACCTTGCCGGTTCTACTACGGATTAAATCTCACGGATGACATAGGATATGCCAATTTCCGTAGTCCGATACGGATACACTATAAACGTATGATTAAGTACTACTAAGTTTGATTACGGATGCAATACGGAAAGCTACGGACCAATACGGATTGCCACGAATGATACCGGATTGTATCCGTGGCTTATCCGGCGTCAAGTCCGTGAATGTGTGGCATAAAATCCCAAATAAAATCACTTGTTCAAATAGTGAGGCTGGTCAGAAAACTGCAAGGAAATCCCTTCCACCCAATAGCTGGTCAGTGAGGCTGCAAGGGAATCCCTTCAACCCAATAGCTGGTCAGTGAGCGTGCAAGGAAATCCCTTTCACCCAATAGCTGGTCACTGAGGCTGCAAAAGAATCCCTTCCACCCAATAGCTGGTCAGTGAGGCTGCAAGAAAATCCCTTCTACCCAATAGCTAGCCAGTAAGGCTGAAAGGAAATCCCTTCAACACAAAAGCTGGTGAGTAATTAAACCTGCAAGAAAATAACTTCCACAGTCCACACACAATAGCTGGTTAATGAGGCTGCACAGGAATCACTTCCCTCAATAACTGGTTGATGAAGCTGCAGGGGAATCCCTTAACTCATTAGCCAGAAAGTAAAGTCAAATGAGATTGTTGGTCAGTGAAACTGCAAAGGTACAACTTCCACACAATACTAGCAGGTTAGTGAAGCTACAAGGAAACTTCTTACACACATTAGCTTATAAGGAACTAACAAAGGATCCCTTAAACAATAGCTGGTCAATGAAACTGCAAGGAAATCCCTTAAACACATTTGCCAGTCAGTGAAGGAACAAGAGATTCCTTAAATAGGCCTTGTCATGAGTAAATTGACTTTGTTGCTTGAGAACCAGCCTGCACATCTACACAGTCTGATCAGTGCCATTGTTATCAGATATCCGCTTATTTTGAAAATATGGGCCTCAACGCAACAAAACCTGTCTTCAACAAAGTGAGGTTCAAACCAGCCTGCTCAGCTACAGAGACTAGCTAGAAAATTGAAATTTCGCTCGTAGCAAGTCTAGATATGATACTTTCCAAACAGCGAATAACAAAGGCGCTGATCAGACAGGTTTTCTCACACAATAGCGGATTAAAGCAAAGGCAAGAAAAGCTTCATCATAAAAGCTTCTCATAAAAACTGGAAATATGCCCTGGATGGGTAAAAGGATTAAACAACTGCCTTTCTAGTGTGATCCCCAGCCAACATACAGTGCCGGGCCATCATCAGCCCACCAGCAAAACACCATTTTAATGGCGTTTTGCTGGTAGGCCGATAGTGGCCAACTGTTAGATATTTACGGGGCAATTATTTCACAATTTCACCAAAGCATTTTTTGAGCTGTACATACCAACCAGTAGATGAGAATACTTACAGATTTGTACCAAGTTTGACTGCATGACTCCCTGTTGTCCTAGCATCTGTAGATTCTGTGTATCACCCATACCATTTACGCCATTCAACATAACACCTCCATACTGTCCTGCTGCAATAGAATAACTCATATGGTAAACATTCTAAAATTTCAAAATATTTGGATCAAGACTAACGAGTTGCGCAGCGACCACAAAATAGCAGCAAAAAAAAGTACCTCACCCACTTCCACCGATCAACAAGCTCCTGTCTCTTCATTAAATAAAAAGCCAGCCAATCAATCAGGCCACACTTACCATCTGAAATGGTAGCAAAACTACCCCTGGTTTCATTATGAGAAGGGCAGATAGTAGTTTCTTTTTATGGTGGTAAAAATGAGTGTCTGAAAAAAATGTCCTAAAAAATTTCCAAATGTCCAAACAATATTGGGGTTGCTTGGACAAAATGTCTGAAGTAATTTCAGTCCAGCTAAAACCCTGTATATGTTACCTGTGACAAGACTGCTCCAGTATGCATCTGTTGGTGACTGTGTGCTGGTCCCCAGCACCTGCTGTGGTTGTTGACCCGTGTAACGAAAGAAAGGATTTTTGAGATCAAGGCTGTTTGTGGAGACATTACTAGTGCCAGGAATATTTATACTGATGTCAACATCATAACTCTGCCTGAAATTAGGAAATAATCAAAAATTATTTCATGATCTTCAATTATTTTAAACCAAACTTCCCTTAACTTTTTTGGTGCAAAGTATTGAAAGTTTAAAATGGATAGCTGATTATCTGAAGCAGCCATCTTCAGAACATAAAAAACAGAATGAGCAATTCTATTCATTTCTTGGAAAGTATCATATCTAGACTTGTTACGAGGGAAATTTCAATTTTCCAGCTAGTCTCTGTAGCTGTCAAGCAGGCTTGTTTGAAAATTACTTTGTCGGAAACCCTAATGACAGATTTTCTTGCATTACCGCCCAATGTATATATGTAGCATGTTAAAAGATAAATGAATCTGAACAATATAAATGTTATTACTGCCTTTCTATGTGTTAACAGCCTTAGTATGAGCAAAATTGTATGAACTTTCATTTTACTTGTTTCAGGACAAGTAAATACAGTAAAACTTTGAAAATTCAAACTCTGATTTTTCGAAATACTCGCTAATTTGAAATTTTTTTTTGGATACAATGGATTCAGAGAATAGGGCTTTTTTATGAACTATTTCAAATACTATCTATAAAATCACATGTTTTATGTGCATAAAAGAAACGTCTCCCTGAGACGTTTCTTTTACACACACAAAACATCTATGTTTGATAGGAAAAAACTGATAATAATCATTTATTGGCTGTTATATATTCTTATATCTACCTCCCTATAATTCTTCCTTCCAATACTTCGAAATAAAATCTCTAATCCCTTGGACTTCCAATTTACGAGATTATACTGTAGATCTCCATTATTTTTCTGAAGTACTGTAGGCTATGGAACTTTATTATACTTAGCGGATCCTCTTTTAAAATAATCTCATAGGAATCTAAACCTTACCAGAAACAGTTGAATTATCTGGACATGTCCAAGAAAACCAAACAGTAATCACAGGGTTCAAACAGGCAAGTATGAGTAAAATTCAAGGACTTTTCAAGGACTTCTTAAAGCCTCTCCAACAGTTTTCAAGGACTTAAAGTTAATGAAAAATACTGATCTAAGTGTTAAATTTCTTCTTCAGAAATGCTAGACTGAGATAATGGAGGCATTAGTACTGAAAAATGAGTATAAAATGAGCACCAAATATAGGCACAACAATTTTATACTTATTTAGGTCTCTATCTACAGTGCTAAATCCTACAGAAAATAGTAGAATTCAAGGTCTTTTCAAGGCTTTTGAGTGATTTTCCAGTACTTTTCAAGGCAGATTTAATTTTCAACAACTTTTCAAGAAAGCTCTCGCAATTCAAGTACTTTTCAAGCCTGTGCAAACCCTGAATCAATTGTAAACAAAGTTCATCAAAAAATGGAAATACTTACCTTTTATTACACCTGAGAACACATTTCCCTAATAAGGTGTGCCCCTGCTTCACCAGAACTGGAGTTTGAAGAAGACATCGGACTTGGTACCAGTGAGTTAATGTTTCTCTTACCTTTTATTACACCTGAGAACACATTTCCCTAGTAAGGTGTGCCCCTGCTTCACCAGAACTGGAGTTTGAAGAAGACATCGGACTTGGTACCAGTGAGTTAATGTTTCTGTGGGACTTGTTGATAGCCAAATGGGGGTCCTTCAAATATAAAATATGTTATGGATAAACGACTGAACTTTATTTCTCATGGAGCAGGGTTCATCCTAGGATGGGCCCTATCCATTTTGTGAGAAAACTATTAATGTTTTGCTAAAATGACTTTATTTTTGGCTGGGCCCCATATACAAGCTATTCAAATCTCATGTCAATAATGCTCTAATGTGGATATTAAGGATTCTTGGGCCCATCAAATTTTGCAAAGGGCCCATAAAAATTTCAAATGGCCCATTAAAATTTGGAAATTTGCATGTATTTGAATGGGATATGGGCCATTGGCCCATTTAAGGGCCCATCATCATTTTGGGCTAGGATTAACCCTGATGGAGTGTTCTTTAAATTATACCATTTCAATGTGAAGAGGAATTATTTCTTCTGTTCTAAGCTGTATTTTAAAACATATGAGTGGGTATTCATTTAATTAGAATCTTCCAACTTAATACCCATGGAGAAAATGAGATATATATATTAAACCAAAATTGTTCCTGAATAAGATAGAATTTACTCACTGTCTAATTATTAAAGCTTATTTCATATAATTTCAAGGAACAATGTAAGGTTAACTATTTGAATCAATCTAGCAATGGAAACTTCATACATATAGATAATATAGATTTTCCCAATTTTAGTCAAAACGCTGCTAATTTTCTCAATTCCATGGACCCCGGCCCCATTCCCCAAAAATGTGTATTAGAGCCCTGATATGAGATTTTAGAACTTATCACATCCTGGACTCCGTCTCTATAGGGGCTGGCTTTATTGTGTTAGCATACAGTTAAGATTTATAGAAATATATATGGAAAAGTCTGAAATTTTAGTGAAAAGGGAGAGAAGTTGATTCCTTTGTTATTCTTTTGCCTTTAGTGTGATTTGCCTTCAGTTTTGTTGTGTTTCTGATTAAATTGACTATTACAGTGACAAAAAATGAATAATTTGCCCAAGACTAAGCCTTTTCAGTGGTTAATCTAAAAATATTTTCTTACTTACTTTAATGTGATTCAGATGAAGAAGTTAGTAAAGAACTTACGCACTTCCTAAGAAGGCCACATCAAACCAGAATGCCAAACCATGTACTAAGCCTGACTGTTGTACACAAAATGACAATGGTATTTCTATGACATGAAGATCTGTTTCGTCTGACGTTAAGAAGTCAACTGTATATTTTATTGACTTGGCTAAACACATACGAATATCAAAAGTATCCTGAAAACAAATATAAAGGCATTCATTTACAATAGTACAGATCTTTAGTTAAGAGTGTGTACCAAACAACTAACTTTTTTATTTCTCAACCAAAACATATGTTGTGGGTACTCAAAAGAACAGTCTCAATGAGACTGTTCTTTAGAGCACCCAAAACATATGATAAAACAGATGGGTAAGAAAATATTAACAATTTTATGCTCAAACAATTTGCTTATCTAAACATATGATAGTATCGTATGGGCCTCTTCCGGGTTTCTTACCAGGTCATACCCAAACCAGCCTGCTCAGCTATAGAGACTACCTAGAAAATTGAAATTTTGCTTGTAGCAAGCTTCGATATTATACCTTCCAATAAGTGAATAACGAAGGCACTGATCAGACTGTGCAGATGCCCTGGCTGGTCTGCGCCTTTGTTGTTTGCAAAACCCGGAAGACAGGTTTTCTCTATGTCAATATCATTCATAGGGTGGAACAATGAAGATTTGCATGAAGCATTATTGTTAGAGCTAAAATTTGGACATCCCTAGCATGTTGAGCTCAACTTGTGTCAATTTTTAAAAAAATCTTGTCATGTACTTGGATATATCCGATTTTGAAAACTTAAGGTTTGGATGAGCTAGCTCTAAAGAAGCATGCTGTTCAGAGATCAACACTGTTTTCCATTAACCTTTTCAATTATGATAGATTTTCCCAGGCAAGATAATAGAATAAGTATGGAAATGCCATTTTGTATATTAAAGGGTAAAAGCAGCACAGGCAGAAATTTCTAAATTATGATACATTTTGGTCATGACGATTTGTTTTTATCTTTGAAAACAGTGCAAACCCTGATGAAATGCCGAATTAAGCAGCATTTCATCTGGGTCTTCACTGCTTGTGAGAGTACCTGTACCATATTAGGGCCTCAATACGGAATTGGCACTGCCTCATAGTGATGACGTATAGGAATCATGCATTTTTTCGATTAGAACTAGGCTAGGCTACTCGTTTCAACATGCCTGCTGGGTAGATTTAGAATCGTTATGAGACCCTGTTTTCCGATGTATTTTACGCTCAATTCGGGTCATAAAATCGAAATGCCAGAAGATTAAAAATGGGACATCAGATGATGGAACAGTTGGGCTTTTTGCCAGTTTTGGTTTTATATCAACAGTGATTCATTTACAATTTTGGGCATATGGGTCCTGGGACTCGCTGTCTCCAATATCAATGAGTCCCATTTGCAAACTTATGAGTCCAAAACACTATTTTTAATGACAAGTCTGCAATACTATTGCATCCTGGGACTCGCTGAAATAAAAACTTATGCGCAAAAGATGCAGGATGCGCAGGTAACAAATCACTGTATAAACAAACACAATGGCTAGCCCTGAGGCTGGCAAAGTACACTGGTGTCAAGCTGATGGAATGATCGATTGTTACAGGGATCATTTTAAGTTCCTGTCAGCTCTTCAAATAAAATAATTTTTTTTCTATGATATCAATGTAAGATGAAAGGTATGAATGCTTATCTTAAGGTTGCCTCTGATTGTTTTATTGGCAAAAGTCTGTCAAAATGTCTCACTGTCAATGACAATGTAAACGTAAATGCTCATCTTATAATTATATGACGTCATTGATCCATGTCACGCTTTAAGTCGATGCAATTTTCATCACGTCAGTTTTTCGGCCTCACTGTCTCACCCGCACAGAGATTGAATTTGCTCGGATGTAATAAAAAGGTTACAATATGGCCGAGGTGTGCCTCTAGGTCATATTGGCACTGTATAGCCATATAGGCCCTCAGGCCAATATGGCTAACCCAGTGCCAATATGACCTAGAGGCTCACCTCAGTCATATAATAACCTGTATTTATGTCATGAGCTGCCACATATATCTAAGATCTAAGATGGGTGCTCATTATCATCAGTCATTAAGTGTTTGGAGCCAAGTAATAAGATTCAAGGCTTTGCCAAGCATCATTTTCTCTAAAAAAAAATCGCTAATAGCTGTGCATGAATGTTAGATTGTACTTGTCATTTATGATATTTAACATGCCTTTTGGAAAATAAAACCTAATTATTTTGACATAAACAAATGTGACATTACGGACTTTATTGCGTACCTAAATAATTTGCATTTTAGTACATTAGTGTATATCACCTAAATTTCCCCATAATTTTGCTATAACACCCCCAGACTCAATATCATATCAGCCACCACACAAAAAAACCTGTCATCAGGATTTCTTGCCCAGGTCATACCCAAACCAGTCTGCTCAGCTACAGACACTAGTTAAAAATCAAAGAATTTTTTTTGCAGCAAGCTCATTTAGCGAATAACAAAGGCACTGATCAGACTGTGTGAATGTGCAGGCTGGTCTGCACCATTATTGTTCGCAAACCCCAAAGACAGGTTTTCTCACGTCGAGGCCCATATGATAAATTAACCCTTTCATTTCGATGGATTTTCCAATTACAAATTGATACAATAAGCATGGATTCATCTGTTTTGTATTTAAAGGGATCACAGGTGAAAATTTCTAAATTTTAATATATTTCTGTTCTTAAGGGTTATTTTTATCTTATCAAACAGTGCAGACCCTGATGAAATTCTGCATCATGAGGCATTTCATCTGGTTCTTCACTATTTGCAAAAGTACCTGTTTACCGGCATTCAGAATGACAATAGTAAAATTACACACTGGTCCCAATACTTACGACAATTGGTTGTTTGAAATATTCTTGCACAGCAGCATCACGTAGACTTGTCAAGTTGATACCATGAAATGATTCTTGGTACCTAGAAGAAACACTCTAATATTATCCCTTGATTCCACATTAACGCCTTTTGACACCTTTGAAATATCACATATTTAAAAATATTATGGAAAATGGAGCATTTGCTGGCAGATGATTCTCATGAAATCAGGGGTTTAAAATTATTTTTTTACTCACTCGCCCTGTGGAAAAGCTACTCGCCCTTAATAACTGATCATACATGTATTTGAATCATATTGATAAACATTTATACTCTTTTTCAGTTCAAAAAGTGTTGTTTTTTTATCATAGTCTTTCTGCTGAGGCTTCATTTCTTCTATCTCTCATTATCTCCTCCCCCTATTTCCTTCCCTTAAAACCATCTTATGTCTCGCTGTGACATATTATTTGGGCAGCAAATGTGGTACTATTCGATCGGTGTTGATGTAAACAAAAATGCGCTGTTCAATGTCTGAATTCCCCTACCGTTTTTGAGGGCCTCTGTGGTCAAACTCCCCATATAGAGGAGGCTCTGCGAATAAATTTTACTGAAATGCGGCCACTGGGGAGTTAGCTGCAACCAGTCTGAAAATGCACATGCGTAGTTGGTACAGTCAGATAAAAACATCTGGTTTACGATGAAAAAGATCGACGATCTGTAGTGTTACTTTCGTTTAGTCTTCGCTAAAGGATAAAATGCATTTTACATGTCAGAAAATGCACTCGACCATTAGGGCGAGCTTTGCAGGTGTTCTACTTGCCCAAACCACAAGTTAACTTGCCAAAGCAAGTGGGCGAGTGTAATTTTACACCCCTGGAAATATCATGCCTTATTTGTTACTTTAAAAAAACAGCAAACTATGAAATTGTTGTCTGTTGCAAATTATAGACAGCGCTTTATTGTTAAATTATGGCTTACCAAAAATTTGCTTTTGAAAACTGTTCCATGTATAATGCTTCATCTGTGAAAGGTGCCACATGGAGATCTCCTTGGGTGGGAAACATTTTACCTGAAACAAAAATACACTCAGTATTCAGACTTTCCCCTTTAATCAGGGGTGTAAAATTCCACTTGCCCGCTCGCATTTGTAAGTAAAATGTTATACAGGGCGAGTAAAAGTTTTGACAATTTGTGTAGTACTTTTATAATACACCCCTGTTAATTTTGAATTTTTAGAGTCCAAAAATTAAGTATGACCAGGAAATGCCTAAAATTACAGACTACAGACCAGTGCATGGCACTGTGAGGAAGAGGCACAGTGCACCCAGCTCTCTTTTCCTCAGCAAGATGATTGCTAAACTAGAAAAGGCACGAAGTACCACGTCACAAAACAAGGACCAAAAGCGACACATATAATAAGAGAAACAACAAAAATAAGATATGATTATAATCTAACGATTATAAAGTCTCGCAAACCAGCCCCAAATGCCCTGAGGACATATATATGCATGGTCAGTGGAAATGAATGTGTCTTATCAAAAGGTAAATCATTATATATTGTTTATATGGGTGGGGATCTCAATGGTTTCCTAGATATCAGTCCTTTAATGCTCAAGGACACAACGCAATGATGCCCGTGAGGCTCGAACCCACGACCCCTCAGTCTCAAGTCAAGCACTCTACCACTGAGCCACTGCGCTCCCTTTAATGAAGTGAACAGCTAGGGTGGGACATTCAAAGCACACCCTCTGGGACTTCCCCATCAGTGCTATTGAATGCCTCTTGTCATAAGAAACATGAATATCTGATATGGGGATCTGAAAGGTTTCCGAGATATTAACGCTTTTTATGAAGAGGGTGGGGTATGCCCCAGCACGCCTGTGGGGACTTTCCCATTAGTATTATTGAATGATTCTTACCATAACAAATAACATTATATATGGTTTAGGGGTGGAATCTGAACTGTTTCTGAGATATTAAGCGGTTTATGAAGTGAACAGAGTGGGGTAAGTCTGGTCATTCCCGGGAGTTCTCCGGGTCAGTGTGGTAGCCCTACTTGAGGTGACTGCTGCAAGCTAAAAACACT
Source organism: Loripinus fragilis (assembly GCA_964019695.1). Lineage (NCBI taxonomy): Eukaryota > Metazoa > Mollusca > Bivalvia > Lucinida > Lucinidae > Loripinus > Loripinus fragilis. Next base: position 102,159,268 of record OZ026518.1, read on the forward strand.
AACCTGAGGGTTTAAGCCATTTCTTGGCATGTAAGTAACTCTCGAGCATTCTTTCGTTAAATAACATATAACCCATTGGTTCTGATATGATGGTATCCACCTTCTCCGGTAAACTCACTTCTTCAACTTTCCCAGGTATCACAATTATTTTTTCTTGGAGTTTGTTGTGCCGCACCAACGTCTGTAAATTAAAGTAAAATAAGATACAGCTTTTAAAACATTAAGAACCCTTATAGAGCCAACCCTGACAGCAGCAGTCAACAAATTATGTCAGTGGATTTCCTATATAAAATTTAAAGACAACAGTTTAGCTGTCGAAGTAGCCGGTACTTAAGCCTTTATTGTAGGAATTTCATTCACAGGAACAAGCGCAATAGCTACATTCTGCTCTAAAGTAGCCGGCTTCTCAGTTCCAATTAGCAGGTGATGTCACTGGCTGCTAGCGCTTGCACAAAACAGTTTTATGCGATATCTTTCTTGATTTTGGTGGGAAATAAGGCTTGGCATTTCATTCTAAATGAGATGGTTCTTTTGAGTACCCACAAGTTCACAACATATGTTTTGGTTGAAAAATAAGAAAACTAATCCCCAATTATTTGTTTGTTTGTTTGATTTGATTCTTTACGTCCCATCAACAATCTTTCAGTTATAAAGGGACATTGAACCTGGGTTGAACCAGTACTAAGCTAGGATTAATGTTCTTGCTCAAGGACACAACACAGTGACGCCGGTGAGGATCGAACCCGCGGCCCTTCGGTCTCGAGTCAAGCACTCTACCACTGAGCCACTGCGCTCCCATAATCCCCAATTATGAACTCTTATCTAGAGGCATGCATATCAATTGGTAAACTTCTTTAGATGCAAACAAGAATGCTAATAATATACATGAGACACTTTTCATTCATCTGTTTCTTCTTCAAAGCTGCAGTCCAATAGGAGTTACCTAGCTGAAAGATCAAATGTCAACACAGCTTTTTCTCCCTATAACCAGGGTCCGATATTTTGCCCCATTCCCAATCCAAAATATCCCCCTTTTTCCCCAATTTCCCCCCCAAAAATGTCTATGCGCATTTCCGTCCCTTTTGGTATGTAGAAATACCGACACAACAGCCGTGGCCATCAAGACTATCATGCAAACTGTCACTATATTTTTCAAGATGGACGCCTCTCACTTAACTGTAATTTTTCAAGAATAACCATTTTTGGGAGAGATTTAAAATAAATTTAAGTGAAAAAAAAACACTAACAAGCGGACAATTGATCATTTGTTATGTCAGGGTGCCCACTCGTAGTCTGAAATGAAATTCCCTGACTTTTCACTGACTTTTCCCTGACCATTATTAATTTTTCCATGACCATTTTACCGAGCGTTCGCCCCTGCCTCCTCCCCTTACAGCCGTCTGCTACACCTGCGTTTTATTAATACTGACATGGATCAAACTTAATCCTTAAAATGTATGAGCTTTACATCAGAAATATGTGTTTGAATAAAAAAAGATAAACAATAGGCAGCAAGCGTGTAAGAAAAGAATATTACATACATTTTTGTTGCAAAAGATTATTTGTCAATAAGTTATACTGCAAACCTGAGCTGTTTGCCTCATGGTTTCAGAGATTTTTTCCAGTTTTTTTTTAAATATGAGACTATGGGAGCAAATGACCCCAAGGACATGGCCAATTTGGACCTCAGGGGCATGGTTGGCAAGATTTATGCAGGGGATTACAAAACATTGATATATACATAATATATTAGATGTGGGCCTCATGGTTTAAGAGGGTTTTTTTTCCTTTTATAGTCAATGGACGATCATGACACCCAGGGTGTGGACAAATTTTGACCCTACGGAAATGGTTGGCAGGATTTAATGTACGGGACCACTGGACATTGCTTTATATCAAATATATAAGCTGTGGGCCTGAACTTAAATGGCGCGAACTCTGATGACTCGCTCACCTTTTAAATTTTTTATCTCTATGGGAGCTTTATGTTGCCCATGGGCCATGGCAACTAGAGTTCCAATTCAGCCCAAAACCTTATGCATCCTTTCCCCTACCATATGTGCTTTTCATGAAATTTGATCACAACGAGATATATTACTTCTTTGAAAATGTGAACAGACACTACAACAGACCATCAATATACTCATGAACATACCTCGCTTCAGCCTTTGACTCGTTGAGTTAGAACAATGTTACCAAAAATTAGGTCTTAGAATAAAATAACAGTTACTAACCAAGAGAAATATAACTGGATTGCATATTATATTCACCCTAAAACTATTGAAGTCATCATCTCATATCTGTTTGTTCAATTTTTGAGGGATTAACAAAGCATGATCTTAAAATTCCCTGACTTTTCCCTGACTTTTGATGATTTTCTAATTTCCCTGACCATTTTACAGAATTCCCTGACTTTTCCCTGACCTTGAAGAAAAATCAAATTTCCCTGACTTTTCCCTGACGGGTGGGCACCCTGTTATGTGGCAGCAACTTGCTTTAAGAAATTTCCTATAAAAGACCCATCCGCTCTGTGGGATTTGATGAAAATAAATCCGGCCGACGAATGTGTTTTTTTTTCAAGGGTCATCAGAAACACAGGCCTTTTTCTTGGCCTTATGTAGAACCACAATCTTAATCAGCATCAGCAAGTAATGATCTAAGTTCAGATGATGATGCTATTGAAATTGAAACTTCTGAAATTGTTCCAAAAAAAAATTGACAACAGGACATTTGATCTTACAGAAGTATCAAAAGCAGAACAGCAGGTTATTTTGCAATTTACAACCCCAGTAAAGATGGTTACATTTGTATGATATAACTCTCTCATATACACATGCATAAATCATGCACATGTTAAGTTTTTTTTACTGTAAAATTCCCAAAATGCAGCATATTATTCCCATTTCAAGCCAGGGCCCTTTTCCCAAAATAGCTGGAAAAGGCCCTGGTCAATCTTAACAATGTTAACAGTTTTTAAGTCATGTCTGAAAGCTTCCTGGGTTGAGCCAGTACTAAGCAGAGAATTAAGTGCATGTCTCAAGGACACAATGCAATGCCTCTTATGAGGCTGGAACCAAAGACCAATTGATCTCAAGCAGAGCACTCAACCAGTGAGCCACCGTTTTGTTTGTTTGATTTGATTCTTTACGTCCCATGAACACTCTTTCAGTTATAAAGGGACAGGTCTTCTTGGGTTGAACCAGTACTAAGCTAGGATTAATGTTCTTGCTCAAGGACACAATGCAGTGACGCCGATGAGGCTCGAACCCTCGGCCCCTCTGTCGCGAGTCAAGCACTCTACCACTGAGCCACTGCGCTCCCTTAGTGAGCCACTGTGTTCCCGGAATGTTGTGGGTGCCATAAAGAACCATGTGTTGAAGAACAACATACCTCACAGTATTCTGCCATATTACTAGCTTCTATAGCATAGACCTTCCTAGCACCTGCTTGTAAGGCAAAGAATGAGAGAATACCTGATCCTGCACCAACATCTAAGACAACCTGTAAATCAACACGTGAGATGCATAGGTTTAGATAAACAAAATTTTCAGCATAAAATTGTAAATATTTTCTTACCCATAATTTTTCACATATGTTTAGGGTGCTCAAAAGAACTGTGTCATTGAGGCGGTTCTTTTGAGTACCCACAACATATGTTTTGGTTGAGAAATAAAAAAACATTTTTCTGTTACGCATTCTCAACTAAAGGCCTGTAAGATGATATGAGAACAGACATCTACAGTGTAATACATGAGTGACAGTTGTATAGCTGATAAACTTAGGACTCATAGGGCCAGTTAAGCAAATTTTTCTAGTGTAAAATTATAATTACTTTCTTACCCATCAATTCAAACATGTGTTTTGGGTGCCCAAAAGAACTGTCTCATTGAGACGGTTCTTTTGAGTACCCACAACATATATTTTGGTTGAGAAATGAGAAAAGTAATTTTCTGTTACACACTCTTATCTGGGGCCCTGTAAAGTTCCTACAATATGTGCTCTTTGTAATCTTTAAACATAGATCCAGAGAGGCAAAGATTTTCAATGTACAATTGTGAATATCTTTTAACTCATCAGTTTTAACATATGCTTTGGGTGCTCTCACTGAGACCATCTTTTGAGTACCCACAACTTATGTTTTGCTGGGAGGGGATGAAGGATGGAATAACAACCAGGAACAACGCCATTTTTGGACTTTATATTTTAGATCTACACTTTTCGGGTTTACAAACCTTTCATCAGGATAAAAGTGTAAATAAAATCCCCACCAAACTGGTCATGTCATTGTGATGTTGTTAAAATACCTGAAGTTTGAACAATGACATAACATAAGTAAGCACCAAGTTGAATTTATTAGTCTACAATGTAAGTATAATTATAAGAAATTTATATAGAAATAGTATATATGTGTACATTCTTAGCCTGCTAGTGTCTTTTATTGATAACCTTTGCAAACAGTTAAGTCCAAGCTCAGGCCTAAATAAATGTCCTGTCTGAACTGGGTTCAACTGTTTGATGGCCCCAGATCAGGCCCCGAATAAATGTCTAGCCTGATCTGAGTTTAAATTGTTTGACATTATGATTGAATTCCTGAAAGGACTTTTCGAAAAAGTTAATAAAGAAAATGCAGTCAAAAATCCAAGAATGCAAAGAATTAACCCTTTCTCCAAACAGGTACTTTTGCAAACAGTGAAGATCCATATGAAATGCCTCATATTGTGGCATTTCATTAGGGTCCTATAAAACCTATAAACAATAATCATAATATTAATAATCATATTTTCAAAATTATAACCCATGACCACTCCACATAATCAATGGACCATCCTGACCTTACTGTATACAGTAAAACCTATGCAAAACAGCCACTCTCAAAAAGACCGAAAATTGGTTTTCAAGACCAATTATTGCTTAATGCAGGTCAAAAGTAGCATTCTCATTCTGCAATACTTTTGACCTTCATTAAGCTGCCATTTGTCATTAAGAGCTTTCTTTTGTCTATTTTTGAGTGGCCCTTTTACACAGGTTTTACTGTACAGCTTTATGGTAAATGCCATTGCAGGGCTCGAAAATAGCACTCGTCCGCTCGTATTTACCAGTGGCTCAGGCTGCAGGGTTAGTGAAAATTTTGATATTTATAGAGAAAATTAAAAAAAATCCCATGTATGCCAATATTTTTGTGAAGCAGGGCAAGTGCCTAATTTAAGATATTTCGAGGCCTGCATTGGTCTGAAAAGGTGAAGTTGCACTGACCTTGTCATGGAAATCCACTACATTTGACAGCATAGCTCTTTGATATGTTGAGGTACGTATGTAATCCTGCATCATGTTCTGTTGTTGGGAGAGGTAGCCATAAAACTGTAACGAAACAAAAACACATACCAGTAAATATGTTGCTTTACTCATTTTTTTAACAATCATTAATGAGCCGCGATATCTCACCCAAAGAAGTCCCAACTCTTATAAGGCCAAACAGTTCTCTTTCAGAGGTGATGCTATATTTGTTTGTAAGGGCTCATTTTTATGGGTCAGTTGGGAGAGATTTAGCCAAAGATATTTTTCACTCATGTCTACATCTAGGCCAAAAAAAGCAAAAAAATTGAGTGTATTAACATGCTTTGGGTACTCAAATCAAATGTCTGAACGAGACTGTTCTTTTCACTGTTTTAGAACTCACAAAGTAGGTCTTGGTTGAGAAAAAAGTGCAATCTTATATTGTGGCCTGATGTCTGTGAATTGGCAAATTTTTCCTGCTAGCGACGAGTTCTTCCATCTGTTGATAGCCTTTGCAAACAGTTTGGACTCAGATCAGGATGTTTTGTTAGACTAAGTCTTTATCTGGATCCAATTAGTTTGACACTCTGGTAGTGTTCTTATAGAATTTTTTGAAAAAGTTAATTGAAAAGTTAGCAGACAATAACAAAAGCATGAAAATTACCCAGCATATACAGTCAAATCTCGTTAGTTCAAAGTCCTAGGGACTAGAGATTTTATTTCGAAGTATCGAAAGTTCAAAAGATAGGGAGGTAGACAAAATAATTTATACCCTCCCCCCCCCCCACACACACATTGATTATTATCAGTTTTTTCCTATCAAACATGTTTTGTGTGCGTAAAAGAAACAAATGGGGAGGGAGACCTTTCTTTTATGCACACGAGACATGTGTTATAGATAGATAGTATTTAAAATAGTTAATGCCCTAGTCTCTGAATCCAATGTGTCGGAAATTTATTTCAAATGATTTAAGCCTGTATTTCGAATTATCAGAGTTCAAATGTTCGAGGTTTAACTGTAGAGGCAACGTACCTGGAAATATTGCACTGCTGAAGCCTCATCTGTTCTGTCAGAAAAAACTGAGGACAAGCCACTCTGTAACTCCTTTAACCGAAACTGAAATGTTTTCATACCTGTCAATAGAAAATACAGAAAATCATGACAAACCAGTGCATGAGCTGTACATGTGTAGATAAGCCTCATCTGTACTGTTGGAAAAAACGAGGATAATCGAATCAGTGGATTATCCTCAGTTTTTTTTTCCGACAGAACAGGGTACTCTGTAGTCTGTAGTTCGTTTGTTAAACTGAAACTGAAATGTTTTCATATCTGTCAATAGAAAAAACAGAAATCATCAAAAATACCCAGTGCATGAGCTGTACACGTGTAGATAAGCCTCATCTGTACTGTTGGAAAAAAACTGAGGATAAGCCACCCCACAGGTTTAGATAACCAAAATTTTTCAGCGTAAAAATGTAAATATTTTCTTACCCATCAGTTTTGACATACGTTTTGGGTGCTCAAATCTCAATGAGATGGTTCTTTTGAGTACTCACAACATATGTTTTGGTTGAGAAATAAGAAATTTAAATTTTCGTATATACACACTCTTAACTTAAGTCCTGCCACTCTGTAGTTCGTTTATTTTTAAACCAAAACTGAAATTTTATGTTTTCATACCTGTCAATAGAAAATACAGAAATCATCACAAATACCCAGTGCATGAGCTGTGCAAGAGTAGACCAGCCTGGTCTGCAAGATCACTGGCCTAGGAAGGATACCATCGTAGTGTACTAAAATGATGGTACCTTCTGAGATCCTGACCAGGTACAGAACCCCAAAACTTCGAATGAGTGTCTCATAAGGATAAAAATGAGCTAGAATTTAACATGATAACAGATGGTTCCATATCAATATCAAAATTGCATGGCCAGTTGATATAGTACAAATTTACAACACACACTAAGGGATTACTGTTTACTTCTAAGGGCATGTATGCTTATTATATCAAATACCGTATTTCATACACTGAAGGGAGAAAGGAATTATCATGTGGCTCCCCCTCTGGGAGAAAACAATAACAGGTGCAGAACTGTGAACCAGTGTATGCTGTAATGGGGTACTGTTTTGTTCTTTCTAAAGTGAGGGACTTACTGAAGTTACTGTGTATGCTGTTGAACTTGAAATGGGTACTGTTTTGTTCTTTCTATAAAGCGAGAGACTTACTGTGTATGCTGTTGAACTTGAAATGGGTGTTTTGATCTTTTAAAGCTAGGGACTTACTGTGTATGCTGTTGAACTTGAAATGAGTACTGTTTTGTTCTTCTAAAGTGAGGGACTTACTGTGCATGCTGTTGAACTTGAAATGGGACTGGGTACTGTTTTGTTCTTTCTAAAGCGAGGGACTTACTAAAGTTACTGTGTATGCTGTTGAACTTGAAATGGGTACTGTTTTGTTCTTTCTATAAAGCGAGAGACTTACTGTGTATGCTGTTGAACTTGAAATGGGTGTTTTGATCATTTAAAGCTAGGGACTTACTGTGTATGCTGTTGAACTTGAAATGAGTACTGTTTTGTTCTTCTAAAGTGAGGGACTTACTGTGCATGCTGTTGAACTTGAAATGGGACTGGGTACTGTTTTGTTCTTTCTAAAGCGAGGGACTTACTAAAGTTACTGTGTATGCTGTTGAACTTGAAATGGGTACTGTTTTGTTCTTTCTATAAAGCGAGAGACTTACTGTGTATGCTGTTGAACTTGAAATGAGTACTGTTTTGTTCTTCTAAAGTGAGGGACTTACTGTGCATGCTGTTGAACTTGAAATGGGACTGGGTACTGTTTTGTTCTTTCTAAAGCGAGGGACTTACTAAAGTTACTGTGTATGCTGCTGAACTTGAAATGGGTACTATTTTGTTCTTTCTAAAGCGAGGGACTTACTGTGTATGCTGTTGAACTTGAAATGGGTACTGTTTTGTTCTTCTGTGATGATGTAGCTCTGTTTCCCTAGACGGCAGCATTCAGCCTCTTTGGTAACTTTCACTGTCTGTATCTTTTCTTCACCTGAAAGACACTATTAATATAGACTACTGCTCTGGGACTGATGTACGACAAAACATAGGACGACAAAAGAGAGACTCAGAGCCAACATTTAATAGACAAGTCAAAACATAGACCTGACATTAAATAGACAGATTAATAGAACGACTAATAATAGAACAATAAGTGTGAATAACGATAATTACTTGACCGCTCGGCGATTGCTATGCGCTGTTGAACATTCGCTGACTCGGTCAGGCTATCGATCATATAGAGGACAAAGTATGTTGAGGACCTTGACTTCAGCTTAAAATACTAGAGCTGTCATCGTTATCAACGATATTGATAAAAAAAAAAGAGCTGTGATATTCATATCTATACAGAAATTTGGATATTGATACTAATCCATATTGAGTAGAGCAAGAATTGTTGTTTTCTACCTGGAGGCCGACATCATGGAGGTTCCAAACCAAGCTTCCAAAGCCTTCCATACTCCAGGACTGTATGTACCAGACATTTTAAGCTGCTTTAATGACAGTTATATAAAAGTGTTACCCAATAGAAATTTAAAGCAAAAGTTTAATGCACCTGTTGTACATTACCCATACCATAGAGCGGCAACACAACTTACATGTAATCACATTTTTACAGGTACCATTGGTTTGTATCAATATTCAGGAAATATTTCCTAAATGCACAAGTGTACGATAACTTTCAATCCCCAAAAGAAACAATAAATGACAGCGCCCTAGATAAGCATTTGGGTCAATTGGGTATTCACGCAACCTGGTTATCCTCAATTGCATACTTGCAAAAACGATTGCGTATTTTCATATTTTTTATGCCACGTTTTTTTTTCTGTGATTACACGTTTTCTTATTGCTTGAAGCCATCAGGAATGTGCTTGCATATTTATTCACTCCCATTGTTTGCCTTTCTAAAGTATCAAACTAGCGGATTTTATTGTACCTGAAGCAAACTCATCCCCTTGTTGTTATTCGAGCATGTACACTTTGCAAAGTTTCACTTTCATCATAGTGTTTTTCCGCGAAATACTGGACTGGGCATCGATATTTTATTCATAAACTAAAGTTATATTGCGCGCTCGCTAGTAAAAAAAAAAATCAATACCCGACTGGCATTTGTTTATTACCCAAATGGAAACGAAATGGACCAAATGGTACGCAATGACATCGCATGTAATTGCATACCGATCGTTAGAATTGCTTTTCGGTACGCACACATTTCATTTTAATTGCTTTTTTGAGGATTTTAATTGCGTATTTATGCAAATACGCTGCTTATCTAGGGTGCTGAAATGAATAATGCATAACAGCTATGCAATTGGATTGGTATAAAGTGATTGCAGTTGACTGAGCTGGGAACTTGATGTGACCCCTGTTGCCTAACAAGCCAGTTTGACAACAAACTTTAAAACGTATTTAGCATTCTGAGGCAATAGAAATTGCCATAAGTCAGTCTGGTTAGTGTGTGGTTGGTAGCACATCCAGCGGCTCCTGACTATCATTCAGCAGCACCCTAGATAAGCAGCGTATTTGCTTAAATACGCAATTAAAATCCTCAAAAAAGCAATTAAAATGAAATGTGTGCTACCGAAAAGCAATTCTAATGATCGGTATACATTTACGTGTGATGTCATTGCGTACCATTTTGTCCACTTCATTTCCATTAATGTAACAAACAAATGCCAGTCGGGTATCGATTTTTTTTACTAGCGAGCGCACAATATAACTTCATTTTATGAATAAATATCGGTGCCCAGTCCAGTATTTCGCGGAAAAACACAATGATGAAAGTGAAACTTTGAAAAGTGTACATGCACGAAAGTCAACAAGAGGTGAGATTTACTTCAGGTACAATAAAATCCGCTAGTTTGATACTTTAGAAAGGCAGACGATGGGAGTGAATAATTATGCAAGCACATTCCCGAAGGCTTCATGAAATAAGAAAATGCAGGGCTTTTTTTAAGCGCGGGTCCGTTGGCCCGGGCCAGTAAATTTTCAGCTTGGGCCAGTTAAATCACGCTGTAGTAGGTCCGCCAGGCCAGTTGTATTTTTCGCCTGAAAAATGAATCAGAAGTCGGTGTTTTCGGCTGAAAACGTTCGCCGTGATCAGTGTTCTCTGTAAGCTAGGCGCCGGACGATTTCGCATGCTACCGCCGGTTATTTTTTGGGCTGAAAGTAGATTTTTTATCGGTAAATTGCTGTACTTTCGTTTTGTTTACAGCACGCGGAGAGCCTCTGTCTTATCCATTTCGTATCGATTTCCGGTTGCCAATTCAGTGGTAGAATAGAATACGGACTCGTACACCCCCCTATAGCTACACAGCGTCTCCTCGGGCATCTTAGGACCAGGGAAGAAATGATCGCTAGCAGGACGCCTTTGTCGGGGAGTTTGGCAGTTCAATGAAAAGGAAAAAATGCCACCGAAGAAATACAGAAGACAGTAAAAATAACCAGAACAAAACAAATCAGCCAAGCTTATTTGCTTTCTTTGAGAGAGGCTAGAGAGGTATGTCTCATTTTATTATCTATCTAAGGTAAAATGAGGACAAGGCGGTACATTGAACGCAGACACTTGTCACTATGAGTCAATGTACCCCACCCACCTTGTCCCCTTCTTTCTTCTTGTCCAACACTTTTCAATGGCCAGGGTTATCGGGTTGGGGGCGAGTAAAAAATGTACAAAATACAGGGGAACCTATGCCCAAATTTTTTTAAGGGTTGGACTTAGTTTTTTAGGGCGGGCAGTGGGAGAGGGCTAAGCATTTTATATAAGAGAAAAATTCTTTGTTCAGTTTTCCTACCATCTTGACATCATTTCCATGAGTTCTGAAGGGCCTTTTAAAGTTTAAATGCTTAATTTTTTGTTTGGGGTGGGTGGGTAGGGGGAAAGATGGTAGGCTACTCTGGCTGTTCATGTTTTGATCTGCAATAGAAATAAAAACAAAGCCCATTATCCAAATTCAAGCATGTAAGTTCCTTCAGATTCAGAGACTGGAAACTGAAATTATATCACTTCTTTGTTTCAGAGAGTGGAACCCTGATTGAAAAGCTTGGCCTAATCTCAACTCTGATGTGCAGGTAGAGACGGACATTCAGAGGGGTGTGGTGGAATTGTATTATGACACTCTTAAAGCTATGGATGTCGGGCCAGTTGAAAATTTGGATGGCCAGTAGATTTACAGGCCAGGTGGCCCTGCGGGCCAGTGGCATTTTGGGACGTAGCAAAACCCCTGAAAATGTGTTATCACAGAAAAAAAAATGTGGCGTAAAAAATTATGAAAATAAGCAATTGTTTTTGCAAGTACGCAATTGAGGATAACCAGGTTGCGTAAATACCCAATGGACCCAAAAGCTTATCTAGGGCGCTGATTCAGGAATTTGCAAGTTTGATTCTCTTGTTAAAAATTTAGCAAAAATTCTTTCAATTGAGATTTTTCATGAAATAATATTTTCTATGGCCATTCTCTCCCAACCACTGACATGTAAATGGGTCAGATACTGGTAAAAGGATTAAATAAAATGAGTACTGCTTATGTTAAGCATGTTCAAGGAAAAGTGGGGTTAGGATAAGTGACTTTATTTTAAACTTAGCAGTGAAATCAATGCATATTAAAAACAAATAAAAGTGATATTAATCACTAGTGAAATGATATGATATCAATCATCACTAGTGATTGATATCAGCCTATATTTTCACTGTAGAGTTTTTGGATCACCTCTGACTTTTCCATTCACTTAATGCAGCTCACTTCGAAAGTTCAAACACCTATAACTTTCTTATTTCTGAACAAAAACATCAAGTGTGGGTAGTCATTTTCTTAGTTAGAACATGAGGAACATTTTGGCATCAAAATAATTCAGATTTGCTGAAATTTTACGATTTTGAATTTTCAACATCTCCCGCTTCAGTGAGTGAGGCAATGCATGTAACCTATGCTATGCAACGTCATCAACAAATTATGATGTAGCTTATGACGTCACTTGTCTCGCACTTTGAGGCTGAATAAATTTCTTTTTATCTGTAAGTCCTGATGACTATAGATCATGTAGATTGATCCAGGTAGCCTATTCTGTCACAAATACTCCTTTGTCTTCTTTTACATTATACATTATTATTCTTTTAAACACAAATCGATTAACTGTAAATCTTCTAAAAAGTATAAAATAAAAAGAAAATTTACTTTTTTTAGTAAATACCAAATATGTTTCATCTCATGAGTAGAAAACATCGAACTTTTCATTTGTGCTGCGCACTCATGAAAATTCTGATGTTTTCAACACACTCAATGAAATATATTTGGTATTCACCTCAAAAAAGTAAATATCCTCTATGTCCCTTCTTGACCTCATATGTTTAGCATAGAAGTGAAGCAACAAATCAAACAGATCATACTAGCTGCAAGCCTTAAAAAATATGAAAGGGCTAGAGGTTTCATAGTTATAATTACTCACATGCAGAAAGAGCATAAATCGATAATATGGGTGCATAAAGGTTGCATTTTATACATTTTTTTAAAGATTATCAATATATCAATATATATTGATGTATCACCATATTTCCTACTGATATATCGATACGTCAAATGACCAATCAGTGACAGCTCTATAAAATATGCATGTTCACGGCACTTGCGTTCGTTCCACCAGATTTTGTCTGTCATGCTTTCCAGGGAATTAAACCACTTCTTCCTCCATAGGCTGAAGATTTTGCCATGTACTTTGAACAGAGGTACATTGGACAATACTCAGCTTCTGATGTGAGAACAGATCAATTGCCCCCTTTGCGTCTTACTTAGAATCGCCATTTCCGCCATCTATTTGGTCTGTTTATGGGGGAATCTTAGGGAGTGAGCCTAGGACCACAAATTTCCTGGAGACCGATGGGCAGCGGGTTCAAGCCTCAGCAGTGTCACTGCATTGTTGTCTTTGAGAAAGACACATTCATCCTAGCTTGTTGTTGTTGTTTTATGCTCTTTCTAGCTTAGTACTGGCTCAACCCAGGAAGACCCGTCCCTACATAACTGAAAGATTGTTGATGGGATGTAAAGTCTCAAATCAAACAAACAAACAATCATATTCACCAAATCATACAGCAATTTCAGTGCTGTTGAACAACCTTGTAGGCATTGGGATTTGATTAAGATACCATTCTATCTCAAGAAGATCTATATTCTTCGAAATATCAAATTCTTTTGTTGTGTGCACAGTGACTGAGTGAGTGGATGTTGAACGGCGCGGATTCAATGACCTGAAAATATCATAGATTTGAATGCTATTCGCTGGAAAAAACATTTTTTACCATCATATATGCATAGAACGACACTATCTCCTTGGCGGGACATTTCGATACGGCAGTTCTTTTCTGAACTACTGTTTTTGCGGCCATCTTCGTCTAGATGCGAGACGATCACGTTTTCGTAAATCGTCGCCATTTTGGATGACACACATTCGAAAGTGAGGCTGACAGGTGGAGCTATGGATATATGCAACTGCAGTTCCAGACCCTTAAGGCCATACTTTAAAAAACAACAACAATGTAAACTGATGATCTATCGCACAGGCACTTAATCATTAGGTAATTGTATTATTTAATCTATCAATTCGGAAAAAATAATTTTGCTCCAAAAACATCTCAGAAATTTAATGTTTCTAAAATTATTCCTGATTTGCAGTTGCAGTTTTTTTATTCTGCTTCGGATGACTTCGGATTATAAGATGGTGGACCATGTGGGAGAAGTGTTTCTCCCTGGAGGTGTTCTAAACAGCCTGAGGGAGTCTGAGAAAACTTCAAAAGTAGTTCTTGGACCAGGCCTGAGACAAGACTCAGAGGAAATTGTTGTGTCAAAGCCAGGTATCTTGAGATTCAAAGAACCAAACATCTACTGGATTGATTGTCATCAAAAAAGGGTTTGTTTACTTGTTAATTTTTACAAGTTGTAGATCTAGCATGATCAACCAACTCAGTTCAGAGGAATGCCACAGTTAAAGTTTGTAGAGTGCCTGAATCGTGACCAAGAGGTGGAATTTTAAATCCCAGCATCAATGCTGTATTGTCATGTGTCCTTGAGTTGCTGGAAAATATCCTACATGGTCAGGTGGTGGTAGGTGAGTCAATTTATTGGGCCATTGCGCTTCCTTTTTACAGTCCCAACATGATTGAACAATTGTTGATTGGGACATAACAACTCAAGCAATGAAAATTAAGATACGTGTATTGGAGCAATGGTGATGAACTTTTAAATCATTCAAATTAAATCAATGTTTCTCACCTATGAGGCTATGATGCATATATATTATCTAATAATATTTAAAATATATTTAATCAGCAATTTTACAGTATCATCCTTACCAAAAACATGGATGTGCCTTTAGCATGCAGATTGTACTTTGGAACAAAGATAAAATGAACTCTTTCCTTGCTGGTGACAACTTTTGTCATCTGCTGATAACCTTTGCAAACAATTTGGACCCAGATCAGGACGGACCATTTGCCTCTGATAGTGCTCCTGAAAGAATTTTTTGATTGTAAAGAATGTATCCGGAGTTATTACTGTTCTTTTTGGTCCAGTATGAGGAGAGGTAATTTTTAAATACAGGTACCACCCTACTCTAGACATTCATTTATGTCTGGCTGGGTTAAAATTGTTAACATAATATTTGTTTGATTTGATCAGGGTCTTTCTACTGTGAATAGAAAGACACTGATTTGATGCTTTATGTCCCAGTCAACAATTTTTCAGTCACGTGGGGGCGGGTCTTCCTGGGTTGAACCATTAGTACTAAGCAGCAGAAAAAGTGTCCTGCTGAGGAACTCAACGCAATAACTTCTGGCTGTGAGTCTCAAACTCGCAACCCTTTGGTCCCCAGTCAAATCCAGATGAGGGGACAGGGGGTCCAGACCCCCCCCCCCCCCTGAAAAATTACAAAAGTATTGGGTTTCTTTAAACTTTCTTAGCAATACTGGTCTGGATCCCCTGAAAAATCACAAAACTACCAAGCCAGCATTCAATGACGTTGGGCCATCATCCGCTTGCCAGCTCGCTGGTGGTCTGATGATTGCCCACTTATAGTGGTATTTGGATCCTTTCCTCCCCTCTTGCCCCATCAACTAAACAAAATAAAGTTGTCAAAGTTGGACCCCTCTGACGAAATTTTCTGGATCCGTGCATGAATGCTCTACCGACTGAGCCGCTGCACTCCACATTTAATAACATAATATACAATATTGTATACCGTATAGCAGGCTTTTTACAGTTTTTGACTACTTTCATGCATTTTTCTAGAACTTGAAACTTTATGGGAATTATAACAATGGCGTAGCAAGCAGTGATTCTTTTCAATTGCGTCCCTTTTCAAAATGGGAACTTCTCTTAAAGGAAAGAATTTGCTCCCAGAGGAGCGAATTCTGGCGAATTCTTTCCTTTAAGAGCAGTACCTTATGGTATGGAAAATCACGTTTACCACATTAGGTGACCTCACTTGAATGTTACTATTTTTATTACGCATACATGTGCGTAACTGTGTAATGATCTACGCCAATGTATTATACATTGAAATGTGGAAAGCAGAAGTATTATATATATTTTACCCTTTCATACTAACTTATGGAATTTTCCATTCAGCTTGATTTTGTGGAACAGCAGAACTATTATACCTTACTGTTTTACTTCAATACTCTTGGATTTTTGTGAAACTAGAGAAATTACATTTTAACCTCTTTTATAAATGACCAATGAAATCCTCCATTCAGGTAGCGCAGTGGCTCAGTGGTAGAGTGCTTGACTGGAGACCGAGAGGCCGCAGGTTTGAGCCTCACCGGCGTCACTGCATTGTGGTCCTTGAGCAAGACACATTTATCCTAGCTTAGTACTGGCTCAACCCAGGAAGACCCGTCCCTGTTTAACTGAAAGATTGTTGATGGGACTTAAAGAATCAAATCAAACAAAAAAAAATCCTCCATTCAGTTGGATTTTTGTGGAACAGCAGAAATATTACACTTAACTCTTTTAATATGACAAATGGAATCTTCTATTCAGTGGGATTTTTGTGGAACAGCAGAATTATTATACTTAACAGTAACTCTTTTAATATGACCAATGGAATCTTCAATTCAGTTGGACTTTTGCAGAACAGCAGAAATAAAATACTTTAATATTTAATGAATAATGACCAATGGAATCTTCCATTCATTTGGATTTTGTGGATCAGCAGAAATGCTTTCTATGCCATTGAATGTTATCTTCTATCCAATTTTTTTGATACAATAAGAACATTGGGATTGTGACATGTCAATTATGTTTTGTGGGTCAAAATTTAAATCTTTTTAAAATACCCACATTTCTGTTCCTGAATCATTGTAATAAGGGCCTCAATGCCAGAAAACCTGTCTTCGGGGGTTTGCGAACAACACAGGGGCAGTCAGCCTGCACATCTGCGCAGTCTGATCAGCTCCTTTGTTGTTCGCTTTTTGGAAAGTAGCATATGTTAACTTGCTACAGGTGAAATTTCAATTTTCTAGCTAGTCTCTGTAGCTGAGGAGACTGGTTGAAACTCGCTTTGTCAGGAACCCCTAAGACAGGTTTTCTCGCGACGAGGCCCATATGTATCCAAACAAGTTGTGCAGAGCCTGATGAGGTGGTACTACATTGCTGTGCACAGTTCATTAATGTATCTATGTATGGCTTTGAAGCAATCTTTTCCCCCTAAAAAATTGTTCATGCTTTTTGTTGTCTGCTGATTTTTCCAAAATCTACTTTTTTGAAAAATTCTTTCAGGAATACCATCAGAGTATCATCTGAACAGATTTGATCCAGATCAGGCTGGACATTTTGTGGGGCCTGATCTGCAGGGTCATGTCTGTTTGCAAAGGTTATAAATCAGCAGACAACACTAGTAGGTAATGAGTTAAAGAGAGGATCTTTGTTCTTACATGAGTGTTCATCATCATGTATTATTTAACTTATTTAACAAGTTAGGGAAAAGAGTTAAAATGCAAGGCTTGCCTAGCATTTGATCAAAAGATGTATTACAAGAAAATACAGTATTTGACCTTGACCTTGGGGTTGCCCTCTACATTATGATTATGTGATCTATGCACCTCTAAAGTTTGAAGTTGCTGCATCCAACGGTTTTATTTACCCTTTAGGAGTTGCATTTACATGAAAATACTGTATTTGACCTTTGACCTTGGGCTCAATGTCACATGAAAGGTATCCCAGTACCCTCTATATCATGTGACCTATGCAGCTGCAAAGATTGAAGTTGCTTTTTCTAACCTTTTAGGTGGATATGCATTTACAAGAAAATACATTATTTGATGTTTGACCTTGGGCTTGGCTTCAAGGTAACACAAACTGTTGCCCAGTACCTTCTAAATTATGACCCTATGCAGCTACAAAGTTTGAAGTTGTTACGTCTATTGGTTTACCTAGGAGGAGATACATTTACATGAAACGTGATGCATGGACAGACAGACCTTGGTATGAAATTTATATACCTGTTTTTTTCTAAAGAAAAAAGCGGGTATATATATATATATATATATATATATATATATATATATATATATATATATATATATATATATATATATATATATATATATATATATATATATATATATATATATATATATATATATATATATATATATATATATATATATATATATATATATATATATATATATATATATATATATATATATATATATATATATATATATATATATATATATATATACCACATGTGGTTTATTGATTTAAAAGGAGCCACAATATTATTATAATTTTTCAGTACGTGCCAGTACGAGGGGAGTTTGTCCTTGGTGTTGTAACAATGAAGGCTGGAGATACATTCAGGGTGGATATTGGTGCCAATGAGATAGCATCCTTGTCCTACCTCTCATTTGAAGGGGCTACAAAAAGGAACAGACCAGATGTTAAGGTACTTTCCCAAGGTCCATACTAACACATTTTCAGAGTGTAAAATTGTGAATTTTTCCTATCCAAAAGTTTTTACACTTGTTTTGGGCGCTCAAAAGAACGGTCCCAATGAGACGGTTCTTTTGAGTACCCACAACATATGTTTTGGTCGAGAAATTAAAAAAAAAGTAATTTTTAACTACACTCTTATCTGTACCATATTTGACATAATAAATATGCATGCCCCTATACCACGGCCTCCAATCTCTGCCTCCTTCTCCAAAAAGAGCAGAACGTAAAGGGAGGCGAAGGCCCTTCCGGGAAGCAGGCAGTGGGCATAAACAATGGAACACTGTAAGTTGTGTTGACACATTTTCAATCATAAGTAAATTTTCAGCGCAAAACTCGAAAATCTAAGAATGCTATGCTTCGGGCAATTCTGCCTCCTTCTCTAAAAAGAGCAGAACGTAAAGGGAGGCGAAGGCCCTTCCGGGAAGCAGGCAGTGGGCATAAACAATGGAACACGGTAAGTTGTGTTGACACATTTTCAATCATAAGTAAATTTTCAGCGCAAAACTCGAAAATCTAAGAATGCTATGCTTCGGGCAATTGTTCAAGAGCATGCTGTTTGCACATTTGAACTTAGTTTGTAAGCGTGAGAGCTTTTCTCCCGTTGCACAGTTGTCCAAGAAACGGTGGTTCCCGCATGGTTTTGCCTTCTAACCAAACGTATAGTAGCGTTTGGACCCTTATTCATACTACCGAGGCCCCTCCACACCCATGTTGTCCCAAATGCAATTTTTCGAGATATTTCAATGATAATTGAGTGATTTAGAGCCAAATTTCTTTAGGAGCAGGAGGCGAAGGACAGGAGAAGGAGGCTGGGAGAGGAGGAGCAGGCGGCGATGATATCAAAATTTGCATTGATTTTGCTTATTTTTAATAATATACTTATCCAATCTATATCAAACTTGCTTGTATGATACGAATGATTAAACGCTATTGTTAACTGAATTATTCTGATCACAAACATTGCTATATATACCTCTCTTATAATATACAGTATATACCCCTAGAAAGCTCATGACGTTCTGGGTTAAACAAACAACACAATGGGAGAATAAGCGAAACGCTTTTGTTTCCTTTATAATGCGTGTACGGACATTATCAGATTTGCATAATAATAATTAAGTTAACATCTTTTGAGACTGCTCTTATACACGAGTTGTTATATTAGTTATATGATGGTTAGGTTTGGTTTGAATTCCTCTTTTTTCTGCGTCTAAGTCTTTCGCACCATCAGTAATTGTTGCTCCTAATAAAAGCTTGAGAGGGGGTGGGTATAAAACAGAGGTTCGACCCAGTCTGAGATTTTTGATAATCCTTTTCCCCAAGAACTTAGGGGGAAATACACAAGTATCACTAATCTGTGAGCATTACATGATTCCAATGAGAAAAAAAGTGAACCACACATTACGTTGGTGGTGGCATTTAAAGCGAAGTAATTTCGATTTATTTAAATGGTTTGAAATATTCATACATGCAAGTTTGATATAGATTGGATAAGTAAATTATTAAAAAATAAGCAAAATCAATGCAAATCTTGATATCATCGCCGCCTGCTCCTCCTCTCGGAGCCTCCTTCTCCTGCCCTTCGCCTCCTGCTCCTAAAGAAATTTGGCTCTAAATCACTCAATTATCATTGAAATATCTCGAAAAATTGCATTTGGGACAACATGGGTGTGGAGGGGCCTCGGTAGTATGAATAAGGGTCCAAACGCAACTATACGTTTGGTTAGAAGGCAAAACCATGCGGGAACCACCGTTTCTTGGACAACTGTGCAACGGGAGAAAACCTCACACGCTTACAAACTAAGTTCAAATGTGCAAACAGCATGCTCTACGGATAGCTTGAACAATTGCCCGAAGCATAGCATTCTTAGATTTTCGAGTTTTGCGCTGAAAATTTACTTATGATTGAAAATGTGTCAACACAACTTACCGTGTTCCATTGTTTATGCCCACTGCCTGCTTCCCGGAAGGGCCTTCGCCTCCCTTTACGTTCTGTTTTTTTTAGAGAAGGAGGCAGAGATTCGAGGCCGTGTATACGTGCACAGTGAGCATAAAATTGTAAATATTTTCTTACCCAAATACATGTGTTAAAACATGATGTTGGTACTCAATGAACCATCTCTTCTTCTAGAAAAAACAGCTTTCTTGGTGATTCATCAATTGAGCACAAATGCTCAACAATTCAGCGCAGAAAATGACATCAATTGAACGCATGATTTCTATAGAGTTCAGAGACCCTGCTCATCAATTGAGCGCAAATATTTTGGACAGTTACCTGTGGAGGTACCTTTATTTACCCTCCCTTAGCCGTCTGTTCTTATTCTAGCTTTACATTTTAATTTTGAATTTGTACATTATCACGAGCTCTGACCAATCTATAAGAAAATCTATCATAGATAATACTTTTTTCCCCACGCTGGGTTGTTGTACAAATAATTTCAGCCATCTCGGTTAAAAATGACATCCAACTGACGAAATAAGAACCGTTACTTGGTGAGTATTTCATGGTGCACACAATCTGACATTGCCCACACTACAGGTAAGCCTATAACAAAAGCATAGGTGAATGAACACTGAATCTGCACTCAATCGATGAGTAGGTTTGGCGCTCAATTGATGACATGGGAAAAAAATTGCGCTCAATTGATGATAAGCCTGATTCTCAAAGCAGGTGGTGGATTTTAGTGGTGTTCCAAAATCTCTTAGCAACCATGGTTAATTGTTGTAATGCATGTCAAAATACATAATTGTTTTTCATCTGACATTGGTTCTATTTGCTTTAAGAAATATGTAAAGCGTTACCATACAATATTAAATTAACATTAGGCATTGAAAATTTTTGCTAAATATAGAGAAGGTATTTGAGGTCAAGCGAGTCTCCGACCGGATCATCCTGGTGAAGATCATAGTCGGTCAGCGGGTGCTTTGTCTTCTGTCTGTCTATGCCCCACAGTGTGGTCTCAGTGATTCTGTAAAGGATCTATTCTACGACCAACTTAGGGCCGTGACTGCAATGATCCCAGCATCGGAATTCCTCATCCCATGTGGTGATTGGAATAGCCATGTAGGCAGTACAGGCTCCGGTTACAAAGAAGTTCATGGAGGCTATGGGTATGGCAAGCCAGACCCTGATAGTGAGGGTGAGAGGATCCTGGAATATGCACTAGCATATGACCTGTTCCTCGGTATCACATGTTTCAAGAAACGTGACAGTCACCTCATCACATACAGGTCCGGTAATACAGCAACCCAGATAGACTTCATGTTATTTCGAAAAGGTCTGAGCAAACTTGTTATGGATGTGAAGGTGATTCCTGGAGAGGAGGTTGCTCTGCAGCATCAGCTCCTTGTGTGCGACATGATGATTGATATGCCGCCCCAAATCAAGCGCAAATTCAGCCCACGTCCAAAAGTGTGGAAGCTCAGAGATCCTCAAACATGTAGCCGATTGCAGGAAGTCTTCAAGGCACATGTGCCCGCTGTGGAAACTGAAGCGGCTACTACTACTGAGGAAATCTGGGCGAAACTCAAGACAGGTTTGCTGAAGACAACAGAGGAGGTGTGTGGCACAACAAAGCCCCACCGATGGCAACGTGAAACTTGGTGGTGGAATAAGGAAGTAGATGATGCTATCACAGCCAAGCGCCAAGCTTTCAAAGCATGGAAGGCTGGCAAATGCACACGAGCATCATATAACACTACCAAGCCCATCTCCAGACGTGTGGTGCACCATGCACGCCACGAAGCAGACAAGGTGGTCTATGAGGGCATTGACCACAAGTCGTCTGATATCTTCCGCCTCGCCAACCAGATGAGGAAAGAGAATGTTGATGTTGTAGGCGACAAGCCAGTGAAGAATGACACTGGGGAAATGTCAATGAGCGAGGAGGCAAAGCAGAATGCGTGGGCTGAACATTATGAAAGGCTTCTCAACATTGAATTTGACTGGGACCCTGATCACCTGTCCAGTGAGCCTCCGTTAGGTGGCCCACCTATCCCAATCACTATTGACATGGTGAAGAAGGCCATCTCAAAGATGAAGTCGGGCAAAGCTGCAGGTCCATCAGGCATAGTGGTGGAGATGATCAAGGCAGCAGGTGATACAGGTGCCACCATGATCTGAGATCTTGCTACTGCCATTATCCGTGATGGCAAGGTCCCAACTGACTGGGAGGAAAGTTTCATTGTCTGCCTTTACAAGGGCAAGGGTGATGCTTTGGATAGAGGCAACTATCGAGGCCTCAAGCTGACTGAGCAGGCCATGAAGATCCTAGAGAGGATTGTAGATGGTCTCATAAGACAGGTGGTGTCTATTGATGACTCCCAGTTTGGCTTTGTCCCAGGAAGAGGCACTAAAGATGCAATCTTTGTGGTCCGGCAGCTGCAGGAGAAATACCTAGCAGTGAACAAGAGGCTTTATATGGCCTTCGTGGACCTAGAGAAAGCATTTGACCGTGTTCCTCTGAAGGTTATCTGGTGGGCCCTGAGAAAGCTAGGCGTTGAGGAATGGATTGTGCGGTTAGTCCAGGGAATGTACGCTAATGCACGCAGCCAGGTTCGTGTTGGCGAGGGTTTCAGCAAAGAGTTTGAGGTGAAGGTCGGGGTCCATCAGGGATCCGTACTCAGTCCCTTGCTCTTCATCATTGTGCTGGAGGGCTGGGAGGACCTATATGCAGATGATCTTGTCATCATTGCTGACTCACTAGAGGAATGTGTCAGGACGCTCTTGATATGGAAAGAAGCCATGGAGAAGAAGGGATTGAGGGTAAATGCAGGAAAGACAAAGGTCATGATCTGTGGTACAGGCCTGGACCTCTTGCAGAGTTCAGGCGAATACCCATGCGCTGTCTGTCGTACAGGAGTAGGCAACAACAGCATCTACTGCAATGGCTGCAAACTTTGGGTGCATAAGAAATGCAGTGGGCTACAACGACTGACACCAAATCCTGATTATAGGTGTGCACGGTGCATGGGAAATGCTCGCCCTATTGACGGCAGACCACAGAGTGAAGTCGAGGTCGGACCTGATAAGCTTGGGGTGGTAGCTTCCTTCTGCTACCTAGATGACATGCTTTCTGCTGGTGGAGGCTGTGAAATGGCGGTCACTACTCGTGTGAAAACTGCCTGGAAGAAGTTCATGGAGCTACTACCAGTTCTCACATCCCGCCACCTCTCTTACAAGACCCATGGCCATGTGTACAGCTCTTGCGTGCGGAGCGCCATGCTCCATGCCAGTGAAACTTGGCCACTTACCAAGACGAACCTGCAGCCCTTGAAACGCAATGATAGGGCCATGATCAGACAGATCCGCAGTATCAAGCCAGAGGATGTGGCCAGGGTAAGGTCAAGCGTGCTACTGGCAAAGCTTCAGCTTGAGGATCTCGACCTGAATTTGAGAGAGAGAAGGCTTCGCTGGTTTGGGCATGTGGCGTACGAGTGGTGCAATCAGAACAGCATATGATATGCAGATTGACGGCATGGAAGAAACTGACAGAGAAAGACTGCCGTGAGTGGAAGCTCACCACAATTGACCCTCAAGAAAGGAGCACCTGGAGATCAGGTGTGAGATCTGCTATGCGTGCAGCTAGCCAGTTACCTGGAAAGGGGCCCACTGATGTGGATAATGCCCCTGCACCTGCACGTTAATCAGAATTCCGATTATGATGATGAAATCTTTTTTCCGATTTTTAAATTTGAAGGAATATATATGGCCATTGACTGTATGATATCAACTTGTAGGGATAATTCACACTTTTTTTTCAAATGCGTTTATTATAGAGTTTACAGTATGGCAGGAATAATTCCTCATTAAATGTTTGAGAATGCCCTACAATTAGCCTGTAATTAATCACTTTTGCTTCTTAATGGGAGTCTGGTCATTCTCAGGTCAATAATCTCTACACACCAAAACTGGAATCACTTCCACCTGCTTACACACTACCAAAGCAGAATTATAAACCAGTCAAAAGGCAAAAAATAACAATGTTTCAGAGTAATGCTTTTAGCAGTGTGTGCATTGATGAGTATATTTTGATACTTGGACCATATTTAATAATTAATTCTAAAATTTAAGTCTTAAATCACTAATTATTACTATAGCAGACAACATATTTTGTAACAATTTTCTTCATTTTGCTAACAAAAAGACAGAATAAAATCAAATGAAACTTATTGAAAAACAAAATACTTTTCGTTTGACAGCTGTTACATTTTAATTTGCATTGATTTGGCTGTTGATTGTAATTAAAACGAATATCCATTATCCAATATTGAAATAAAGAAATTGACTGAAAGGTGTCACTTCAATCATTTGGCAGACCAGCATATTGAGGTTAACTCAGGTTAATGTGTGCCAATAGCTGTAAGATGGCTGTTCCCAGAAGATTAGATAAACGGCTTTAAAAGCTTCTGTAATTAACTAGCCAGATGGATAAATGATCTGTGAAAATAAAATTAGTCCATAACGAAATATTTATTTGTGAATAAAGTAAAATGTTAAAAAGCATGAACATACACTTTAAGATTTCCAGCTAGTCCAGTAGTGCAATTTCATTTTTTATATGGATTTATTGTGTTAATGAAAAACAGTGTGGGTCCTAATCAATGGAAGCCCAAGTCATGAAAATGACTCAGATTAAATCCACCTCTAGTAATTTAAGCTAGTACATTAAGTCATTTGTACCTCTACTAAGCAAGAACTTTAATTTCAGGTCTCTTATGTCACTTATTTCCATTCTGTTACTAGGTTGGTGACTTAGTATACAGTCGTCTTCTTGTGGCCAACAAAGACATGGAGCCTGAACTGGTCTGTATAGATGGGGCTGGAAGAAGTTCCGGTATGGGGGTCATAGGTAGAAATGGAGGCTTCATGCATACCTGTTCCTTAAACCTAATCAGAAAGTAAGTATCAGTTTATTATCTGGGCCTAGACGTGGGAAAACCTGTCTTCCGATGTTTGCGAACAACAAAGGTGCAGACCAGCCTACCCATCTGCGCAGTCTGACCAGGGCCTTTGTTTTTTGCTCAATGGAAAGTATTATATTTAAGCTTGCTACAAGCGAAATTTCAATTTTCTAGCTAGACTCTGTAGCTGAGCAGGCTGGTTTGATACTGGCCTTGTCAGAAACCCTAAAGACGGGGTTTGTCACGATGAGGCCCATATATTATATTAGCTTGTGAGTTAATGGAAGTATTAGTCCTTGTCATGCTAAGCTTCATTGGATAAATCATCCTCTTGAAAACAGTGGAGATGCATACTGGCTGATTCCCATCTACAGTTTTCCATGCAGCCTTAGGGAATACCAGTTATGGCTCCCTACAAGACCCTGGCTCCCTACAAGCTGTCCCTTGAGAAATTGAAGAATTTAGTTGAAGTCTTTTTTCCAAAGATCTATTTAAAATTGTATATTACATGTTTGGTGGGAAAATACCATGATTTATCAAACAAATAAAATCGGTAATTTTGTTTTTGTCTAGAAAGATTTATTTCCTCTAGGTAAATAAATCCTTTTAGCCGGAACTCCTTTTTCCTGACCACAAGTGACCCAAAGCATCGATGAGATGAAACCCATGTCATATTCATTTTCGTTTTATTATTAACAATTTTAAACAAGTATAAAGCTTCTCTGCACTTTTGACGTCACAAACATTAACAAATAACGTCATTTACACATACGATGACGTTGCATAACGTTTCTGTCTTCCAACACTGAAAGTGGAGGATTGAGGAACAAAAGAGAAAAATCCTAGAAAATCAAAATAAATCTAATACCAAAATGTTCATTACGATCTAACTAAGAAAATGACTACCCACACTTTATGTTTTCGTTCACTAATAAAACAGTTACAGACGTTTGAAATTCTGAGGTGGACTCAATGAAGAAGATTTCCAAAATGGCGGACTTCCAGGGAACAGCTAGCTGATGTATTACTACTCTTGTTAGAATTAGACATGTCATGATCCCGCTAGTTTTGCCACATCGCATACCGTAGTATTTTCTCGATCTGAGCAAGCAGTTCAAGCAGAATACAAGGGTTAGTCAAAAATAACTGAGCCCTACCTTATAACATTTAACTCAAGTAAAATGGACACATATTTAAATGATATTTCATCGCAATTATATGTCATCTATTCAATAACCTAATTTATATCTGTTGGTAGGCTTTATATACTGGTTGCTAGGCAACCAAACATGACCTGTCGAACGGGTGTGTTCACACTGTAATACATCAATATCTATGCGTTGCCATGGAAACGATAATGCCAATGTAATGCTGCATTCACTGTCGTGTGATACCTATTACAT
Source organism: Loripinus fragilis (assembly GCA_964019695.1). Classification (NCBI taxonomy): domain Eukaryota; kingdom Metazoa; phylum Mollusca; class Bivalvia; order Lucinida; family Lucinidae; genus Loripinus; species Loripinus fragilis. Next base: position 102,185,904 of record OZ026518.1, read on the forward strand.
GTACCTACTCAGTGCCACAGAAAAGAAAATAACCGACTCCAAATTATAGATGTTGTGGTAGTTTGATTTCAGAATTAAGCAATTTTTTACGTTCCTCAAGTCCTATAATTTACCCCACCCACATTCATATAAACACAATTTTAATAGAAAACAAAAAATAACAGCCCAATAATGCTTTTGCAGTACTACATACACAAACAAACCCTCAGAAAAAGTAAACTTCATGTTTGGAATAAATGATTATGTTTCCATGACAACACAATCCTCATGTATTTGAAAATTAGTGAAATTTTGACATATTTTTATGCTAGGCAACGCATGCAATCAATGTTCACCTAAACATTTACTAACCAAGCATATTGCAAAGACAATATGAAATATATTATTCAAATAAATGTCAAATATGTCTTTCTCAAAAACTATCAAGCCCACAAGCTTTTGTTAAGACATACTGTATATTCCTGGTGGCGGACATCATGAACGCATCGCTCTGACCAACTATCTTTAGTTGCCTAGCAACCATAACTGAAGCTTCACCGGGGTAATTATTTCGGGTCAAAACGTCTATGACATGTTATACTTATAAAATATGATCACATTTCTTGTCTACAATGTAAGGCTAAGGTAGAATGAGGTAGGGCTCAGTTATTTTTGACTAACCCTCGTACATGTAATATACAGTTTATTGAATCATTCTATACTGAAGGACTTTAGAAACGCACCAGTTATATATTCACTGTCTCTTCCACATGGTTGATTTGAGAATGTTTTCTTTATCACTTTTTATCCGCTTACACAATGGACCACGATTTGCCATAGTTTCGATTTGTTCATGCGGTTCATTCTGACGTAACACTGACGTTAGTGTTTTTCAACAATTGTCGTCTGACAACTGTGAGATTAGTTAAATTTAAAAGCACACATTTTGAGCTGGTAGACAGGTGTCTTAACCAACCGAAAAACAAGAAAAGTTTCGAAAATAATCTGTAATAATCGTTTAATTACACTCCTAGTGGCAGCGTTTCTTTGCTCACGTCAGTCTTAATTTTTCAAACAGCAATAACAGGCGGATGACGTTGGCTAATGTCGCGATACTTTTGTCTTCTACGCAACGGGGTGCGGAGTATCTTGTTGCACTAAAACATTTTGATTATTCCTGATCCTTAGGATATAAACAGCCAATTACGTCAAAAACAATAATGACGTCACCTAGACGAAATGGACTTTACCAGAGGCCTAAAACTTCATGATTTGATTTTGTCTTGCCTAGTGCTTTCAAGAACAAACATCGGTTCGAAAACTTTTTTGCGCTCATTATGGAAGGTATTGATACTCTGTGACTTTTTAAATTTGGGATGTCTCAGAATAATCGCGACGTCACGGTAACCATAAGCCACAGCGTTTCGATTTTTTTATTGAATGCAAGCTAAATGAAGGGACTTGTCAATTTTATTTTTCACATTGTTAACATATTACATTTTGGCAATAAACTAGCATTTTAGCAGGTGGTGCGTTTTTAAAGTCCTTCAGTATATTTAAAATATGGGATTTTTAAACCTCCCAGGGTAAAAAATCATATAAAGAAACTCGTGCTGGCGCACTCGTTTATCGGATTTTTCACCTCCCTCAGTTTATAAATCCCATATTTTAAATAGAACGATTAATAAACTCTATATATTGAAAGAGTTTCACTCAGTAGACGTATCAGGGTTAAATTTTTTATCAGGGTTGGAATTCATAAAATGCTTGTCAGAAAGCAAAATTGTGCACTTAATAAGTTTATATTTTTGACTTTCGCATGTTGGCACAACTACATTAATTTACATGCTTTAGTTGTGACTTGAATCATGCCCGAGGTGTACTTAGTTGTAGGAGAAATGGGATTTCTATTTTGTGATTTGCTCTTTTCTCTAAAATAACACTATGTGGGGGGGGGGGGATATTATGTGCTGGAGAACATAAATTCTCTGAATTTGCTTTTTTTTTCAGAATTTCAAGCTCTGACTGTCCCCTACTGAAGCTACTGGGTAAAAATATGGCATTTGAAATCACCATTGGTTCCAATGGAAGAATATGGGTGAACACCAAGAGCAAGAAAGAAACAATAACAATAGTAAATGCTATCTCAGCAGCTGAATATATGACTAATGAACAGGTGACAGCAATGTGTAGAAAACTAGCAGATGTTTTTGTTCCTGTGGACAGATGAAATTCAAATAAATCTTGTGTCAACAGAAATTGTGAGAGAACAAGAGATTAAGCAATAGATTCCAATAGTCAATAGTACTGGTACCAGCCTGCCGCCTGGTTATCAAGAGTGAGGGGAGACGTGAAGTTCTTACTGTAAATTCGGAAATTTTCGCGAGTGTTTTATTTTCGCAAAACTTCGCATATGCGGTTTCGTGAAAATAAATTCCTCGCGAAATGGTGAAATCACTCAGTCATTTACTTATGAAAGTAAATCATGTCATAGTCGCAAATTTTTATGTTGCAAATATGTCTTTTAACGTTATTCGCGAAAAATAAAATTCTTGCAAATGTTTCCGAATTTACAGTAAAATTTAAGATGTTATAATATGCTGAACTATTTGCAAAAGTTATCAGCAGACAACAAAAGTCGCAAATAGTGGGGAAAGAAGTAATTATGTTATTTACTTATAGGCAAAAGTCTGAAATACCCACATTTGTTGATATGTCCTTCAAAAAGCTTATGGCTATTGGAGAAATTATTTATCACCCTGTCATTTGCTACCAAATGTACCTACTAAGTTAACTCTTAGAGCACCTATTAGGACTTAATGAGCAGACACATTCTGCACATCTTCATGATTTGTAACACCCATATGGCTTGATACATGTACATGTGTTGCATTTGAATCATCTGCCAGTAGACAACTCACATGAATCAAGTCCCCATTTATTTGCTGAAAGAAGCAACAAAACATAAACAATTTGATTCCTGCTGTTGCAAAATATAGGTAGGGCATTAACCTTTTGTATACTGGAAACTTTGACAGTGAAGACCCGGATGAAATGCAGCATTAAATCAGGCCTCAGGGACAGAAATACAGTAACACCAGAGTTTAGAAAATTCTACCTGTGACTCCTTAAACTACACAAGGGGCAGCCCCATACTTATTCTATCAATAGGTATGGGAAAATCCATCATAATACTAAGGGTTAAGACTTACAGTTCCATAACACTGATGCGGGTCCCTAATTTGGTAGTGTTAGACTGGGGATTGAAGGGTTGCTAGTTAGAGTCTCACCATTGGTGGAGTCATTGTGCTGTGTCCTTGAGCAAGACTCTTTATCCACTGATTAGTGCTGGTTCAAGCCAGGAAGACAGGAAGTAGTTCCAACATGATAAAAAATTGTTAACTGTGATGTAAAGCATCAAAAACAAGCAAATACACTGATGCTATATCAATCCAATAATCCTCGCTAGGCAGGCAGCAGCTTGGCCGGCTCTTGCCTCTCAATAAATATGTCAATCCAAATACGCTGGCGACATGACATGTAGGCCATTTTGCAGCAGTGAGATTCTAGCCCACTGTAGTGGCGGGCTGATCGGCCGGTCATCCTGGTGCGGGGCCTGTCACCTTCCATTTCTCGAGGTGCTTGCAAAGATGATTCACACTACTTGTGTAACTAAATTACTTGCACTGTTTTCATTACATTGTGGCCCTTAAATACTCTCTATTGTGGACATTTTTGTTCTGAAAATATCTTTGATTTTTCCTCAAGTCTACCTTTTTTCAGTAGCAAACAGCATAAGCCCTGATCAGACTGCTCCCTTAGGAGCAGTCTGATCTGGGTCCATATTATTTGCAATGTAATCTTCAGAAGTACATCAGCAATTGAAAAGGCCAACATTAGTTTTGTCATGGCCGATGGGAAGTTGGGAGCATTTGTTATGAATGATGAGAAAAGTTAAAATTGATAATCTTTCATGGAAACATTTGCTACATTAACACTGACATTTTAATGTTGTCATTGTCCAAAATTATAAGGTTGCATGATACCATCAACATACAAACCCAAATGTGTTCCAGAGATCTACATAAGCTTACCTTTTGAAATTTTGCAACTTATAAATGTTTAAGTATGTACCTTGTCAAGTTCAAATAAAATATGTAAAAACCACTGTGTTCCAGTGCAATTAATTGCAAACTTTACTATGGAGACTTAATACCATCCATGAAAGACTTGAGCAAAACGGACAATAATCCAAAGTTGTGTATTTTTTTCTATAGTTTTCATGTCCCCAACCTAAGAGAAGCAGACATTCATTTTTGGTGCAGATCCCATCAGAATCCAGTCACCAGTGTGAAGCTTTCTTGTATGCTAGATATCTCATAATTTAGTGTGCAGATTGGAACCAAATTCCCATGGGTATAAAATTTATGCATGATTAGGAATGGGCAAGGATGAACTTAGTTACGTTGCAGTATCTTGTGGAGAACTTGGATCTTAGATTAAAGGATGTCTTTCTCATGCCTCCAGATAACAGTGTAGTTGAAAATAATTAGTCAAGACTGGTTCGGGGGACTATAGGTTTGCTGCAATCCGTCTGTCCGTCAATCAGTCATGCTTTCGTGTCTGTGCCATATTTCCTATTTTATTTGAGGTATGAATCCCAAATTTGGTGTGTGGATGAATCTTGGGATGTGGAATATCGCACATTGTTTTGGGGTAACTGTGACCTTGACGTCGTTTCTAGAAGAATTGTGTCTGGAGCATATCTTCTACATTATTTGAGATAAGAATCCAAAATTTACTGTGTGGATTCATCTTGGGATGGCAGTGTTGCATACCGTGACTTTGTTGACCTTGACCTCGTTTCTAAACTCATCATGTCCAAAGCATACAGGTATCTCCTACATTATGAGGTAGGAAATCCCAAATTTGGTGTGCGGATGCATCTTAGGATGGCAGAGTGTCAAGTACTATTTTGGGGTCACTGTGACTTTGAGCTCATGTCTAGAATAATTGTGTCTGGAGCATATCTCCTATTATTTGAGGTAGGAATCACAAATATTGTGTGTGAATGCATCTTGGGATGGAGGAGTGTCACATACCATTTTCAGATCACTGTGAACTTGACCTCATTTCTAAACAAATTGTGTCCAGATAGCTAGGCGGCTAAGAGCCAAATTTTGGGCTGATTGTGCTATTCCGGATACAAGCATGAAATTTGGCACAGTTGTAGACCATGATTCACTTAGCAGAATAGGATATAGAACCGCATTGAGAAATACCTACTGCGCATGCGCAAAGCATTTTCTGATTTTAGGCTGTTATCATAGATCTTTCATATAGCTTGACTTTAAAGAAGGGGTCATGTTGGCTGTAGAATGATAAAATATGACATAACTGATGTTAATTGTTTGTAGTTTAGCCTTCTACATTCTATAATTGCTTCGCATGCGCATAAAATTTGAATATTGTACAAAGATGGTATTCTGTTTCTCTTTTATTGTAATCTGGGCAAGACCCGATTCCCCTATCAAAGAACCGAAGCATGTCTTCAATATAGGGACCTACAGACCTGTTTAGATGCGCATGAGCAGTTTTTTTTTAACTTGATGTTGTTAAGATGATAAACAAAGCCCAATTTAATTACAAGTATAAGCTTTCACAAAAAAAGCTCTGTCTACGCTATGCATATATGAAATTGTTATTAGACGGAAAAGTCAAGTTTTAAGCAAAGAGGATTGTAGGCTTGTGGCAGACAGACAGACATGCAATCAGATTTTGTTGCTTGAGCTCAAAGCCATTGGACCACTGGACAGACTCGCTCACCACCTGAGTTAGCAGGGTGATCCTAAGTCACCACCACATATTTTCTTTGTGTTGACCAGTTTGGATTGTTTTGACTTTGGGACGTCTTTGTCTGAAAAAGTTATGTTTTAAGCCAAGGCAGTGACGTATCACTAGGCCACTGGGCAAGGGCAATGTACCTTTGTGATAGCATATCTCCTATATTATTTGAGGTAGGAATCCCAAATTTGGTGTGTCGATGCATTTTGGGATTGGGGAGTGTCACATACCATTTTTGGGGTCAATGTGACCTTGGTCCTATCTAGCGTTTTGGTGACTGGGTTAAAAATCAACTTTTTCAGAATATGGTCATGTTGCATCAAATTAAAGGAAATGAAATGTAACATACAAGCAAAGATTTTACCCTTAAATGCACCCTCGACCCCTCAGTCTTCGTCCATCGTATATCCATAATTTTTTTCTTTAAATGACACCTCCTGAACCACTGGTCCAAATTTAAAATAATTCCACATGGATGTCCCCCATAATGCCCTCTTAGGCTTTACCAAAATTGCATAAAAGGTTCCGTTCCGCTAAACATGAGGGCCGCCAGAAATTGTTAAAATGACATCTGAACCACTGGTCCAAATTCAAAATAATTTCACAGAATGGTTCCTCATGATACCCTCTACCAAAATTGCACAATTGGTTCCGCTCTGCTGAACAAAAGGCCCCCTGATACCCCGGCATCCAATTTAGGTTACCTTGCATCCCCCCCCCAGGACAATTTTTCATTGGTGCCCAATTGTTCATTGGGACCCCCTGGATGGGAAATGAAGGTGTCCTCAAAAAAATTTTGGTTTGGTCTATGTGAAATTGCATGGTTTCTATGGCAACCCATAGCGAATTTGAGAAGGGGGGTCTGCCTACAAAATTACTCATATCTTAGCTGTTACTTATCCTAGACTACTAAATTTAATACCAAATTAAAGCTTAAACATAGGCCTATTATCCCCTTGTTGCATATGCAAATTATCTAATTTGCATATTCATAAATATGTATGATAACATTATAAATGTGGTTCACAGATGGGGGTATACGTACAAGATCAATAATATCTCAGCTGCTTTTAGTCATAGATTACTAAAACTTGTACTAAAATAAAGCTAAGACATAGGTCTTTCATTCCATGGTCAAATATGCAACATACCATATTTGCATAATTTGCATATTCATGAATATTAATGAAAACGCTAAAAAATAAGGGAAAATCAATACAAATATAAATAGGCTGATTTCATCCCAATATTGTCATTGTTGCATGTTTTAATATAATCAATGTTACAATTGGACAGGTCCAATCATCCAGTGGTCCTATATGAATATTATCTTATTTGAATATTCATGAAAATGCATGAAAACTTAAAAAAATAAGGGAAAATCGCGTAAAAACTATAAGCCTAGGGGAGGGGTTAAGGTACTATCTATCCTGCACTCCTAGGGCCTTTTAAATTCATGCAAAATAGTTCAGTGGGACCCTCAGAATGTGAAACGAAGTTCTCCTCTAAAGAAATTTGGTATGGGCTACGTGAAAATGCATGGTTTCCATGGCAACCTCTTATATGATTCTCGAGATTGGGGGGTAGGCCTACAAATTCAATCATATCTAGGGTTCTACTTATCCTAGAACACTAAAATTGGTGTCAAATTAAAGCTTAGGCACATGTCTTTCTTCCTTTGATCAGATTTGTAAATAATCTAATTTGCCTATTTATGTATATTAATGAAAACCTACAAAAATGAAGTAAAATCATAAAAAAAACATAAATGAACACATTTCAGCACAAAAACATCCTCAAACCACCATTGTTGCCAGTTTTTATATCCACAGTGATTCGATTTGATAAGTTCTTTCATCCAGTGGTCCTAGATGAAAATTATCTCATTTGCATATTCATGAATATTAATGAAATCTTAAAAATGAGGGAAAAAACCATGGGTAAACTATAGTATGCAACAGGGTTATCAGACCTAAATTGAACACATAAGACATTTATTATGGGCGTAAATTTGTCCAATAGGACCACTTAAATGCAAAAAAATATTGTCCTCAAAAATAAATGTTCTTTGGTTTTTAGAAATTTCATGGTTTCCATGGCAACCCATTATGCTGACTGTAAACAATGAGGGTATACGTACAAAAAAATACTCGTATCTTAACAACATCTCATCCTAGATTACTAAACATGGTGCCAAGCTAATCCCTGAACATAGCAGTTTAATTTGGATGTTAGATATGCAAATTATCTAATATCCATATTCATGAATATTAAAGAAAAGTTTAGAAATGAGAGATAATAAAATCTCAGAAAAATTAAGGGGTGTACGTATAAAATTACCAATATCTCAGCTGCTATGCGTCCTAGTGTATCAAACTTGGTGCCAAATCAATGCTTAGACATAATACTTTTACCTTAAGTTCAGCTTTGAAAAATAGTTAACATAAATAATATGAATTTTAATTAAAACAGAAGAAATAAATGAAAAATAGCGGAAAAATCAAGGGGGGGGGGTACTTACAAATCTAATAATATCTCAATTGCTAAGTGCCCTAAAGTACCAAAATTGGTTTTAAACTAATGCTTAGACAATAGTATGTTTACCAAATCATCAAATTTTAAAATGGTCATATTATAATATTCATGAATATTGATGAATCCATGAGCATTTTGAGAAAAATACTCGAAAATGAAGGGGATATACCTACAAAATTACTCATATCTCAGCAGCTTATAGCCCTTATGTAGCTAACAAGGTGCCAACTTATTGCTATGATACAGCCCTTTATCTCAATGGTAATATTTGCCAGTTGTCGCATTTACATATTCATGAAAATTAATATAAACATTAGAATAAAGAGAAAAATTGCCGAAATATGAATGGGGTATACCTACAAAATTACCAATATCTAAGCTGCTAATTGCCCTAGAGTAGCAAACAATATACTTAATTTAAGTATATGCATAACAATTTTACTTAGTGGGAAGATATAAGAATTAACTAATTTGTTTAACATCAATATTAATAAAATAAAAACTTTAAAAATACAAGAAAAAATGTATACAAATTGATAGCAGTGTACCTACAAAATTACTCCTATCTCAGCTGCTATAAATCTTATACTTTTTTTTATACTCAAAAACACTTAGGATTATGCTGTTTGATTTGGTACCAAGCTTGCTACTATTGGGCAATTGAAAGCTAAGATATGAATCACTTTGTAGGTGTACCCCCTTAATTTTCCTGTGTTTTTCTCTAATTTCTCATGTTTTCATCATTATTCATGAGAATTTAAATTTGATGTGTTATGAATTGGATCATTTTGGTAAACATGTTGTGTCTATGCATTGACTTAAAATCAGGTTTGGCACTTTTGGGCACCTAACTACTGAGATATGAGTAATTTTGGAAGTGCACTCCCTTGATTTTTCCCGCAATTTTCATTCATTTCTTCTGTTTTCATTAAAATTCATGAATATTCATGATAAATATTTTTTCATATTATACCTTATGGTAAAATTACAATGTCTAAGCATTGAATTGACACTAGGTTTGATACACTGGAACACATGTTAGGTGATATATTTGTCATTTTATATGTACATCCCTAAATTTTTCTAAGATTTTTTCTTTCATTACAAAAGTTTTCATTAATATTCATGAATATGCAAATGAGATAATTTTCATATAGGACCACTGGATGAAAGAACATATCACATTGAATCACTGAGGATATAAAAACTGGCAACAATGGTGGTTTGATGATGTTTTTGTGCTGAAATATGTTTATTTATGTTGTTTTTTTATGATTTTACTTCATTTTTGTAGGTTTTCATTAATATTCATAAATATGCAAATTAGATTATTTACAAATCTGACCAAAGGAAGAAATACATGTGTCTAAGCTTTAATTTGACACCAATTTTAGTGTTCTAGGATAAGTAGAACCCTAGATATGATTGAATTTGTAGGCCTACCCCCCAATCTCGAGAATCATATATAAGAGGTTGCCATGGAAACCATGCATTTTCTCGTAGCCCATACCAAATTTCTTTTGAGGAGAACTTCGTTTCACATTCTGAGGGTCCTACTGAACAATTTGGCATGAATTTAAAAGGCCCTAGGAGTGCAGGATAGATCCTACCTTAACCCCTCCCCAGGCTTATAGTTTTTACGCAATTTTCCCTTATTTTTTTTAAGTTTTCATGCATTTTCATGAATATACAAATGAGATAATATTCATATAGGACCACTGAATGATTGGACCTGTCCAATTGTAACATTGATTATATTAAAATATAGCAAGAAGTAAGCAAAGCTCACATACCCCCGGCCGTAGCCATCAGAGGCTGTAACACTTTCAGAGAAAAGACAAAATTGTCAAAGATTTCATAATCCTAAATAAAGTAGTTTCTGAGAAAACTTTGATGAAAAATGTCCATATGTGCTATATAAGAGTGACAGATGGAAAAATTGAAAATTTGAAAAAAGGCAAAATGAGGATTAGCACCTTAAATTTCATTTACACAATACACTTTGCCTATCTGAAAGTGTACACAAAATTTCATAATCCTAAATCAAGTAGTTGCTGAGAAAACTCTGACGAAAAACATCCATATATGTTATATTGGAGTGTCAGAAGGAAAAATTGAAAAAGAAGGCAAAGTGAGCTTTAGCATCTTTATTTTCATTTACTCAATACACTTAGCCTACCTGAAGGTGTACACAAAATTTGAAAACACTGGCTCCAATAGGAACCAAGAAATCTGCGACAGAAATTTTCATTGGAGAGAATACACTTAGCCTACCTGAAGGTAGGTGTACACAAAATTTGAAAACACTGGCTCCAATAGGAACCAAGAAATCTGTGACAGAAATTTTCATTGGAGAGAAAGAAAAATGAATAAATAAAGGGACTGATAAACAATATGTGGCTGTTTTTTGTTACACAATACAACTAATCAGAATCAAGCTTTGCATCAAATTTCAGAATCCTAATTTAAGTAGTTGCTGAAAAATCTTTGACAGAAAAAAATGTCCATATGTATTACATAAAAAGAGAAAGAAGGAAAAAATGAAAAATTGAAAAAAGAAGGCAAAATGAGGATTAGCATCTTAATTTCCATTTACACAGTACACTTTGCCTACCTGAAGGTGTATACAAAATTTTAAAACACTGGCTCCAATAAGAGCTGAAAAATCTGTGACAGAAATTTCCATTGGAGAGAAAGAAAAATGAACAAATAAAGGGACTGATAAGTAATATGTGGCTGTTTTTTTGTTACACAATACAACTCATCACTATCAACCTTTGTACTGAATTTCAGAATCCTAACCCAAGCAGTTGCTGAGAAATCTTTGACGGAAAAAAAAGTTTACAGACAAAGAGACAAACCAACAAACATAATTACAGAAAAGGCAAAAACTATATACCCCCTATATACTTCGTACCGGGGGTATAAACATGCAACAATGACAATATTGGGATGAAATCAGCCTATTTATATTTGTATTGATTTTCCCTTATTTTTTAGCGTTTTCATTAATATTCATGAATATGCAAATTATGCAAATACAGTATGTTGCAAATTTGACCATGGAATGAAAGACCTATGTCGTGGCTTTATTTTAGTACAAATTTTAGTAATCTACGACTAAAAGCAGCTGAGATATTATTGATCTTGTACGTATACCCCCATTCGTGAACCACATTTTTATTGTTTTCATAAATATTTATGAATACACAAATTAGATAATTTGCATATGCAGCAAGGGGATAATAGGCCTATGTCTAAGCTTTAATTTGGTATTAAGTTTAGTAGTCTAGAATAAGTAACAGCTGAAATATGAGTAATTTTGTAGGCAGACCCCCCTTCTCAAATTCGCTATGGGTTGCCATATAAACCATGCAATTTCACATAGCCCAAACCAATTTTTTTTGAGGACACCTTCGTTTCCCATCCAGGGGGTCCCAATGGAAAATTTGGCACCCATGAAAAATTGTCCTGTGGGGGGGGTGAAAGGTAACCTAAATTGGATGCCGGGGTAAGAGCTCTAGATAAGAAATGTCTATAAAAAACATCTGAACCACTAGTACAAATTCTAAATAATTTCACAGAATTGTTGCTCATGATGCCCTCTACCAAACTTGTATAAATGGTTTTGCTCCGCCGAACAAAGGGGCCACCAAAACCCTTGATAAGAAATATCTTTGAACTATATCCCCCCCCCCCCCTGAACTACTGGTCCAAATTCAAAATAATTGCACAGAATTGTTCCTCCAGATGCCCTCTACCAAAATCGCATCAATGGTTTGGCTCCTCTGAACTAAAGGGCGTACAGAGCTCTAGATAAGAAATAACTTTAAATAACATCTCCATAACCACTGATCCAAATTCAAAACAATTTCACAGAATTATTCCTCATGATGCCCTCTACCTTAATATGATGTCTCTTTAGCCACAGGCCAATACATCATCTCTTCATGTGCCAGGATTCAGGTGAGTGATCCAGGGCCCTAGGGCCCTCTTGCTATTTCAAATGGTACTGGTCAAATGGCCAAAGTGGTTGCCATCCCCATATGGTATAGAGCCGCGACATGAGATTTCCAACAATGATGTATGTGGGACCAGCAAAGGCTCAGATCATACAAGCAGCCTGATCAGAGGTTTTGCTAGTCGCTTGACTTTTCTTTGAATGTTAAGCTACTGACCAAACATCATCTGTAGTTTCTAAACTTAAGAGGCTGCACAGGCTCATCTGAGTCTACACAAGTCAAAATGCCACATTGTTGGAAATCACGTGTCATGGCTCATATATATATATGGTAAAAATATATTTTAAAATCCTCTCCAGAACAAAAATTAAAATAACATTGGGCCTTGATATGTATAGCAAAACTAAGTTAAACTGGCACTCATGAATATGCGGTATAAACTTGTATAACTCCGTAAAACTAAATTTAGATTTGCAACCATTATGAAAAGTATTGATTTCAGAGAGATGTATTTTCTAATCCTCTATCTATGACTGTCCCGCTTAGCCCTTTGGAAAGAGCGTATAGCTGTCAAGGTTGAGATCGTGGGTTCGAGTCTCACGTTTTACAATATATTTTTTAAAAAATATTTTCATTTTTTATCATAAATCATACTCATGACTTGCACGATTTTAAAAAAAATTACGTATAAAAGTAAATGTAATAGAATTCATTTTAAACGTAAGTAAGGGTGCAAAGAGCAGGAATCGATACAATCAAGTACCACACCTGACCCAGGACACCAACGGGAAAGCATTATATTAGTTAGGAACTGTGATGTCTACTGATAAATCTTTAAAACATTTAAAATCTAAAGACACATGTCTCATAGCTAATGTTTCAAACTATTTCGAGAAACACACAGGTCGGAACAGCTCATCATATATTCAACAGACTGTTCAGGCAACTGGGGTCAGCAGGAGAACAGTTTTCCGAGTACGAAAAGAACTACGAGAAACCGGTACACTTTCGTCGCCGCAACGTTCGAAACGGGGGCAAACCTTTGGACGGCTTTGATGACCGACCATAAATAATCTCTTATCAGTCTTGAAAACTGACATTATGCCAACTATCCATCAAAATTAAAATTAACAAGAAACAATATCATAGCTCAAAAAATATATAAATTTAAAAATGATGCGTAAAATAACTATATCCAGTGAGAATCGAACCCTCCAAATCCGAAATATGAGTTAAATGTCTTACCACTACGCCACTGCCTCAGCCTTGCTGAAAGATACTTGTTCCATACATTAATCTATTAAAATAGCTAATACACACCGAACGTGACTGAATGATGTCGAAGATTAATGAGTGCCAGTTTAATTTTGTTTATAGCATTGGTGATGAGGGCCCAATCAAGTTTGCATGATGATCCTTAGGGGGCAATAACCTTCTTTACAGCAAGGTCAAATTTGATTACTAATGCAATGTATTATCTTGAAACATTTTCGCAGACATTTTATAAGCGGCTCTCAGCAAGAAAGTAGGAACAACTGTGGTAATAAAGGAGCTAGAAAGTAGGAAAATGTTGGGAATTTTAAAGAAGGAAGTTTCATTGGGTTTTGGCAATTCATGGAACAGGATTTTTTCTATAAATAATTGCACAGCAGTGAGCTGGAAAATGTTTGTTGGAGCCAGCTTGCATCATACAGAGCCTTAAATATTCAAAAGACAATGCATATGATAATTTTACTCTATTTCAATATTTCGGCCAAAGGCCTTTATCAAGAAAAAATCATCCACTTCAGTATCAACTACATAGTCTCTGTTTCACCATTTTGAATTTGTTGAAATTCAAAATGGTGAAACAGAGACTATGTAGTTGATACTGAGTGAAACAGAGACTATGTAGTTGGTACTAAGTAAAACAGAGACTATGTAGTTGGTACTGAGTGAAACAGAGACTATGTAGTTGGTACTGAGTGAAACAGAGACTATGTAGTTGGTACTGAGTGAAACAGAGACTATGTAGTTGGTACTGAGTGAAACAGAGACTATGTAGTTGGTACTGAGTAAAACAGAGACTATGTAGTTGGTACTGAGTGAAACAGAGACTATGTAGTTGGTACTGAGTGAAACAGAGACTATGTAGTTGGTACTGAGTGAAACAGAGACTATGTAGTTGATACTGAAATTCAAAATGGTGAAACAGAGACTATGTAGTTGATACTGACTGAAACAGAGACTATGTAGTTGGTACTGAGTGAAACAGAGACTATGTAGTTGGTACTGAGTAAAACAGAGCTTATGTAGTTGGTACTGAGTGAAACAGAGACTATGTAGTTGGTACTGAGTGAAAGAGAGACTATGTAGTTGGTACTGAGTAAAACAGAGACTATGTAGTTGGTACTGAGTGAAACAGAGACTATGTAGTTGATACTGAGTGAAACAGAGACTATGTAGTTGGTACTGAGTGAAACAGAGACTATGTAGTTGGTACTGAGTGAAACAGAGACTATGTAGTTGGTACTGAGTGAAACAGAGACTATGTAGTTGGTACTGAGTGAAACAGAGACTATGTAGTTGGTACTGAGTGAAACAGAGACTATGTAGTTGGTACTGAGTAAAACAGAGACTATGTAGTTGGTACTGAGTGAAACAGAGACTATGTAGTTGGTACTGAGTGAAACAGAGACTATGTAGTTGGTACTGAAATTCAAAATGGTGAAACAGAGACTTTGTAGTTGATACTGTAGTGTATGTTTTTTTCTTGATAAAGGCCTTTGGCCGAAATATTGAAATAGAGTAAAATTATCATATGTGTTTAACATCGTTCCCTATGGAATATCAATGAATATTATTCAAAAGACAATAACTCTGCTAACAGTTGGTTGAACATAACCAACACCATATGCATTACACGTACATGTAATTGTCTTAATATCCAATATATCATAGCTTATTGCAAACTTGCAGCTAAAAGACTTCTATGATATAACATATCACAAGGGTGTAAAATTACTGATAGATAATTATTAAAGTTATCACTTTTTATTTTTTAAATTCTGATGTAAAACATCTCTAAATACAGATTAACAAACCTCGAGATAACAAGCTACTTCCCCAAAAATCAACAAAATACAACATCATTGAGACAACCCGTGTGACCAAGACATCAAGAATGTCCTTTTAGCACTGCTTGGTCTCCCTTTCAATACTACAGTAAAACCTGTCTTAAGCGGCCACTTTAAAAAAGGCAAAACAAAGGTCTTAATGGAAAATGGTAGCTAAATGAAGGTCGAAAGTAATGCAGAATGCTCCCCTTGGAGCATTCTGCAATACTTTTGACCTGCATTAAGGGATAATCGGTATTGAACACAAGTTTAAGGTGTTCTTTTTGAGTGGCTGCTTAAGACAGGTTTTACTGTGTCTTATCAAGAGTAGATATTTATAGCTTCAGTGTTGAAGCAAAGATTTCAGGATTCAGACTCACTGACATTTATCTCCCCTGCTTATCTGCAGAAAATCACAGCTTGGGCAAGTTACGGTCATACATTTATATATACAGATAAAACCATGTCATAGCAAAGCATCATGTGCACTTGTCTTTTTCAACTTAAACAGTTTTACTGAATACTGTGGTTGAATAGTTTTTAAAATCTCATGATGAGCAGTAGCTCAGTGATAGGATGCTTGACTTAGGATCAAGGGATTGCCAGTTATGGCCTTGAGTTAGACACTTTGTGGTCTGCTAAGTACTGGTTCAATCCTGCCATGACTAAAAAAATGTTCAATGGGTCATAAAGCATCAAATGATAAACACATCCATCTCATACTAAATGTAATTTGTAAATCAATCACTTATTCATAAAATAACAACAGTCAAACCTTAACAACAAACTAACTTCACCAAATAACTCCTAATAAAATATTCATCAATTCCAGTGGCTACTTTTGCCGTCTGCAGGGAGCCTAAAATGTAATCAGTTTGGAAGCAGATCAGGCTCTACAAAATGTTGGAGCTGATCTGGATCCAAACTGTTTAAGAATTTGATGGTATTTCTGAAATGATTTTTTTTTAAATTATTTTTTCTAAAACAGCAGACAACAAAAAAGCCTGCAAAATTACCCAGCATTCTAACAGGCCTTTAGTTACAAGTGTGTAACGAAAAATAATTTTCTTATTTCTCAACCAAAACATATGTTGTGGGTACTCAAAAGAACCATCTCAATGAGACGGTTCATTTGAGCACCCAAAACATATGTTAAAACGGATGGGTAAGAAAATATTTGCAATTTTACACTCAAATATATTGCTTATCTTAACCTGCCAGATAACAAAAGCCAGGAAAACACTTAGAGGTGTATTCATATCTATTGTCTTAAAAACACACCAACATATAAGCCAGATTACAAGGTTTTGGTACTTATGGCATATGTATAGACCCCCTGGGGAATTTTTCATGCTTTTTTGTTGTCTGCTGATTTTTTCAAAATCAACTTTTTCGAAAAATCCTTTCAGGAATATCAGAATTACATTCGTGTCTAATAGACTGGATCCAAACTAGGCCCGACGTTTTGTCGAGCCTGGTCTGGGTCCAATCTGTTTGCAAAGGTTATGAGCAGATGGCAGTAGCAGGCAGAATTAAAATGTCCATGTCTACATATCAAGAGAGGCTAGAGGTCTAAAATTTGATCAGAGTTTACATCTAAACTATACATATGGGTGATTTCAAAAATAATGCATCCATTTCTTTAATCAATGTTTATAGACTATCTAAAGCAGATTTATTGTTAAAATTAATTTTAAGATATGTAATTAATGTTTTTCTTGCATCATGCCAAGTTTCATTGCTTTAGAATGTTCCGTTCAAAAATTACATGGAAAAATGTCATCAAAATTGTCACAAGGGTAACACTTTTTTGTGACATTTTTACCGTTACCTTCGATTCAACTGTAAATTGTATTAAAAACTAATCATGTATAGTCGAATGGTGAATTGCAGTTGAAATATAGCATAAAAGCTGTAGGAAAATAATCTTTGCATCTTTTTTAAACCAGATAAATCGGAAATTTTTAACCTTTTATAAACACACCCTTTCAAATTTTTATCATACAGAATTTAATATGATTGGAGTAAAGTGAATTGCCTCGTAAAATATACAAAGCTTTATTCATATGGAATGCTGTTTTAATGACTAGCAGTCTTTTAGCTATCTAAAGGAACCAACTTGCCTATAAAACAACAAGTATGATTTTATGTAGCCAGTACTGAATTAAACCACCCAGATATGTCACAAGTGTAACATTTAAGGTTTCAATCATCAGCATTTCAATTGGTTTTGCATTTCATAACTTTTTTGCTGTTTTTCTGGTCAATGGAGCCCCCAAAAACATTATGAGGAATTGTGGTGAAATCCTTAAGCTGCTGACTTCGTGGCATGATTTTAACTGATGTCACAAGTGTAACACATTTTAGGAATATGTGATAAATGCATATACATGGCAAATTTTAAATGAAATATTACTTCTTTGGTCTTTTTAATAATTCTTGAAAGCATAAATATAATTTAAACACAGCAAGAAGTCAACAACTTCACCCAATGTGTAGTCAATACTAGTTACGGTCCAACAGGAATGACACTGCCTCAAGCCCATATCCTAGTTTCTTTTTGAAGCTGGCCATCCTTGAGCTACATTCTGGGATAGGAATAATGCTAAATTCAACAATGAAGAAATCAGACAGTCTAAAACCAGACTATAGCTTGATTTAGACAGGTTACAAAGACTTTAAAATGTGATTTGTGTCACAAGTGTAACATATATTACGGATGGACTTCATCTCACCTTTTCTTGTGTTTGGTCAAAGTATAATCTATTCAACAATTGATTTGATACTTTTTGGTATTTTAGGGTAGTTATTCACTCTTTCGATACAAAGTAAACACAAAATGTTGTAAACAAAAAGGATAAAATTATGCACTCACAAGGAGGGAAAGGTATTTTTTCACATTCAAAAAATATTTACAGGAATTTATTGAAGAAAACCAAAGAAGATGCTCAGTTGTACATACTATAGTAGATTATATAAAGTATAAGTGATAAGAAAAGACAAAAGTGACATAATCAGTTCCCTTGTTTGCTTGTCACAAGTGTAACACAATTATTTCTTTCTATTTAAGCCTTAAATTTGTTACAGATTCTTTAGAATTGCAAGAAATGGTATCATTCAAATCATTCAATTGATAACTTATCCCACAATGAGTGCTGTCAACTGTTTTCTGATCATTAACATTTTATAACTACTTACTTTGCTTAATAAACAAATCTGAATAGTTCATTTTCTAAGTTTTGTGCTAAAAAAAGGGAATTGATTTATGTTTTGATACATTTTAATCAATTTCCATGAAGCCAATTCACTTCATCCTATATAAAATCTAAAAGAGATCAAAAATTCAAAGGAGAAACTCCCTCTTCTGATTTTGTCACAAGTGTAACACATTCCTTTACCAACATTTGTCTTTGTGTTTAATATGTTTTATATCCTATATATTCAAATGAAATTTGTTCTATGTTTTTCATATACCCTACTTGTTATCTAAAAACAATTTTTAACAAAAAATCATGCTTATTATTTTAATTAGAAAAACTTTTTCCTCTACAAAGTGAAAATCCAGGGGTGTATTTTCTCATAAAATTTTATTACAAGTGCAAATTTAGAGCGAAAGATTAAATTTTACTTTGAAAATGTATATACATAAATACTTCATCAGTTCATGAGAAAAAATTTACAATTCTGCATACCTGTGTTGTTTATAATCAAGCTAAAAGTGGCTTATAGAATTGTAAACAAATAATGAAAAAAATGATAAAAGTATTAAATTTAAAGCATTGTCCTAAATTTTGTTCTTAAACCAGTATTTGTTTCTGAAATTTTGATGTTCCCTGGTTAGGATGATGTAAAAAAGATAATGATAGAGCAATTTTGAAATTTGACCCCCAATGTCACACTTTGGATGCATTTTTATTGAAATCACCCATATGTGAATTTCAACATCGAGGAAACCACATCTTAAAGGAGAGAATATGCTCCTTAGAGTAGCACCTTTGAAAAAAGAATTTTAAAGGGCGTTAAATTGAGAAACTGCCAAAATTAAACGAAACCACTATGTCAGTCTTTTTAAATCGCCAAACTTTGATGCCGCGAATATTTAGGGGATAACTGTATTCAAAATTTTCATTTGGGGAGGTATATCGTCGGATATACGGTCGGAAATTTAGTTTTACGGCGACGCGCGAGCGGAGACGTAAAACGTGATTTCCGAACGTATATCCGACGATATACCTCCCCAAATGAAAATTTTGAATATGGTTATCCCCATTCTAATGCACTTCTGCTGTTTCCACTCAAATCGGAGCGTTGCAAGCTGCATAAAGCCGCACGCCAGCCAACGATATGTGACGTAATTAATGACGTCAAACAATTTCCGACAGTATATTGCAGGATATACTGTCGCAAATTTTTGACGTTATCCAATCAGAAGTCGCGTTACTAAATCAAGTGCATTAGAATAAGTGTTTTACAGTATTCTAGACTCACTGGATAATTTTGCATGTACATTTGTAAGGCTTCAGGCGTCCAGATAAGAGTGTGTATTTGAAAAATACTTTTCTCATTTCTCGAATGAAAGATATGTTGGGTCACCTGTATAAAATATTTTGTTTGTACCTCATAATTTTCCATGTCTAAAATCTGATTTTTTTTTTTCTATAACGGCCATAAAATTTTTGGGGTAGGGGCATTTTGAGTGTGGCCTTGTGGTTACACAAAAGACCTGTCTCAACAAGATGGTTCTTTTGCGCACCCAAAACACATGTTTAAACTGATGGATAAGAAAATTAATTAAAAAATTTAGGTTAACAAAATTGGCTAATCTGGCCCTAAAATGCAAAATTTTACGCTCAAATTTTTGTTTATCTGGACCTATATATTAATTTATCACATGAGCTGGGTCATGAGCATACATTATATTTTCCCTTAAAGCGCCAAGAAAAAAAAAGCATCTGAAAATGTCATCTGCTGAAGTCGTCTGCTGCAAATAATTGCCTAACATTACTCACGAATTAAGTATAGAAGCAAACAGCGTGGACCCAGAACAGACTGCTCCTAAAGGAGCAGTCTGATCTGGCTCTACACTGTTTGCCATAGAGGCTTCTTAAACATTTCAGCAGACGAGAAAAGCAGACGACTTTTTAAATTCGGACAGGTAGGCCTAAATTAACAGTGTAAACCCAGACCAGACCACACATGTAGAAGCTGTCTGATCCGAGTTTACACTTTTTGCCATTCCATTAACCCTTTGTTTTCTAATGGAATTTCCCATTCAGATAATTACAATGATGATGGGATTGTCCTTTATATAAAATAAGGGGTCACAGGTAGAAACTTCCAAATAATTTAACTTCAGTCCCAATAAATTGTATTTATCTTTGCGGACCCTGATTTTCAGTCCCTGTCAATTGTATTATCTTAGCAAACAGTGAAGACACTGATTAAATGCAGCATTATGCTGCATTTGATCTGGGTTTTCATTGTTTGCCAAAGTACCCTTTTAGGGGTTTCCAGTATACAAAGGTTAATGCCCTTTAAAACACCCCCACCGTAAGTTAAGGCTGTTAAATGAACTTGTTTGAATTGTAAGATGTCGAGGTGTTTTTAGTTGTCTCAATACAGAAATTAAATGCCAGGACCAGAACATGAGACTTTGATACTTATTGCAGCTATGGCTCAGCCTCTTACTTACAAGATGATGGCTAATACCCATATCTAGGCCCCTAGCCCCACTACATAGCTTAGCATACAAATGTACATGTTTTAAGATTGACTTTCCAAATCTCTATATGCATTACAGACCTCCAGATAAGAGAGGGTATTTGAAAAATACTTACCTTTTTTCTCAACCAAAACATATGTTGTGGGTATTCAAAAGGACCGTCTCAATGAGACGGTTCTTTTGATCACCCAGAACAGATGCTTAAACTAATGGGTAAGAAAATAAATATATTTTTACACTAATAAAAATGACTTATCTGGCCCTTTAATGCAATAACAGTTTTAAGAACCAATATCTGATGAGCTGGCTCCAATATAGATGGCCTATCTATCTAGAATAATAATGCCAAAACCTTTCTTAAGAGGCCACTCAAAAAGAAGACCAAAATTGGTTTTCATGACCAATTATCGCTTAATGCAGGTCAAAAGTATTGCAGGAGCATTCTGCAATACTTTCCACCTTCATTAAGCTACCATTTGTCATGAAGATCTTTGTTTTGTCTATCTATCTAGATTAATAATGCCTATGAACATATATACAATACAAGCAAAAGCCTTCGTTATACGTTGAAACTCTCCCCACACCCGCAAGTTCCTTTTATATTTGGATTATTGAATATAAATTCTGTCGATAGTTTTGTTTCGATAAAGTCCATTTCTGTGCCTAACAAAGTCAGCTGAGCTTTTGAGTCTATAATCACTTTCACACCTGAAATAATGCAAAAATACCATATTTATTCCGATAAACACACATTCTGTTGCACTTGCAAATGTAACAGTAAACATAACATCTGATTGTATTGAATAACTTTATAAAATTACTGTCGGAAACAGGGCTCACCCTGCCATTAGCCATTGTAGCCATTTGCTACTAAAAATGTAGAGTGGCTACAAATATAAGTCATTGGCTAAAAGTACAGTCTAGGTGGTTCTATGAAAGTGTATTTTGATCAGCTTTTGGATTTTCGAATATTGCTTTTATTATTCCTTCACACTTTATTAATGTGCCATATTTTACTCTTTGGAAGCTAGATTTTTTCAATACCATGGGTGTGTCAAACAGTTTGGATCCAGATCAGAGTAAGTAAGGGTGCAAAGATCAGGAATCGATACAATCAAGTACCACACCTGACCCAGGATACCAATGGGAAAGTGACAAACTCACAGAAGACACCACAAACGAGAGCCAAGAGGTCAGCCCTTTCCCAGAAGGTGACCACAAAGCACATATAAACAGACTATGAAAATCGGTCATCTAGTGATCTTAAATGCGGTACAAGACATAGAGGATATCCAGGGACAGGAATAATGGAAGGAAATTGTACACACAATCCTGAGGATTGGAAAAATAAGAGCATTAAATGAAAGAACATTTTGTCATGCATGATCTGGGTCCAAACTGTTTGCAAAGGTTATCAGCAGACATAGCGGGAAAAGAGTTATATACAAAACAACTTGTTGATACTTTCTGGCTAAAACTTTGGCTAAAGTTATTTTCATTTGGCTCCAACTTTTTCCATTTGGCTAAAGTGTTGGCTACAACAAATTCTGAGCCAGGGTAAGCCCTGGGAAACTCAACGTTATTAAAAGTTTTAATTTTATTTTTCAACATTCATGATGTGATAAAGACAGTGGGCGCTCAAGGCTCCACCCACTGTATGAATAAAAATTCCAGCATGATAAATATTTAGGAAGGAATGCCTTTTTTATTCAACATAAATTAATTAAAGGTATTATATGTATTTTCCAGACAAACATGGCAAAAATTTCATTATTTCTATCTGAGTTTCATTGCCCCTACTTTGTCCTTTCTATCATCTGTATGCTTTGTAGAGCTTTAGAGAAAGACACTGTTTTGCAAAAAAAAAATCTATCTCTGTTTCCATCTAAAACACATTGGTTGTGTTCATTAGATGCTTCCATTAGCGCACAAGTATTTGTTGAAAAACAAGAGTTGGATCTCTAAGGCAGGGCTCACCCTGCCATTAGCCATTGTAGGCATTTGCTACTAAAATGTACACGGGCTACAAATATAAGTCAGTAGCTAAAAATACACTGTAGGTGGTTCAAAAATTACATATCTGCGAAAGAGTGAATTTTGATCAGTTTTTGGATTTTCCAATATTGCTTTTATCATTCCTTCACACTTTATTATTGTGGTATATTTACCTCTTTGAATGCTGGATGTTTTCAATACCATATCAGAGTGTAAAACATCAGGTCAAACATTTTTTCAGCCTTGATCTGGGTCCAAACTGTTTGCAAAGGTTAGCAGCAGATGACAAAAGTCGCTGCTAGCAGGCAAAGAGTTAAATGCTGAACAACTTGTTGATACTACTTTCTGGCTAAAACCTTGGCTAATGTCAATTTCATCTTTTTTCACAAGTTTAAACATATTTTGGGCCCTCAAAAGAACCGTCTCATCGAGACAATTTTTTTGAGGACCCACAACATAAGTTTTGGTTGAGAAATAATAAATACGATTTTCAATTCTAACACGCCTCCCCTATATAGCCAATGGTTAAACTCAGTGATTTATTGGTCTATAAATCACTGCATGGACTGGACACGGACTGGACACGGACCAGCGTGACGTCATTCAGTCGCCAGTTTTGATTTTCATGACGTCATCTATCACATACGGCATTGTAACATTGACAATAGACGGTGTAGCATCGGTTTTACAACTACTTGACATTCAAAATGTATGTAAAAATATGTGTTTCAGTCTAAACAAGAGTTGCGGGAAATATTCTGACAGTCTGTTCAAGATGGGGGAATCGTTATAGACTATGAAGGATTCTTTCATATTTTTAATCTTTTTGAGTGTCAGAATCGAAATATTTCGCACTGGCAGTGATTTGTTGCTTAATATATCACAGTCAGTCGAAAGTGGATAAATCATTTGCGCTTCAACTCATAATTTATTCACTTTAACGACTGGCCTCCAGCCAGTGATATATTAAGCAACAAATCACTGCAAGCATAAATCTATTCCTTAATTAAGCAATCTTATACCCCTCAGTGGATATACATGTATCATACCATCTTGTTCGACAACTTCGTCAAACTTCCCCTTGTCTTCTTGTTTGGCATAATCTAAGGTATATGTTAATCCATTACATCCACGGGTCTTCACACCAATCCGGAGTCCGACCTAATGAATAAAACACAACAAATTGAAAGTCCAGGAAATATCCATTACAGAAAAAATGAAAGTTCTCGGGAATATTCCAGGGTATATGTAAAAGTTAATCCTTTTTATCCCAGGGTCTCCACTATAATCCTGAACCCAAATGTTTGAAAAAATTGGAACAAAATTAAAGCCCTCAAGCTTATTCAAATTAATGTTAACATCAAATGTTAAACAACTTTTATTAACCCTTTGGAAATTGGGTAAGATCCCTAAACAAGTAATTTTACAAACAGTGAAGACCCAGATGAAATGCAGCATCATGCTGCATTTCATCAGGGTCTACACTGTTTGTAAAGGCAAAAAAGAGCTTCAGACAAAAAAAAGCTATATTTTTAAAACTATAACTTGACACCCCTTGATATGTACATTTGGACTATGCCAAGTTTACTATTAGATTGATTACAAAACATTTACATTTTCAATGCAAGCCTTTAATGAATATTCAGATTTTAGCAACCGTTCAAGACCTCATGTTCTACAGAAATATGATTGACAGCTAGCTATCCCCAACTGTGATTGACAGTCTGGAACAAAACAAGCCTTGTGCTTGCTTCATTGGCTGTCCTTGTTCACATTTGCTGTTCCACTGTCCAGTTTAATATTCCTACCAAACCTTTAATATGATCAAATATAAAATTGTTTTGTATGATAAATAATTTCTACATTAGATATTCATAATAAAAATGTAAATATAAGAGGTAGATTTTGTTTTCCAGCCCGAACACACAGTGTTCATTACTTCATGAAACTTTGAAAAATAAAATTCTTTTCTTAAACAAGTAGTCCAATGAGCGACGATCGCTCACCTGGGAGCCAGCAAAATGTTTGGAGATACCATAATTGATGATGCTCAAAGGCAGGTAACTCTGAACTTGAAACAGTGACCAGGAACTAATTATGTCCTGATAACCTACAAGGATGAAAAAATCAAATGAAAAAATGAAGGCACTAGAGTGGTCACAACATCATACAGCTATATTTTAGACGCTCAAGTGCAGCTAACTCTGTAATTGGTGGTTGGTTGTAGCGGATAATCTAACTCATTAAAGCTTTTATGGGTGTCATTGTTACCTGCAAGACTGAGGAAGATTCATTCAAAAATGAGGGTGCTAGAGTAGTGACAAAAGATCTCACATTGTAAGTCCATGCAGATTTTTTATATCACTCAAGGGCAGTTAACTCAACAGTCTGAGGTTAGTTCTGCTTAAAGTTCAAACTCATCCAAGTTTTATGGTTGTCCTTGTTACATGAAAGAATGAAGAAGATCCAATCAAAAATGTAGGCACTAGAGTGGTCACAACATTATCCATCACTTTCAAAGATGATCAAGGGGAGCTAACTCGATAATAGGTGATAGGATCTTGACGAAATCCAAACTAATTTAAGCTTTTATAGTTGTCCTTCTTATCTGCAAGAATAAAGAAGATCCATACAAAATTGAAAGCACTAGAGTGGTCTAAACATTTCTCCCATTATAAGTCTATGGGGATTTTTCCAAACCCTCAAGAACAGCTAACTAAGTCCTTGGCCGGATCCTGCAGAATTTCATACCCATCCAAGCTTTTATGTTTGTCCTTGTTAGATGAAAGAATGAAGAGGATCCAATCAAAATGTAGACGCTAGAGCTGTCACAACATTATCCATCAATTTTTAAGATGCCAAAGGGGACCTAACTCCAAAAAAGGTGATGGGATCTTGACAAAATTCAAACTCATCCAAGCTTTAATAGTTGTCCTTATTGTATGCAAGAATGAAGAAGATTCATTCAAAATTGAAAGCACTAAAGTGGTCACAATATTTCTCCCTTTATAAGTCTATAGCGATTTTTCCAAATGCTCAAGGGCAGGTAACTCATAAGTCCCTGGTTGGATCCTGCTGAATTTCGAACCCATCCGAGATATTATGGGTTTACTTGTTGCCTGCAAGATTGAAGAAGATCCAATGAAAAATGAAGGAGCTAGAGTGGTCCCAACATTATTCATTAATTTTTAAGATGCTCAAGGGGACCTAACTCCAAAATATGTGATGGGATCTTGACGAAATTCAAACTCATTCAAGCTTTAATAGTTGTCCTAATTGTATGCAAGAATAAAGAAGATTCATTCAAAATTGAAAGCACTAGAGTGGTCACAACATTTCTCCCATTATAAGTCTAAGGGGATTTTTGCAAATGCTCAAGGGCAGGTAACTTATAAGTCCCTGGTGGGATCCTGCTGAATTTCGAACCCATCCGAGATATTATGGGTTTCCTTGTTGCCTGCAAGAATGATGAGATCCAATCAAAAATGAAGGAGCTAGAGTGGTCACAACATTATTCATTAATTTTTCTGTCGCTCAAGGGCAGCTAACTCCGAAGTCAGTAATGGAATCTTGCCGAAATTCAAACCCATCCCAGCTTTTATGGCTGGTCTTGTTATCTGCAAGAATGAAGAAGATCCATCCAAAAATGAAGGTACTAGAGTGGTCGCAACATTTCTCCCATTATAAGTCTATGGGGATTTTTCCAGATGCTCAAGGGCAGCTAACTCATAAGTCCCTGGTCCAATCTTGCCAAATTTCGAACCCATTCGAGATTTTATGGTTGTCCTCATTATCTGCAAGAATAAAGAAGAACCAATCAAAAATGAAGGAGCTAGAGTGGTCACAAGATGTTCCCCATTATAACCCTATGGGAGCTATCTGTTGCCATGGAAACCAGAGTTCTGATACGACTTAGCGGAAAACCTAATACAGTCAATCCCCCACCCCAATGATGCTCCTGATGAAACTTGATCATGATTGGCCAACTGGTCTCAGAGATATTAATGTTTGAAAGTGTGGACGGACTCACGGACGCCGGCTCTAGTCCCATACTATAAGCTCACCCTGAGCCTTCGGCTCTGGTGAGCTACATGTAATAAAACAAGATTTTTTGAAAATGGCTATTTATCATTAAATATCTTCAGAGTTCTCACTAGGATTTTGAAAATAGGAGTAAAAATGCTGTTTGCCAGAAAAAATTGGAGTTTAACCATACTGGAGTTTAACCATACTTTTCTATTGGCACTTTTGAAAAAGTTGGTGTCAGAATCAAAAATGTTGGAGTAAAATAATCCAAATTTGGAGTTAGTGAGAACTCTGATCTTGGAAGATGACAATTACAAGCTGATGAGTAGTTTCTGGATGTAGTTGAATCTGCAGGCCAATAATCAGACCTCTAGCCACACTGGATATCAGTATAGGTGATTTAAGTAGACTTTTATGCACATGTTACATTGTATTAGTGCTCTAGGAGTCAACTGTTTAAATGTCAGATACATTTTTTTTCCTCTAAAGTTGTAAAAGGCTTACCATTTCTGGTTTTTCCTGCATCAAACATTTTATCTTCGCTATGGCAGGCTGTGTCTGATAATGAAGAAAATACAAACATTTAACCCATTTAAGCTAAATGAAAATGACCAGTCCATTTTCATTCTATTGGTTGTTGGGTTGGAATTTTCATTCTTATTCAAATTTTAATCGGATATTCTGCAATCAAGCAGTGAAGACCCTTATCAGACGCCGCATTCTGTGGCGTCTGATCTGTGTCTGCACTGTTTGCCTGCTACATATTTATGTCCCACAAAACATGAAAACAAGATGCTAGGCTTTTATGGATCTAGCTACAGTGGATGGACAATGACCATGGACTTTGCGATGGACCAATGTTTACAATCAGACGCTCGTCAAAGTCACAGCCTTGGTTCTGATTGGATTGTCAAATAAATAACGAGAAAGGAAAGAAACGCCTACCTTGCAGTGTTCTATATGTCAAATAGCATGTATACACAAGCTGCATCATGATCTATTCCTGGACATTGTGAAGTTCAGACAGACATTTCGAACTGTCTCGGTCTTGTCCGCAAATAGATTTAACTTTGCCTGCTGGAGCTAATTACCTTTGCATACAATTTTAACAGATCATTTTGTCCGGAAAGTGACACTAAAAGATTGCGGGCTTGCAACAGTTTGAACCCAGATGAAATATGATCAAACGGTCTGACTGGTGATGTTCCTAAAATAGTCTTGATATTAAATTGTACATGATAAAGATGACAAAAATATGAAAACTTATCCAGCATGCAAAGAGTTATAATAAGCTCATTTCAAATCAGGTCGGTGTCAAAAATCTTTTTATCTGGAATTGATACCGCTTTGATCTTAACCATTAAAACACCAATCATGACAAATTGCACTGTACACTATTGTGATCAATGTATTGATTGAATTTCAGGGAGAAAATAGACCTTGATATTTCATATGAATCATCTATCAGCAAACAATTCACATGAAATGTTGTTCCTTATTTGATTCCTAGGACAGCAACAAACTTCAAAAGTGTGTTGTTTTTGTGGGCATACGAATCTAATAGGGTTAGCTTTAATTATTGCGTAAGAAATGTGTGATTATCCCCACGCTTTTTTAAAAAAGCAATGGGGATATTGCAATCGCCTCCGTCCGTCCGTCTGTCCGTCCGTCCGTCACGCTATCTCCTCCTAAACCATTGGACGAAATCCAACCAAATTTGGTGTGTGGGTTGCTCACATGAATGGGGCGTGCAACGGCACATTTTTTTTTGGCCCCGCCCCCTGGGGCCCTGGGGAGGGGCCAAAAGGTCAAATATCATTAAAACTCAATTACAAAGTCAATTTGAAAGATTTTTTAACCAAATTTTGTGTGTCTTCTCACACATGAAAGATATTAAACATATCAGACGGGATTTTCATTTGGCGGCCTGGGTCATGCCCTAGGGGTCGGACTTGGGGGTACCGTGGGGGGCTGGGGGGTCAAAAAAATTTTTTTTCCGAAATTCATCCAGATATGGTGTGTGAGTTTCTTACATGAAAGGCATATGCACCGGCGCCATTTTTGGGGTCCCCACCCCCTGGGGCCTTGGGGAGGGGCCAAAAGGTCAAATATCATTAAATCTGAATTAAAAGATCAATTTCAAAGATTTTTAAACCAAACTTTGTGTATCTTCTCACAAATGAAAGATATAAAACATATCGGATGGGATTTTCATTCAGCCGCCTGGGTCATGGCCCGGAGGTGGGACTTAGGGGTACCGTGGGAGGGGGGGGGCTGGGGAGGTCAAATTTTTTTTTTTTTAGAAATTCAACCAGATTTCGTGTGTGAGTTACTCACATGAATGGCACATGCACCTGCACAATTTTTTGGGTCCCTGCCCCCTGGGGCCTTGGGGAGGGGTCAAAAACTTAATTTTCTGAACATGGTCATGTGGCATATCAAATTAACGGGGATGAGCAGTAGACCAGGATACACTGAAAAATTTAACCTACAATCAAACTGGTGACCTTGGGATGGAGTCAAAGTGTCAATTACCATTAGATTTCTTCGAGAGCGTGGGGATTTGCGATGGCGCGCCATCGAATGTGTTCTAGTTTATACTGCAAGCACAGTGAAAGAATGTGGTCTTAATTTCTACACAGAGGACACACGATAAGGTTATATGCTGCGGAATATACGTGGAGATTAAAAACACCCAACACGGAGCCTGATATTTGTGATCTATAAAACACCAAAAGTAGCTATTTTCGGAGCACTGACATGTTACGTTTACAGTGACCCTTCCCTTTACAGACAGGTAGGCGTTGTTTTCCTCTTGCGGTTGAATATTTGAATCCAATCAGGATCGACTATGTGACTTTGTGATGAGCTGCTGACAATCGTTGTGCTCGCGCTCGTGAATCGGTTTGTCCAGGGTCGTGTTCCAAGCCCTGTAAATACTGATTACTCCAAAGGATTGTTATGATAAGTTTCTTATGAGCACCTAAAACACAAAAGCTTGCAGATAAGGAAGTATCTTAGTTACAACTTATCATACTTTATTAACAAAAAGTTTGCCTATCATATAGTATCTGGATCTAATTACATTAATTATAAAACATCTGATATGTGATAAGCTCTGATCATTATGTATTGGAGGTTCATTTTATTTATTATTATTTTTTTTTTTTTTGGGGGGGGGGGGGGAGGGGGGTCTCTCAGCTGACTTAGTGCAATGCCTTTATGGTCCCCCCAAAGACTCGATTTATCACTTAGAGACTGTATCTTTTGACATCTTAATAAGATATGCTAATTAACTAACAACGTTTATCAAATGTATTTGTAACAACATTAAACAGGGGACAGGGCAACCTATTAAATATTGACAGCTGTAGGTAAGTACTGCCGAAAAGTGCTAAAATTGATAGAGATGTGAGATGGTTTCAAACCAGTGTATGCCACTTTTGGCTATCTACAAATGTAGCTTCTCTATAATATGGGACAGAATATGTGCTACAGAGGAATGTAGAAAAAATACAGTCACCTAAACACAAAAAGTTACACTTGGTACAAATTTGAGTCATGGTACTTATGATGCTAATAAATATTAATGCAAAAATACACAATGACAATTCTATGTTTTCTAAAAGGCTCTACCATCAGTCTTATCATATAATGAAAACTGGAATTAACCGCCCATGACAAAACACGGAAATTTCAAGGATTCACAGAAATCACAAAAAAAGTGTTCAATATATGAAATGGGCCGAGACCTTTTTATTTTTGGAAAATATGTGCATATTTTATTGTTAAAACGTCCATTATTGTTTAGTTTTACCATCAAAAAGTTCTGTAATGTCCATGAATCTGTGAAAAATCTGTGAGATTAACCATTATTGTTCCATGAATCAGTGAGTCAGTGCAAGATATCCGTGACATGCCTAAAAAATTCTGGGACTTGTCCATTTAATGTGTGATATATCTGTCTAGATCAAGAGAAAATGAAGTAAGAATAGTTGCCAGACGAATAATGATTGCATATAATAAAAGAGTTTAAAATAATAAAATATACAGGTACATGTATAGCATTTTACTTGCTCCAGACATTTGACAGTTCTTGATTGCTTTAACTGACGAGCATTCAACGTTGACATTTTGTACATTCCCAGAAACAGGGTTCTCATATGTGGCGACAGTGACCCAATGTAAACCTCAGGTAACGTCTGTTGCTTTAGACTTTATAGACTATAGACAGCTCTGTTTCCGTGCTTTGTAACCATTTTCCAGAATTC
This sequence comes from Loripinus fragilis, assembly GCA_964019695.1. Classification (NCBI taxonomy): domain Eukaryota; kingdom Metazoa; phylum Mollusca; class Bivalvia; order Lucinida; family Lucinidae; genus Loripinus; species Loripinus fragilis. Next base: position 102,217,333 of record OZ026518.1, read on the forward strand.
ACGAACTTTCCTGTGGCTGTGACTTTGTGGCATTAGGCCATTTTCTGCAACCAATCCAGGGTTTATCAAAAGAATCCGAATGTTCCGTGGTTTTGTACACAATACTACGGACATTTCCGTAATTTTCTGAACATTCTTGAAGGTTTTTTATGAAGGTTTTTATGAACGACCTTGACCCCTAACTGGGGTATAAGTCAACCTTCTTCATTGAGCCTTTTCTTCAGATTCTGGCGGTCCGTGTATTCACCGGATCGGGCCTAATCACCGGATCGGGCCCGAAATCGGCCATTTAGCTCTCTTTTTTTTAAACTTTTTTTATTATTATTATGTTTGTAAAGTATGAATATGATCATAATAATGATGTCTGGATCACCAGGTTGGGATTTATAGGTCGCATCGACCATTGATACAAAAATGGTCAAATAACCAGGTCTGAAATTAATTATTTTTGTTAGGAATGCTGTATTTATATTTGAAAAGATTTCTACATAGATTCTGCTTATGCAAGTAGTTAATCATTTAACAAAATTATTAACTGCAGTATATGCCTATGAATGCCATCTATGAATATTACAGTAAGCGGTCGTTTTAAGTATAACACAACAGGTGTGAATTGATAGCTGACCATTGCAAACAGGGCCCATTGGGTATGTCTTTGCCAATTTTAATGATAATTATTTCAATAAAAAAATACATTATTCATTCATATACATCATTGTTGTAAAGAAAAAAATCAGTTAAGCAAAGGAATAGGCCAATTTCAGGCCCGATCCAGTCTGATCCTGTCCGATCCGGTGATTAGGCCCGATATGGTGAATACATGGGAATACTATTCATGGGTCTGCCTCAATTGCGAACTGCCAAATTTCAGCACTGGACTGTTTGATGACACGCTGTCAACCCTCCACACCTCAAATAGCTTTGAGTCACTGGACCCAACTCATTGCCCAGTGACCTCAAGCCCTTTGAGATCAAATGATCAACAAACAAATGTACAAGCAATGCTCCACAGAAATTGAAAATTTTAAATGTTAATTTTCAGTCAGTGGTTAACAAAGTTGCAGACCTTCACTGCTTGGTTGAGACTGAGAGACCTGATGTTATCATTGGCACAGAGTTCTGGTTGTCCCCTGATATAAAGGATAGCGAGATATTCCCACAAGGTTATACTCCATATAGAGCAGATAGAACCACAAAAACTACTCGCAGCGGGGATGTTTTTGTATTAGTTGTTGACACTTTGATCTGTTCAGAGCAACCTCAGCTCAGGTCGGAGTGTGAAATAACATGGGTCAAGCTAGAGGTTGTGGGTACTCAACCACTGTATCTCGCTGCCTTTTATAAGCCCAAGGAGGATGATCACGATAGCCTAGATGGGCTCAGGAGCTCTCTGGATGGACTAACCGGTAAGAAGGGCAACATCATTGTTGTCGGTGATTTTAACCTTCCTAAATTCACATGGGTTGACTGTGAGCCATCTGTCAGACCGGACTGTTCTTGTAGGTCAGTTTACAACAGTTTTGTGGACATACTTGATGACTATAACCTTGTTCAGATTGTGACGGAACCAACTAGACATGATAATGTGTTGGACCTCATCCTGACATCAAACCCCACACTTGTGTCTAAGGTTGAATGTCTACCAGGTCTCAGTGACCACGATATTGTTTTAGCGGAGGTGGCAATTAAACCAGCCCAAATAAAGCAGAAACGTAGGAAAATCCACCTCTACAACAAAGCAGACTGGACCAAACTTACAGACTACCAGACAAAGTTTTTATCTGAGCATCATGGGAAAGCTGTTGAACAACTCTGGTCAGACTTTACAGACAAATTTGATCAACTGACTGATCAATGCATCCCCACTAAGGTCATTAAAGGAAAACCATCCCTCCCTTGGATCTCCAGAGAGATCAAAAGACTGATACATAAAAGGAATAAATGCTATAAGTCCTACAGGAAAACAGGCAACTCCCAACTAAGAGAAAAGTATGTTTCTCTTAGACACACTATCAGAAAGAAAACTAAGGAAAGCCATGAGGTATACCTAGAAGGACTGCTAGGAGTGGACGGACAAAAAGATAAGGCAATAGGTCAAGGAAATATCAAGAAACTCTTCTAGTATCTTAAAAATTCCAGGACCGACCAACAGGGCACCCCCCCTCTGAAGCAGAATGGAAACCTGCATACAGAAACCAAAGAAAAGGCAAACATATTAAACCAGCAATTTCAGTCTGTGTTTACATCCTTGGCCCCACTTTCATTACAAGAGCTTTCTCTCATGAAAGTACAAGACCTTGTGGATGACAAGGTCATAAGCCCCGGTGCCTTGCCCGAGGACCTGAGAAATTTAACACCCCTAATGCCAGACATCAAAATCTCTGAAGCAGGAATATTGAATCTCCTGAAAAACCTTATACCCAAAAAGGCAGCAGGTCCAGACAGAATCAAACCTGTCATCTTCCAAGAACTTGGAGTTGAACTGGCTCCAATTATCAAAGTTCTTTTTGAACGCTCCCTTGAGTCGGGTGCTGTGCCACTTATCTGGAACTCAGCCAATGTCTCGCCTATATTCAAGAAGGGGGATAAATCAACTGCTGCCAATAATAGACCTATTTCCCTTACATGTATCTTGTGTAAGGTCATGGAACACATCATAGCCTCAAATTTAGTTAGACACCTAGACTCAAATGGAATGATGTATGACTTACAGCATGGTTTCAGAGAGAGACGCTCCTGTGAGACACAGTTAGTATCACTCATTGAGGACCTTGCACGTAAGACCAGCCAGGGAAAACAGACCGATCTCATACTTCTAGAATTCTCAAAAGCATTTGATAAGGTAAACCACTCAAAACTGATCATGAAACTGCACTCCTACGGTATCAGAAGCGCAACCTTGCGCTGGATACAAGCCTTCCTTGGTAACCGTCGGCAGAAGGTCGTTGTTGAGGGGGAGGAATCGGACTCTGTCCCAGTCACATCTGGAGTCCCTCAGGGCTCTGTGCTGGGCCCGATCCTTTTCCTGGTCTACATCAATGACCTTCCCGATGACATTGACTCACAGGTGCGTCTCTTTGCTGATGACACTGCCATTTACCTAACCCTAGAAAATAAAAGCGACAGTGACAAACTACAGAGGGACCTAGACAGACTGCAGACATGGGAGGCAAGATGGGATATGGAGTTTAACCCCTCCAAGTGCCAGGTCATGAGGGTGACATCCTCCAGGAACCCTCTCAAGACGCAGTATATACTGCATGGACAGGTGCTGGAGGCTGTCAGCAGCGCCAGGTACTTGGGGGTGGACATCTCCAGCAACCTCAGCTGGAACACTCATGTGGACAGAATCACAGCCAATGCAAACAGGTCTCTCGGATTTATTAAAAGAAATATCAAAACTAAGTCCCCCAAATCCGAGAAATGGCTTATCAATCCCTAGTTCGTCCCCAGCTGGAGTACACTTCAGCAGTGTGGGAACCCCATACCAAAGACAAGACCCATAAAGTAGAAATGGTCCAAAGACTTGCAGCCTGGTGGACCTTAAATGATTACGCCAGGACAACTAGTGTCACTTCATTGCAGTCTCAGTTGAACTGGCAGACCCTTGAAGAGAGACGATCTGTGGCCCGTCTCTGCCTCTTCTACAAAATTGTAAATGGCCTGGTGGCCGTGCCCCTTCCTGACTACATGCAGCCCACACATAGGATCTCCAGGTATTGCCATTCTATGACATTCCGTCAAATTCATACTGGCAAGGACTACTATAAATACTTTCTTTCCACTGGCCATTGTCCAGTGGAATGCCCTCCCAGCCAATGTTGCAGTTGCTCCAAGTCTTGAGATCTTCAAGGCAGCAGTTGGACAACTGCAGCATCCCAAACCCTAGACAGTACACTGCATATTTTAACATGATTTTAATAGTTTTAGACCCGCCCCTTTTCATCAGTTTTAAGTAGTGTCTTCATTAATGTTTTTACTGATCAATCCCAGAAAGTTGTTTTTTATTCTTGCCTCCTTTCAAGGCTTTGATCTAGATTTTAACCTCTCATTTACAATTCATTCATCTTTTACTCTTTTTCATAACCGTGACGCACAGTGCCAGCCAAAAATGCTCGTGAGGGCGTAGGCAGTATCAGAAGATAAATAGATAGATACATGGACCCTTTTCTGGTTTTTTTTTTCATTCCCCACCCACATTGCTTGTCATTGAAATCATTTACGTAACTAAAATTTATTGCCAATAAAAGTACTTAACGACCATTACATAATGATAATCAAAAGTGAACAATTATCATACCATTGTTAAAGCGGCTTTTGACGGTATGATTGGCTTCTTTCTTGCTACAGTGCGAACTGTGGCTCCAACGACTCGAGCAGCCATTTTCTTTTATGGAGTTCCGTCCCCTGATAATCCAAAAGGTATACGTAACTACCGAATGGAATATCGCGAAACAGGTCGACCCACCGAATCCGGGACGTTTCGCCCCCAAACCATTTCCTCCCCTAGTCGTTTCGCCCCCAAGACGTTTCCCCCCTGGTCGTTTCCCCCCTAGTCGTTTCGCCCCCACTAGTCGTTTCGCCTCACTAGTCGTTTCGCCCCACTAGTCGTTTCGCCCCTTATATATGTATATTATATATAAGAAGTTCTGGCGTGCCTAATCTGGGTCTTAACTGTTTGCAAACGGCAAAAATCGCCGCTAGCAATACAGTTAAAACGTGTTTTAAGGCGTACCACTTTATAATGTTTTGATGCTTATACTTGCATGCACAGCAATTTAGTTGGACTAGAGGACTATCTATCGCCCTCATCTACGTTCCTTCTTTAGGAATATGAGCAGCCTGCTCTGGAGAGACTGCAATTAGGCACAATGTTCCAATTTAGGCGAGCCAGTACCAAACACAGAGGCTTGAAGTTATGATTTTTGTGTGATTTTAGGCCTAGGGGAGCGTGATACATGCTTTAAAATGTCAAAAGTTCGACTAGTTTAAAGATCTGAAAAATGATCAAGTCGAGTACAAGAAAAATGCTTTTTCTATGATTCACTTTGGTCAAAATTTTCATTTTTTTTCATTGGCTTTTATTTTCTCGAAATTTTTCGAAGGAATTAAAGAGAAGGTCCCTAAGTATCAGAAAGTTAGCAAATTTTCATAAATTCGAGCACATGTGATACCAAAGAAAAGAAAATCGAGTTTGAATTTCAGTGCATGTTTCTGACTGCATGATTTTCAATCCTGTAGAATACTTGTGGAGGAAAACTGAATAAGATTAAGCAAAATTCAACGTGTTGACGAAAAAGGGAAACTTAGCATTTTCTGTTAGTTTGTTGTTGTTTTTCTATAGAAATAGACTCGGTCTTAGCTAAGTTATTAACTTAAATGCCTAATATGAATCTTGCACAGGGAGCAGACTCAGTGGTGTTTATCAGGTCAAGCTCAAACAAGCATGCTCAGCTACTTGGGCTAGTTAAAATAGTGAAATTTCGCGTCTCGCTAGTTTAGCTATCGAATTTCGCAGAGTGCGAATAACGAAGGCGCTGACCAGACTGCGCCGATGCGGGACAATTCTGCGCCTTTGTTTTTCGCATCCAACAACATCGTGTTTTCTCGCATGTAGCCTCATTTTTTTACATGTTACGGTATTGCTACCCATGCAGATCTTAGTCTTTGAGGCCTTATTGGTTATACATGTAAATTAAAGAACACTTAAAGACATATATTTTGTGATATATGGAATCATTAGTGACTTTATTACTGATAAGGGACAGTTTCAGTATCTCACAAACTTAAAGGGGCCTCAAGAGGGGACTTACCTGTATACAACACAATTTCTTTCACTCAGATAAAGATCAATATTTTATCAGAAAATACCTAATCCCTTCATGGGACCACTTTATTGCCCCCTGTAAGGAAGTCATAATCACCTCATAAAGATTAGCCTTTGATCTGTCCAGTATGACCCCTGGAGAGAATCATAATGAATGGTACCAGTATTATTGCTCAATTTTCTATGACTTTAAAACAATACATCATAGGTCCAAAGAAGGAAACATTTTAATGTAATGATATTTTAAACATGTGTTTTGGATGCTCAAAAGAACCGGCTCATTGCTGTTTCTAGATAGCTTATAACTTTTTAGTACCCACAAAAATGTTTGGGTTGGGCAAGACCAAAGCTTTTATGCATTAAAGTTAATGATTAATACCATGTTTTTTGCATTGACGTTAATTATTTATGCAAGAAAATAAATACGGAATAATGTCGGAATTACTGTTTAATAATCGATTAATTAAATATTGATAATCGTTCACAGGCTTTGATAATCCAATTATTGCTGTTGTTGAGTTGAATGGATTATCTTAATGACTTGTCCGCCCGAGAAGTGACACTTTTGATGGCTACTATTTTGTTAATATTGGTTTGACCCTACCGAACAGTAACGACTCTGAGAAGACACTGCAATCTGCAATGCCTCGCCTTGATATTCACTTAATTTAATATAAAATAATAAAGTATCAATGCAACCATATATGACGTGTAGAATGGCATGTCCATGAGAACATAGAAATTGGTTTTCGTTTTTTCGCGGAACTATAAATGCGCTGATCAGACTGCTCGACTTTTGTATGCAAAAAACAAGGGCATATATTAGTCTTCACAACTGTGCAGTCTGATCAGTGCCTTTCTTGTTAGCTGTCTAGAAATAGCAAATAGCTTTTGTCAGGACGTGGCTAGTTTAAGCCTTTGTGAGTAGGTATGGAGATATTGGCCAATATTTCGTCTGAGCCTTCATCTGCTATGTCCAGATATACTGTGTCCAGATTTTGCAGATTGCACTGGCTCGTCTGAGCTTTCGCTGCTCGCCGATGCAAAATTAAAATCCAAAATCTCATACAATGTGTATGACAGTCCAAATTGAAAGATATCAAACTTTTTCAATGAAATGTGACCATCGGACCAGGGTTTCCCCAAATATAATATCTTTTGCGAGTAGTGAGGAGACACGTACCGGTCCGATTCCACACGTTGGGGCGACGGACCTTGATTCTGTTTGTCTGCAAACATTCTTTTGATTATTTTACCAATTTTACAAAATAGGGACATCTCTGAATGTTATACGCCACATGACGCAACACCTGGTCTGGGTCTGCAATGTTCGCCAAGTCAGACAAACTGCAAACATCGAGAAAGACAACATCCTGTAACCGATGTGAAATGATTTTGATCCAGATAAGCCCCCGTTTCCCGTGTCTGACCTGAGTCAAACTTTTTGCACGTAGCAAGTCAGCACGTGGCAAAAGTCTCCACCAGCGGCGGTCAGGGATAACGGTCAAGCTGAATGAGCATGGGTGTATATACACATGTGTCGAGAATAATTTTCACATTAAAATTCTTAGGTCGGTAGAAATCTCAGTGGTCCATTTGGTGAGTGAGTTTGTGTTAAACGTCCCACCAACAGCTGAGGTCGTGTGGAGATGAGGCCACGACTTAGAGACTTGTCCGGCAGACTGGAAGAGCTGGGGATCGAACTAAGGATCCCTGGGTATAAAGCGAGTGGATTATATATCCACCACAACACAATGGCTATATATGGTTATGGACATAAATGGTTCGACATCTACATCTAATTGTTGAGATTCATTCTGTCACCATTGATCATTATGGACCGAATTTTCAAGTGGCCCTATCAACAACCCCCCACCCCCCACCCCCCCCCCCCCAAAAAAAAAAGAAAAATGATTTTTTTTTGTATTTTTTTTTTAAATTATTTACCATGCAACTTTATGTTAAATTTCTATTAAACATATCAAAAGTATTCTGCGGCATACTGGGGTATCCTGCAGTAATCAGACCGACCCCCGCCCATTCACCCAGTCTGCATGTCCATCCGTCCGCCCATCCATCCACCCACCCTTCCACCTAGCTATCTATGACAAATAAATTATTAAAAATATTTGGGGCGAAACGACTAGGGAGGAAATGGTATTGGGGGCGAAACGACTAGGGTATAGGGGGCGAAACGACCAGGGTTGAAATTAGAGGCGAAACGACTAGGGGGGAAACGACTAGGGGGGAAACGTCTTGGGGGCGAAACGTCTTGTTACCGACCCACCTACCGGAATATCGAGACAGTTCATCGACAGGACAGTTCACCGACACGCATATCTGAGACAGTTCATCGACAGAATTGAAGATAGTTGACCGACAGAATTGAAGACAGTTCACTGACACATTTTATATTGTTTTTTTAAATGAATGTCAATTTTTTACCAGTAATTGAGATACTATTAAACGAATGGCTAATATAAAGCTTATGAAGTTGCATGATTGCTGTTGCACTTCGTTTTTTATTAGTCACACAAGTGATCGACCATATATACATCACTGGACACACTATGCCTAATTCATATATAGAGCGATCATAACATCGCCTGTATGAACCTCAGAAAGAAAACATAAAATGTAGAAGAAATAATGATAACGTAAAAATAATAAAAATATATGTACATACAATATATCTATTTCTAAAAACATCAAGCAGAATACTTTGCATTGTTGGCGAATTTCCTAAAAACAAAGTACAATTAGCCATACGAATACTTCATTTTTGCTTCATGTAGCATTAAAAGGTCTGCCTATTGTTTGTTAATCACACGCCAACGAGTACGAAATTCGCCTTATCAACCAACAATAATGCACAGTCCATGATCCAACTGATGCGATACAATAATGAAATAAATGTACTCTCTCATTACATATTTGCATTAGCGGGAAGAAATATCCAAATTATCTTCTATACTGACAGCAATCACCATTATTCTCTACCAAGTATATCTACTTTTTACTTCAAATCATACTTGGTCCATAATTTTTCATAATTGACATTTATATTTTTGACCATATGTCAATTTAACACAAAATATAGGTGTTGGTGAACTGTCTTCAAAAGTGTCGATGAACTGTCTTCAATTCTGTCCGTGAAATGTCTTCAAAAACCGTGCCGGTGAATTGTCTTGTCGGTGAACTGTCTTGTTCCCCACACACCTACCCGACCCACCCACCCACTCAAATAAAAAAAGAGGAAAAATGGGATGTGAAAAAATACTAAAGAAAAAGAAAAAATAATTTCAATTAAAATTTTCAGCTAAACAGATCAATAAATCTGTCTACCCCCCCCCCCCCCCCCCATCCAAAGAGGCGTGGAAACGTATACTTAACCGCTAGTGCATGATATGTTAGAGGCATTATGGAAAAATAGTAAGTGAATATGATCTGGAAATACCACAATCACAAACAGACAAACCCATGGCATCGTGATATTGAAAGCAAGTCTTCCACAAAATACTTGAACCCATTTGTGTTAAATGTTGTTAGTAGTCATCATATATGGTCCACTGTAAGAGATACTATACATGATAGCAAAAGGACACAAATTAAATGCAAGATATTGACAGTCACATATATAATACAGGCAAACAGGGCTACATTCAACCAATAAATTGTAAATCCAACTTGGTTACCTGTGTTGCAGAGACCCTGAAACATGTCAGCATTTTGTGGGGGAGACTGCTTTCTTTGAGACGGAGAGATGTGTCCAAGCGTTCCAAGGTGGTACTACTTTTGTGGATCATTTGTGTTATGTATGTCTTGTTTTTGTCATGCTTTCGTGTCTGTTCATTGCTGCCTTGTTCACCTGCTGGGAAAGGGCTGAGATCTTGGCTTTTGTTTGTGATGTTTAATTGTGTTTTGTCACTTTCCCATGTGGTATCCTGGGTTAGTTGTGGTACTTGATTGTACCGATTACTGATCTCTGCTGCCTTTCTTACTTTCTACATAGAGAAATTGTCAAAGAGCCTAATCTTGTTAGATTAGCATATTTCACGATTGAAAAATCCTGACTTTCTCACACAGTTAACACTGGATGTGTCACGGATCGTCAATATAGACAATTTTGATACTGACGAGTTGGGGTCGTTTGAACTATATGCTAGGGAGTACTTGCACAGGCTACATATGAAACGAGTGGTGTCATCAAGAAAGATCTAGTGAAGTGATGGAGATAGTATCAGCTCAACTGTATATATATATGTTACAGCACGTGTACAAATTTATAATCAGCACTGAACATAATTACACAACAGCCAGTATTTAAAGTCATTGCACTTGTGACCAGAATAAACAAGCAGTGGAGCTCTTAGATACAACAACAACAACAACAACAACAACAACAACAACAACAACAACAACTATGGCTCTATTTATAAACGTAACAGGCCTCGCTGTTCACATTGTTCGAGTATTGTCGAATCAAATTACACATTGTTCGAGTATTGTCGAATCAAATTAATTTAGCATAACTGGGTCTGCTAGTTTCAGTATTAGATATACTTTTACATGCAATTCTTCAGATGTCAGTTACTTCATTACTAGCTAGAAATTTAACATACAATATGTCGAACAAAGTCAGCAAAATGTAGGAAGAGAAAGAACAAAAATAAATGCGATATAAAGCATTTCCCTGATATTGTCACCACAACCTCAGAGCATTTCAATTCACTAGGACATTCAATCAAAATTTTTTCGTTTATGCACATCGATAGAGCAACTAGAAATTGGAAATTCTCATGAGTGAGACTTCCTGGTGCATTGTCTTGAAACAGTGTCATTTTGGCTTAAATTCAAAAATAATGTAATAAAAATAGTAAGTGAGTATGATCAGGAACTACCACAATCACACACTGCTGACCAACCCACGGCACCATGAGGAAGAGCCACAGGACATTTATAGTAACACTACATCTGTAAGACAATAATAGCAAAGTAACCAGCTTTCTATTCCTCTTCAAGATGGTAGCGAAACTAGCAAAGACACAAAGTAATGCATAACAAAACAAAGACAAACGCATAACTCCGACAAACAATGAGAAGTAAATTAAACAATAGAAAAACAATAACAGAACTACTGCTTTAGAACGGTCAGCAGCCTAAGCCACAGGGGGGGGGGGGGGGGGCTTAAATGCATTTTACTGGCTAGATTCTGTTGTTGTTTGAACACAAAATTGTTACGCTCGCATGGAGGCTTCCTAACTAATCCACTGTATCATCAAAGAGAAATATCATCACAGGCAAACAATCAAATCAAATTAACATTCTGTGATGATACAAAAAAGGGCTCATGACTCACAGATAGTCAGAGCTAAAGAAAACCTCAAGTTGATCTACGGTGTGGTCAGCCAACAACAAGCATCAGGCACCAACCAACGGATTAAAGCTTTACGTCAGGGCCGTCATTAGGTCTGAGGCCTGACCCACTGTCGTGCAATTAAGAGAAAAATATAGCTATCACCCGTAATTGGGCTCACAAACAGTCATGCAGACTGTGGCATGGTATCCATGTTGTAGCCCACACTTTTAAAACGTTTAATAATCTTTTTAAACTGATCACTAAAATTAGACTTTCCAACAATACTTTTAAATTTATAAACTTAATCGCCATAAAATACTGGTTCTGATATGCCTTGTTGCAGAAGAGTCTTTAAGCAAATATTGTATTTAACATTCAACTCTGAGTGTCAGCAATAAAACTTAGACAAATCTTTATGGAGTTTATGGTATCGATAACCTTGTTTTAGTAACTTAGAAGTCAAAAAGAGCCACGTGCATTAAGGGACTTTTTGCCCCCTATGAGGCTAAAATAAAAATAATTTTAATTAATTTGTTCTTATTGGTTTATTAGAACAATAACCAAAGTGTCAAAATCGCGAATTATTTTGGCTTTAACCGTTGCTATGGTAACAAAAATGGCCACCGCCAAAATAGGCTGGAAACAGGGAAATTGACTATTTTGGAGCAAATTTGAGATGTTTATCAGACAAAATGACATAGAGCACAAGCAAATACCAAAAATCTAAACAGCTGATGAGAATTATCATGGCACACAACCTATTAAAAGGATTTTTGGGCATTTAGCTGTGCTGGTATCTAATTTTTTTAAAAATAGGTCTCCAAAAGCCTTAAATTTGGTCCAAAATGGCAATTACTCTATTTTAAAAGTGACAAAGAGGGCAAAAATCAGAAATCGATACAATCAAGCACCACACCTGACCCAAGATACCAATGGGAAAGTGACACAGTCGCCGTGATTCGTAATTTCCTTGCATAAGCATACTTTGTCAGCCATTTTTGTTACCATAGCAACGGTAAAATTTCAGTTATTCTTCCAATCAAAAGAAATTGATTAAATAAGTTTTTAGTTTTTGGTTCCAGAGGGGGGGGGGGGGGGGCAAGTTAGCCCCTTAATGCACGTACCCCTTTGTTTCTATTGTTGAAGTCATTAATATGACGATTGAGAATATACACTTGCAAAACGGTTGAGATGCGAACTGCATACACCATAGGAAGGGGAGCGAGGAACATCTCCATCAAGAAATTGAAAATTAACTATCTCAAAATTAAAGTCGTCCCGTTTATCATAAATTTTGGTTGAAACTATGCCATTTGTAATGAACAAGTCTAAGTCCAAAAAAGGGACCATAGTATCTGAAGGCCTAGGATTCGCCTTATTCAACTGAAGTTCAGTGGGATATATCTGACTTGAACCCCTATCTCACTGGATGGTGACTGTTTTGCGACAGCTGGCGACAAAGCAGTATTGAAAGAGTCGCCATGATTCGCAATTTCCTCGCATGCGCCGCAAACTGGCGCAAAAGGGTCGCAAAAATTTTGACCCCTAACAATTTAGTCATAAGCACTTACAACACAACATATTTGCGAGATAGATGAGACTGAATTGCGAACCAATTGCGACATCAATAAGACACTTTGCGATTAAATTGCGAGTAAAATAAACTTAGCGAAGCTCAGGTAAACGTTGTGAGACAATTGCATGAATGTCTCACGACCATCATGCGAGTGTCTTAAATTACACGTAATTATGTCGCGAATTGTTCTTAAAAATGTTTCTCCTATCTGGACGAGATATTGATTTGAAATACTTAAATATACAGTTTGAACTTTTTCCAGTTGTTGAGTGTTCTTGCTCTCTGAGCGGACAGTTTCTTATTTATAAGTATGGTGTATTGATTAGGCCTACTTACATGTATATTGTTTGGTCTTATTTTACTTGTTAAAGTGTTTCTGCTATCTGAGAGGATATTATTTTTGCTAAGTATGAGGTATTGGTTAGACCTACTAAGATTCTTACTGTTTCTATTACAGTATAAAAGTATAATTATTATGTCTTGGTCAGACAAAGCAGCCTTCTTGGTCTCAGAAGCCCTTCAAAGGCTTAGAATTCGGCACACAGTACCCGTAAAATCAAAGTAGCGAACAACAAAGACTCTGATTAGACTGCACATCTATGTAGTCTGATCTGTGCCTTTGATGCAGCGTAAATGTATAAAATATATTTTTGCAGGGTGGGACTCATCCGAACTCAATATTATTTTGATTTGATTTGATTGGGTAGATCATGCTTTATAGAGGGTAGATCATGCTTTATAGAATGTGCATGGAACGAGTTAGCTTCATGGCACCATTCTTTATTCTAAGACAACATTTTGGTACCGTTCAGAAGCTCAACACCATCCAGCAGCTTGGCAAGATGCTTCCAGCCATATACACATAGTTCCTCCCAAACAGACTAGTACACGTACTTCCTAGTATGAAGATTTTAAATGATTGCTGGAATGTTTATTTTCTCTTGGTTTATCATTTTCTTGCAAAACCATCATGAGACTATTGCACGACCTTCGCACGACGTTCGTAGGAACGTTGCGCGGCGGTCGCTGGTAATAAATGTTCTCAATTTCATCTTGCAAATATCTTGCGAGTGTCTCGGAAATGTCCAACGAATGTCGCCTGAATATCGTGCAACATGTGTGCAATCTCGAGCTGAGTTTGCCAATGATTCGTGTAATAATCGTGTGACTGTTTTGCGACTGTCGCAAATATGTCTTAATAACCCATTCGGTGTGACCGCAATGTAAAAATGGTCATCATGTTGTATTTCTGTCGCAAATATTTGTCTCAAAATAGTCACGAAATAGTCGCCAACTACTCGCATCCCAGTGAGATACTAGCTTTACCATTTGTGCAAAAAAGGATTATCAATATTAAGCAAGTCATCTAGATATCTTGAGGTAGAGTTAAAATCTTCAACAACACCTGCTTGATTATTCAGGGTGGCCAACGTACGCCACAGTCACGTGATTTTAACCATAAGGAACACACACAGTTTGCGTCATAAACGCTTGACTCAGGTAAAAAAAAACTAATTTGTGTGTGGGGCATACACTCTATGGCTAAAAACCGTACAGCACAGCTACCCCGCGTTTCACCGTTTCATGAATTTCAGGCATTTGCGAGATTATTCAAGACAACCTTGCCTTTTTCGAGTATAAGGGGGGGGGGATACCCCCCCCCCCCCCCCCACACACACACACATCGGCGAGTCAAAAGATGACGGCATTAAATAAAATAGGCCTTCACAAACAGTGAAAGTGGTCTGAATTCTCGCCTAAGAGACAGCCAGGCTTGTTTTGCTCACGAAATACTATCATAATACCTTTTACAGTGGTAACGAACAATGACAGAAAAAAACATATGGGACACACCATGACGAGTTGGTTTATGAGACACTTTAACAGATTGGTAGCTTGAAAATTTTTCTAAGTGAGCTGTATGCTATACCTTGACAATAAGCCTTGTGAGTAGTATAGGCGTCACTTTAGCGTTTTTGACGTCACTTCCGGTCCAAGATGGCGGCCCCCACGACTTCCGGTCCAAGATGGCGGCCCCCATGACACCAAGATGGCGGCCCCCACGAAATCAAGATGGCGGCCCCTGTGACGCATTCGGTTACACCTCGGAGGGTGAGTCAACGCCCTAGACCACGAGAAGGTAGCGTCACGTCCTAGAGCGCGGTGTCGTTCTTCTATATACAAGGATGAGGGGCCTCTCAATTATTTCCGGGTGGTTTTTTTTTTACGAAGTTCAGAACGAGATCCAGTCTTTAATGGTGTAGCGCGTGGCAGCGCTCGGTTTATCCCGTTCCCCGGGTGGACCCTTTTTTTTCAGCACGGTCCTTTCACGTCTTTTTCCACGTACTGATCGGCTTTGTAATTGGGTCGTAAAGGCTGAGAGGGATATGATTGTCTATCAACGTAGAACGGGTTCCTCGCCATGCATATGGCGTCTGGCTAACTTAGGAGCATATTGCGCAATTATTTGCCGTTCGTCCTTCAGTATCTTAATGAATTCCAGTCCCAAGTTGCTGTCTTACGCCCTCTGTCCATTATACTATCCTCTCCTTTTCGCTTAAGCTCCGATTTTGCCATTTCTAAAGCTTGGGCTACTGGGGTGACCAGGTTCACTACGGGTTTTTCCTTTTGTCTCATTTCTTTCAACTCTCTGTATTTCCGTCCACTACCCACAATATAATGACCCTGACTGTCCCGTTCCGCGTAGCCATCTCTAACATCCAGCAAGTGCTGAAACCATTTGTCGGGATCCGAGACGTACGGAATCCACTTCTGCTGTTGGTAATCGTAAACGAGTCTAGTGCCCATCTCTTTCCATCGATTTCCTCCTTCGTGCTCGAGTTATTCTTACGCTCTATTCATACGAACGGGCGAGAGTTCAGTTCACTATCCTCAAGCACCTCAATTAATCGCTCAGCAGCCTCTCTGGCTTCGCGCCGTAGTTGTCTACATCTCATCCGAAACAACAGTTCATCAAACAAAGCTATACACATAAAAGTAATGGCGAACATATTTACGCCTATTCAATACTTAATCCCTTTTCTTAGTTACCAGTTTTGATAGTCATTAGGGTTACACTCCGAACACCGTAATGCCCCTAACTGATTCATGTGATCACTTTGTACGTAACAGGGTACGACCCCGTCTAGTTCGGGTAAGGTCCTTCCAATTTCTGTTAAGAGTTCTTTGACGGCAATGTATTCTAGGGGTCTCAGGTATAATCCCTTTTTCGTAGGTATCACCTCTTCTTGCGGCTTCCAATACTGTCTTATATCCATACATGCGCTGCCCTCGGTGATGGTACAATAGACGTTCCCTCCAAGATGACTCTTATAGTTTTGTTTCTCTGTCCTCGCTTGATCCGCGTATTCTAAGTAATCCACCCAATTCTTCCATCGCATCAAGGTTAAGCTGATACCTTTTTTGGTCGGTTTGTCCTCTTTCCATTCTCTAAGGTCAACATGCAGTTCACCTTTCCATTCTGTGACCTCGATAAAGCGATCGTTTCCGAGACTGAATCTGCATCTAGACATGTTTACTGTTTGACTGTCAGAATAGATATGACTAGATTGCTGCAAAGGGCCTTATATAGTGAGAGGTCTCTTCTGATTGGTCAATTATCCAGCCATCCGATTGGTCAACCTCCTCACTCCTGATTCCTCCTCCTCATTCTCCTTCACGACGTAGTAGAGTCCTCTTGGTCTTCAGAGGCTTTCTCGGTTATTTCCCACTGCCATGGACATTGCGTTCATGTCTTTGCAATGCATCACGCCTACTATAGGACTGGTTGCAGATCAAACACCTGATCATTTTGTCTCAGTTAGTATTGTTTCTCTACCTTCATACGGGTGTCATCCTTCTTACGATCATTGGATCATTGTGACCACCACCACCGACAACACCACCACCACAGACAACACCACCAGCACCGACACCAACCACCACCACCACAGACACCACCACCCACCACCACCACCCACCACCACCACCTCCACCACCACCACCACCACCACCACCACCCACCACCCACCACCACCACCACCACCGACACCACCCACCACCACCAC
The DNA here is from genome assembly GCA_964019695.1 of Loripinus fragilis. Taxonomy (NCBI): domain Eukaryota; kingdom Metazoa; phylum Mollusca; class Bivalvia; order Lucinida; family Lucinidae; genus Loripinus; species Loripinus fragilis. The sequence goes on from OZ026518.1 coordinate 102,234,162, forward strand.
CACCACCACCGACACCTACAAACACCACCACCAAACACTACTACCACCACCACCACATGGTGGACCATTGTTTCCTGACTGTACATTCACTACATCCTCACTGTATCCTCACTGTACCCCACTGTACTCTCACTGTATCCTCCCTGTACCCTCACTGTATCCCACTGTACCCCAACTGAACCCTCACTGTGCCCCAATGTACCCTCACTGTACCCCCACTGTACTCTCACTGTATCCCTAATGTATCCTCCCTGTATCCTCAATGTATCCTCCTTCTCTCCTCCTCCTCACCCTCTCCTCCTCCCTCCTAATCCCAATGTACCCCAACTGAACCCTCACTGAGCCCCAATGTACCCTCACTGTACCCCACTGTACTCTCACTGTATCCTCCCTGTACCCTCAATGTATCCCACTGTACCCCAACCGAACCCTCACTGTATCCTCACGGTGCCCCAATGTACCCTCACTGTATCCTCACTGTACTCTCACTGTATCCCCACTGTATCCTCCCTGTACCCTCACTGTATCCCACTTTACCCCAACTGAACCCTCACTGTATCCTCACTGTGCCCCCACTGTACTCTCACTGTATCCCCACTGTATCCTCCCTGTACCCTCAATGTATCCTCCTTCCCTCCTCCTCCTCACCCTCTCCTCCTCCCTCCTAATCTCACTGTACCCCAACTGAACCCTCACTGAGCCCCAATGTACCCTCACTGTATCCTCACTGTACTCTCACTGTATCCTCACTGTATCCCAACTGAACCCTCACTGTATCCTCACGGTGCTCCAATGCACCCTCACTGTATCCTCACTGTACCCCACTGTACTCTCACTGTATCACCACTGTATCCTCCCTGTACCCTCAATGTATCCTCCTTTCCTCCTCCTCCTCACACTCTCTCTCCCTCCTAATCCCACTGTACCCCAACTGAACCCTCACTGTGCCCCAATGTACCCTCACTGTATCCTCACTGTACCGCACTGTACTCTCACTGTATCCCCACTGTATCCTCCCTGTACCCTCACTGTATCCTCCTTCCCACCTCCTCCTCACCCTCTCCTCCTCCCTCCTAGCTCCATTATGAATTTGAACTGTCATGATCACTGTTTTTAAGGCCATTATACTCGTTGTAGAACGTTCTATCATCGTAGGTTCACCGGTAATTGTGGGTTGACCATGATTATATAATGATTAAGCATAACAGTTTCGCTTTAAACAACCAGTCGTAAGCATTTACGCTATGTATAGTCTTAAGATAATGTACTATATTTAGCATATCCTTTCTATAACATATTGGACACTGGATCTTGTATCTATGGGGACATAGTTTTGATCTGTTTTTAAACACCATTTAAAACGAAACTTTATGTATATCAGCTTGCTGGGCAAGCCTTTCCTTTTAAATCGAAACTTTTATAATACAAACGCGAACCTTCCTTTAAAAACGACACTTTTATGTATAACCTGGCAAGCCTTTCCTTTTAAATCTAAACGCTTATAATACAAGTGCGAGCCTTCCTTTTAAAACGACACTTTTATGTTTCAGCTTCCTGGACAATGCTTTTCACGCGTTCTTATAACGCGAAGATGAATCACGCTATAAAAAAAAAACGTGTGGCGTTCGAAAACACCAAACGTTTGAGCTAAATAGTATCATTTAAACTGTTCAATTTGCTGTTCGACTGTCATATTAGCTATGACTCGATTGCATGCGATGCGCATTATATAGCGAGAGGTTTTTTCTGATGGGTCAATTAAAAGTAATATCGTTATAAATGTATATCATAAGCCATACATTTCGCAATTCGTCTCTAGACTATGAACAGACGATACGTAAGTTGAATTTAGGGGTTAATTGTCTCATGTACCTACCTGTACACGAGCAGCGAAGGCTCTGGCGATACCAGCTTGTGTTAAGTCGTTGATGAATACTTTTAAGAAATCTTTATGAGCGTAGGACGCCTAGTCACTGCGAGAGTTAGGAAAGCTCTGTAATGCGATCATGAGTCGACTATTTAATGTCTACATACGATGATGTCATCCAAAATGGCCGTCGCGCATGCGCAGTGAAAGCATTTAATTAAACAACATCTTTATCCGTACTTTGTACATTAGTTCTCAGGTAAATATAGACTCTGACAAAGGCGAAGAATGAGTGGTGTATTTATACACCCTAGACATTTAGCATGAAAAGGGCGAAAATCGCTTTTCTTTCCTAGTACACGCTATAGATACATCAAACGTCTGGTCCGATGGACAGGCTCATCTGCTTGAATAACTCACTCTGATCAGTAAATTCGATGTGGAACAGCGAAGACCCAACGCAATGATACAGCAAAGTCGTCCGTATTGAAAAGGTGGGTTCATCTTGGAGGGAACGTCTATTGTACCATCACCGAGGGCAGCGCATGTATGGATATAAGACAGTATTGGAAGCCGCAAGAAGAGGTGATACCTACGAAAAAGGGATTATACCTGAGACCCCTAGAATACATTGCCGTCAAAGAACTCTTAACAGAAACTGGAAGGACCTTACCCGAACTAGACGGGGTCGTACCCTGTTACGTACAAAGTGATCACATGAATCAGTTAGGGGCATTACGGTGTTCGGAGTGTAACCCTAATGACTATCAAAACTGGTAACTAAGAAAAGGGATTAAGTATTGAATAGGCGTAAATATGTTCGCCATTACTTTTATGTGTATAGCTTTGTTTGATGAACTGTTGTTTCGGATGAGATGTAGACAACTACGGCGCGAAGCCAGAGAGGCTGCTGAGCGATTAATTGAAGTGCTTGAGGATAGTGAACTGAACTCTCGCCCGTTCGTATGAATAGAGCGTAAGAATAACTCGAGCACGAAGGAGGAAATCGATGGAAAGAGATGGGCACTAGACTCGTTTACGATTACCAACAGCAGAAGTGGATTCCGTACGTCTCGGATCCCGACAAATGGTTTCAGCACTTGCTGGATGTTAGAGATGGCTACGCGGAACGCGACAGTCAGGGTCATTATATTGTGGGTAGTGGACGGAAATACAGAGAGTTGAAAGAAATGAGACAAAAGGAAAAACCCGTAGTGAACCTGGTCACCCCAGTAGCCCAAGCTTTAGAAATGGCAAAATCGGAGCTTAAGCGAAAAGGAGAGGATAGTATAATGGACAGAGGGCGTAAGACAGCAACTTGGGACTGGAATTCATTAAGATACTGAAGGACGAACGGCAAATAATTGCGCAATATGCTCCTAAGTTAGCCAGACGCCATATGCATGGCGAGGAACCCGTTCTACGTTGATAGACAATCATATCCCTCTCAGCCTTTACGACCCAATTACGAAGCCGATCAGTACTTGGAAAAAGACGTGAAAGGACCGTGCTGAAAAAAAAGGGTCCACCCGGGGAACGGGATAAACCGAGCGCTGCCACGCGCTACACCATTAAAGACTGGATCTCGTTCTGAACTTCGTAAAAAAAAAACCACCCGGAAATAATTGAGAGGCCCCTCATCCTTGTATATAGAAGAACGACACCCCGCTCTAGGACGTGACGCTACCTTCTCGTGGTCTAGGGCGTTGACTCACCCTCCGAGGTGTAACCGAACGCGTCACAGGGGCCGCCATCTTGATTTCGTGGGGGCCGCCATCTTGGTGTCATGGGGGCCGCCATCTTGGACCGGAAGTCGTGGGGGCCGCCATCTTGGACCGGAAGTGACGTCAAAAACGCTAAAGTGACGCCTATACTACTCTTGTGCACTGTGTTCAATCTAGAAAAGTTTAAAGGTTGGCATTTTCACTTGACTTCAGATGAAAGTAAAATGCTGCCAAATATTTCCCCTTTCACATAATGCTAAAGATGGTCAACTCTATCCTTTGATAAAAAAGAGGCCAATTTCAAAATGACCCCTCTAGATTGAACACTGCTAGTAGCTGTCTCATGTGTACTACTTATCACACATCTGCTTCGGTCAACATTAAAGTACAAGGCTAAGGCGTTTATAGCATCATGAAACAAATAGGTCAATACAGGATACAGAGGCGACAACTTTAATATTCATATGTGCATGTAGGTGTGCGCTAGCGAATAAAGTTTAATAAAAGAAGGGGGATATACGTTGTCAAAGTAAGTAAGGCTGTCTAGGGATACCGGCACGTACCTGTAAACACTTCCTTATACAAATCGTTCAAAGATTGGGAATTTCTGTGCATATACTCAAAAATCCACTTCTCTGCTAAGGATTTGTGTATTTGCGCAAATAATCCAATGTTGGAAGACTTTATTATCCAATATTATTTTAGACGCATGAATTTAAAATTTCCACGTCTCTGTTAATATTAGGCTTATCTGCCAGCACACAAAATCATGAATGCATTTTGCGTATGTACACAGATATACCTAAAATGCTTTTTGATCTTCAAACGCTGGATTATTTGCACGTATCTATTAAGATTTGGCGAATCAATCAGCACACAAAATCCAACAATGCAGCGAAGATTACTTCTACGTATTTATAGGGAATTATACAAATCATAATTTGGAATTTCTGCGCATATACGCAAAAAATTGACGTTTCTATTAAGGGTTTGGTCAAATAATCCAAAGGTGGAAGGCTTTATTATCCAAAATCACTATTAGGAATTTCTGCGCATGTACGCAACCAATTTTCATGTCTCTGTTAAGATTTGGCGCATCTGTCAGCGCTCGAAATCCAACAACAATCGTGCCCAGAAAACTTCCACTTATCTAAAGGGAATTATTAAATCGCTATTAATTAAGGGTTTTTTGCGCATTTACGCAAAAATTGTACACGTCTCTATTAAGGATTTGTGTATATGCGCGAATAATCTAGCGTTGAAAGACTTTGTTATCCAAAATCACTATTAGGAATTTCTGCGCATGTACGCATTTAAACTTCCACGTCTCTATTGAGGATTAGCGTATGTGCGCAAATAATCCAGCATTGGAAGACTTTGTTATCCAAAATCACTATTAGGAATTTCTGTGCATGTACGCAAAAAAGCTTCCACGTCTAATAAGGATTTGTGTATATGCGCAAAAATCAAACAAATGATTATCATACAAAGTTCAAATAATCCAATAGAGGATGTTTTTGCGCCCTGCGCAAAAACTACAGGTATGGAATACGCATATACCTGATTAATGGCAAATACTCTTTGAGCGGAAAATCATAAAAAATATGATTCTAAATGTAGTTTTCTGATAGTGTCGGTTACAAACTTCTTTGATACATCTTCTGTGCACAGTGACAGCAAATTTATGGCTGTTTTTGTACTTTACATTCATTTGTTAGTTTTGCTCCTTCAGAAATATAGTTTAGGCTTAACAGGTGGGCGTGGTGTTGGCTTTTCTGAATACACCAGGTCCTTGTTAAGCACTACCACAAGTAATACTGGTATTTTTCCAGTTTCTTTACACACGCCGAATGATCAGAATCTCTTCAGGCGAAGCTAAATCTGGTTTTCCAGCTAACTCTTATCCAGGAAATGCGTGTATCAATTTTCAAATTATCCCTCGTCCAGTAATATTTTCGCATTTGAATCTACCTTTCGCCTTTTATCTATACCGGATTATAACGACATATGAAAAGTGCGAAAGCTATTATATCACTATTTATTTTATCTCATCTCATTCGTTTATTTTATAGCATGAGTTCAGCTAGGCCTATATATTATCGAATTGATTAAAATAATCGGTCTCCAGTTGCTGCAAAAGTAAACAACTATAAGACCAATTTGAGGCAAACACAGAAACAACTGTAATTTTACTTTTTTGTAGATTTATATTTCAAATTTTCGATATTGTTCTCATTAAATTGTGTTCTTGATGATTGCGTTCGTTTAAGTGGTCACTTTTCTATCGCCAGCTCTTATACCTGACGTTTTCATTTCCTAGATTATCAGGTGCAGTAACATGATACTGCTCGATTTGTGTAGTATTGCACAACCCACCGTTCATAAACGTATTACTCTCTAGCAGATGGATTAGTTCCTACAAAATAGTGCGTATCCTGGTATATGATTGAAATAGACTCATTGGTGACATTGTGACCTGTGAAACACAAGAGACATTTAAAACACCGTAACACATTTGAACCATCTTTGTCTGCTGATTATTTCGGCGTTTAAATCGGCGTTTTGGTAATAAAATCGCAGATGGCTATTTGATCAAGTGATCTGTTAAGAGACTTATAGGGGCTAATTTGATTAGATGTCATCTTTACTACCATTGTGTTCTGCCCGCCAAATTTCGGAAACGCGATAAGTATAGACTCAGGTCCGTGCCTGTTTCTTCATGTATTCTTACAATACATTTATTTTGTCTGAATTTTACCATTTATTTAATTATGATACATGTACTTTTTATATTATTATTATTTATTATTTTATTATTTTATTGCTCTGATTTTCACTGCACAACACCATATGATACATATACTTTTTATTTTATTATTTATATATTATTTTATTATTTTATTGCTCTGATTTTCACTGCACAACACCACCTCCCCCTCTAAATCTACTTTACTCCCATAAAGTAGTTCAACTGAATCATATATACATTCATACTTTCTTCTCTATATCAATCAACATATTGACTACTACAAACAGTTACCATGTAAATATTACAAACAAAATACTATTATAGTTATCATGTTTATCAACCAATTTAATTGTATGATGGTGATCTGCGTTACCATAATAAACTTCCAAGCTATTTACTCCAAGGACTGCCATTTCAATGCATTTTGCTTATAAGCAATTGTCCTTGCATAGCCATCAATCATCTTTGTCTTGATTCTGCTTTTACAAATTTTGAGTTGATATACTCATAACTATAATTTACAAATTTATATAACACTAACCTTTATCTTGTAATTTCAAAAAAACATCTATATACAAGGAGTGTTTTTTTTCTAACTTTTAGCAATTTTTTTTATTATTATTTAAATTTCCTTTATTTTTTCTTTAAAAAGTGTAACACAGTTACATTGCCTAAATCAGTGAAACGCTTTAAACTTTAAACGTGTATATCATCAGCTCCATAAAATTTTCCAATCTGTCGTACAAACTAATTTAAATCCAACCATCATATGCGACATGCCATGTTACAAGTGAGATTTTTGCCAAAGCATTAATAATTATTACCAAATGATTGCCTTAAGTTACAGAAATCCTACCTCATTAACTAATAAACCTTATTTTCATACCATGTTAATCTCTACACTTATTTAAGTATTTTAATTTTACGTTACTTAATCATATATATAGTTAGCTTCACATTTAACTTAGACCCCACTGCAATGTGCAGCTAATAGTTTAAACAAGTACGAATTTATGCATTAATAAGCATTTAATACTCAAAACAAAAGTTACAAAAGCGAGGAAGATCTACAGTTCTTTATGTTACATGATATGGATGTTAATTATTATTAACAAGTTGTAAGTTTCGTTACCTCGATCATTTTCTTGTGGAACTTAATGCAACGTGTAACCATCAGATATAAAAGTATCAATTATGCGACAATAAGCATCTTATACTTTAAATCAAAGTTACAGTAACATGCATGATCAGCTATGTTTTACAGTCTATCCAATTACTTATGTTAATTTAAAAAAAATATTGCAGATTGTGACGTGTTTTCTTTTAACCATTCTCTTTATATAGCTAGCAACCAATAGTTTTAACAGTATGATGATAAATGCTCGAAGCATTTAATACTCAATGCTAAGGTTACATGTAAGATATATTTTACGTTTTACATTTGACTATATATTTATGTCTTTTAATTATTAAATCATGCGGACTGCTACAAGTATGATTTTATCTAGGCTTTCAAAATAACATGTAAATACTAGTTTTTAAAAGTACGATATTATGCTCAAGGCATTTAATACTCAATACTAGCATTACAGTTATATATTTGAGGCCTGACATTCTCAAACTTTCGTTATTTTGCGGGATTTTTCCTTTTTTTTTAAAAAAAAAAAAAAATAAATCACATATCCTTATTGATTTATCCATTTGTCTTTATGCTCTATATAAACTCTGGCAAAGTACAAAATTATGTTTCGAACATATAATACTTATGTCAAAAGTTATAGTAACATAAGATCAATACTCACAATAAACTTTATCTCGTTTTCGAAGTACATTTCAAACCCCTTTTTTTCTTTTTTTCTCTCTCAATCATTTATCATTAAAACAGAAACTAAACAGATAAAGAAAACTAGACACCGATGCAGTGCACAGAATCAATATGACAACTAAGACAGTACAAATGCGCTTCTGTCAATACATCTAAAAGTGAAAGCATTAGTTTATACAGATTAACCAGGTGAGTAAGTAGCTGGCCTACCACTTATTCTAGCACTTTTAACAGAAAGAAGAAAAACCTTGCTTTCTTAAATAAATTTGGTTACTCTGTATAAACATGCATCACTAACTGATACAAATTTATTATACATGACATTAACGTATTAACAGAGCAAAGACGTTTTGTCCAGTAAAATCATACTACCAATACCGAAGTACTATAAATTCGTATGCCAACATGTATACGTTATACCGTATGTACTAAATGTATCTTGAGATTCCTCTGTTTGTTTGCTTGTTTTCTCCATAATTAACTACTCTCCTGTTTCGAAGTTCCACTTCTATCTTAAGGGTATCATTTTGGTTTGTTCATTATCATAAAGTCGGTGACTCTGAGTACCTATGTTCTTTTTTTCCAGTGCGCATATAAATTAAACCATACTTTGAAGGTAATCTGCAGTCATTTAACTTATTTAATCGTTCCAAAACACATACTTGACGAAAAATTTAATATATATCTATTTGGTTGATTTATAAACTATTAATTTGTTACTCCTGTTACCAAATTTGTCACTCCACCATTAAATCATATTTACAGCTGTCTTTGTGTGTCTGTCCCTCCACTGTTTGAAACTATGTACACTGGTCTGTGACCGTAGAAGGTCACAGCCCTTCCGTGTAGTGCCGTACGGAGCTGGATACCTGGGGTTCTGTGGTTCTTGGCGCCATCTTCTGGACCCTCGAAGATGCGCCATGGTGGGGGACGTCTCATGCCCGAAGGCATGGACTCTTCTCTGCCTAAATATAAGAAATAAAGAGACGATGTCCTTATCCAGGGTTTATTTGTTTGATGTTCTTCTTTCAATAGTCAAAAGCAATGTGTCTTGACCACCCTAGGAACGGACCCGTCGTAAGTTCGCTCACGTGACCTCTTAGCTAATAGAAGGCATTGGATTACCAGCCAACCAGGTGGATAGCGTTCCTGATTAACAACCTAAGTGGGTGTGGCCACTAAATCTCGCGCATGCTCGGTTCCTAATATCGCGCATGCTCGATTCCTAAATCTTTAGACTTTAATTTATCTCTACACTAAGTTTTTATTAAACAATGCCTTTTTTCCCCAAATTAATACATTTTTGAAGCAACCCTTTTCATTTTTCACTTGTTCTTTAATAATAGTGCTAATGTCCCAATTCCCTTACAGAGCAGAAGACAATACATAATATTTTCCATTGTGCTATCCCCATTATTATTATCCTATCTCGTAAGCATTAACGGTTGGTTGTTGTGGTTGTTGTTGTTGTTTTGATATTGCTTTGTTGTAGCAGTCAGTTTTGTCACCCTGACTTCGCTACCATTGTCTGTCAATACAACCATAAAAGAGGCTGCAGTAACTGCGGTAACGTCGTTTTGTTGTTGTTAACTGCTGTCGTTGTTGTTGTAGTTGTTGTTGTTGTAGTTGCTGTTGGACGATGAAGAAGTCCGTCATTATTGTCCTATTAAGGTCAGTTATAGTATACGGATGCAACCTCAGTAGTAGCGGTGTTTTGTAGTGGTTGTTGTTGTGATTGCTGTAGTAGTAGAAGTAGTAGTAGTAGTTGTTGTTGTTAATGCTGTAGATGTTGTTAATGCATAGCAGCCATTTTGTCCTAATCATCATGACGTTATAGCTGAGACTGTTGTCATCGTGATAAAATGCACACACGTATTAAAAGTATTGAATTCGTTGTTGTTTTGCTGTTGTTGTTGTGTGATATGTATTGTTGTTGTAAAATGTGGTATGCATCATTTTGTATTTTAATTTGTTGCAGACAGCGAATTTAGGAGCGATTTGCCGAATAAAATAAGCCACTTGGACTTCCATTTATCTACTTTACATCAGTTTTGCTCGAGCCTCTCAATTTATAATTTTCAACGATCAAAATCACTTTTCAAATCATTTTTAAACTTCTACCAACGAGATTGGTATCAAAATAACGCCCGTATTCTCTAGAGTTCTAAAATGAAACTTTTAGATGTGAAATCTAACTTTTTAAGCTACAGCATTTGATTTCCTGTTTTGCGTTTTTTCTGTTTTACTGATTAATTTTGGTATTCGTATAAGCGATGTAAACTTACATCACAACGGTATTAGGGTTATCAGATTTAATTATCGGGTAAGTATTTGTTTCGTAACACTACGCCATGAGACCTCGGACCATCTTTGTCTGCTGATTATTTCGGCGTTTACATCGGCGTTTTGGTAATAAAATCGCAGATGGCTATTTGATCAAGTGATCTGTTAAGAGACTTATAGGGGCTAATTTGATTAGATGTCATCTTTACTACCATTGTGTTCTGCCGCCAAATGTCGGAAACGCGATAAGTATAGACTCAGGTCCGTGCCTGTTTCTTCATGTATTCTTACAATACATTTATTTTGTCTGAATTTTACCATTTATTTCATTATGATACATATACTTTTTATTTTATTATTTATTTATTATTTTATTATTTTATTGCTCTGATTTTCATTGCACAACACCATATGATACATATACTTTTTATTTTATTATTTATTTATTATTTTATTATTTTATTGCTCTGATTTTCACTGCACAACACTACCAGCATCAATTGACGTCTCAGAAACAAAAGACAAACACATTAAGTAAAATAAGTAAGTGCTGTTTTAAAAATGCTCCTATCTTAACTTATTATATATGTGTTGTGCTTGTATGTATGTAAACTTATCTTAATTTTTAAGTTGGTAAATAGCTATTCATAGCTAATGTTATACTGTTTGTATCTCCGACTATATAAATATATTTTGTATTGTATTGTATTGATTATTAGCCACTCTTAATAGGTATGCAAAATTTATGTATTTGGACAAAATCCTAGTCAGTAACAACAGCACAAATAATGAAAGATGATGCCAGAATAATTTGTCTACTAATACAATATCTGGATAAATCAGAGTACGTATCCTTTAGCTTGATCAAACCTATCTCTTAAGCCTAATTGTTTATTAACACATGTAAATCAACCCTGAAATCAACATGTGTAATCTACATGTATGAGTCAGTAAATAGCTATATATACATGTTAATAGCTAATCATGTTTTTCCGTTTATTCTCTCCGACTTTAAATAAAATTTGTCCATTGTCTATTGTCTAAGAATTGTCTCATCAACATTAGGATCTAAGGAACATCGGTGGCTTCTACATTGTCATTCATTGCTGGCTTTGCTCTTACATGGCTTTATTTTGGAATTGGATCAAGTATTTATGAATTTTCAATAAGTAGACAAAGGCTGTTTAAGGACAGTAGCACTCAGAATTTCTCTTGGGGCCCCACACAATTTAACATGACGTCACAGCAATGCACTTCTCGGACCAGTCAAGTATCTCTAAAGTTCATTGTTGTTTCGAGTATTGTGGCGTCACTCACGCATTGTGGGTATCATAATCATGTAGATATATAAATATTGCTGATACTGTTTGCTTCCATGCTATAAGTAATCTTGGGTGCATAAGACTATATAAAGCAGACAGTATTTTAGTTCAAAAATATTTGCAGGACATGCGTTTTTAAATCACTCAGGTCAACATTGATGCATTTACAAACGGTTTAGATCAAGATGAAATAGTCTGGACAGTAGAATGATCTAATCTGGACCTTCACAGTCTGTCATTTGATTATATTGCTGGCGTTTCAATTAAATCTACAATCTGAGTGCCATTTAACAATAGGTATATACCTCATCAAAATGAGTATTATATGTATCAAATGTGTTAAAATTTGAATTAAGCAGACTAAAAAAGAAAGAATTTACATTACAATACCGACAAGAAACACACACACACACACACACACACACACACACACACACACACTGACTCGAATTTTCAAAGAAAAAAATGTTTTGAGTCAGAACTGGTTGTCGAATTTTTATGAGTAGGATACAGATTGTAAACTTGTATATTAATCTGGTATATTAATCTAGAATACATGTACTTATACTTATCTCTGCTCTGTTGTTTCATTTGTAGAACTGCATCAAGTGTAGACCTAGAGACATCCTTTTTCAATTTAAAGTACCCAAACACGGAACATCCAAGCACCAGAGCACACCTGTACCAACAGTACAATATCAATATGAACATGTTGATATAATTATGAACATGTTAAAACTTCAATTTTGGCTTACAGAACCATTTCTTGCAACTGCAAAAGGTAATTATTCTATCAATGAAAGTGTGTCAAGACTATCTCAGAAACTCTTAAAAATGGCCGAGAGCAAAAATCCTCCTTTAGGATCTTTCCAACTTAATCCACTGAGCATAGCTACCACACCAGATACGAATGCCTCTAAAAAGTTATGTGCGACAGATACATCAGGCGACGTAGAGTCTGTAGGTACTTCATGCGGTAATGCTCAATATAAAGAAACACTAAATGCAGAAGAAAACATTCTGTCAGGCAGTTTAACTGCATCAGACATAGAGGATGCTCACAACATGACGCATGTTCAAAATACTGATTCGATGATGATGTCAAAGATGGTAATATCAGGACCACCAAACAAAGCAAAAAGACAGAAGGTTTTACCAGAGTCTTTACTTCAAAAAGTAACAGAGATGGTAAGACAACAAACAAGTTGTCCAGCCTCGACGGAACCAGATGTCAATTCTCAACGTGATACAGTGTTATCATCAGTAGATAGTGAATTTAGTCACATGTGCTCAGTAAAACGCGATATTAGTGATCCCATCATTCTAACAAAGGGATGTTCAGAGAATGTGACGGACTGTGTATTAGGGGAAAGGGTAGCAACAAACGAGCCACCAGTTGCACAACATATTTCACAATCAATTGACAAACATATTCATCCTAGTTCGAATACAGATACTTTGGCCAAAACAGTAAAGAAGGTGGTTGAGAGTGGAGGAAATAATGACAATGCGATTTTGAAATGTGAGGCATTTTACAGTAACAGTTCTAGTTGTGGTATGGAAACTGAACATTTAACAAGCGGAGCTTCTGAAGTCAACAAATACATACGTCCTAGTCCAGACAAAGATGAAACAGAAACGCATGACATACTTTTTCTAGAAGCTGGCAAATCTGTGTTTAAAAATGAAGACAGTAGAAATGAGATGGGCTTGGTGGATAATGAGCTAGATCCATTTGTGAACTTGTTCGCCAATGAAGAAGATGCGGACAGCGAGAAGACTCCAGTTGAAAAAGATGACGTGTTTGATATTTCTGTCTTATTTACGGGTATGTTTATCTAATTAAGACACATTTTATTTACAGTAAAACCTCGAAAAGGCGAACTTCGATTTTTCAAAATACTCGCTAATGAAATTCGAAATTCGAAATTTTTGAACACACTGGATTCAGAACATGATATATTTTATAAAGAATAAAAGTACTGTCTATTATAACATATAACGTAAAAGAAACGCGCCTCATTGAGCTACTCTTTTAAGCGCACAAAACTTATGTTTGATAGAAAAAAGCCTGATAATAATCATTTTGGTGGTTTTTAGGCCACTGGCTGGATATGGTTTACCTCCCCCCCCCCCCCCCCCCCCCCCCAGGGGGAATTTTGTAGACCATATTTTTCTTGAAGCCCAATGTCTTGCGAGGATTTTGCAACATGTAAGCCCTCTGACAATGGCAGCGTTAAGCTGTAACAGCCTGTTACATACGTTACCCTACAAAATATTTGATAATTAAAATTCTTTTTAAGACTTCAGAAAAGTGCAAAAGATAAGGTAAGATTTTCAAATTTGTTATATTTTCTAAATAAGCTATTACTGGGCCACAGATTATGAAATTTGAAAACAAATATAGTCACCCCCTATGTAGTGTATGTTACATTTTTTCATTGAACCCCCTTTTAAATGATAAATGCATCTAATATAGTTTGTCTAAAAAATTTATTGAAACCGGTTTATGTTCATTAATTTGTTATTTCATTAAAGATTTTTTATTTACCTTTTCAAAACTGTTAACATCACGTTTCTATCTTATATACTTTTTGAGTTATTAGATAATGAACATGGTACCCCCATATCACAGAAAAATGTAAAATGTAATTCTCCAGGCCTCGCATTGGCTATAGACCCCACTTCCCCCCAGGGGGAATTTCGTACACTATGATTTCCAGATACTACATTATATAAGCCACAAAATGGAATATGTTAGCCCTCTGAGAGTGGCAGCGTGAGAGGGTAACATCATATTACATACGTTACCCACAAAATAACATTAAATATTCCTGATAATGTCTCCAACATGATATATTCACACTTTTTTGAAATCTGGCAATGGTTTAAGAACTTCTTATAGCACAGTTACATAATTTTAGCATTTAATTTATAAATGTTTTGAGTTTTTGCCGTTGTATATGTTACTTAGTGTTTCATATGTTATTTCCAAGTATCAGTATGGCAGTTATTGACTATACATATATTACATCCGTCAGTGAATATAGTAAATCTATAAGGCTGCTATTCAAATGAATTAAAGTTCCTTATTATGGTGCCTTACACTATTTTACAGCCCAGGTTACATACGTTACTCTCTGAATACCATTAAACATTCAAGATATGGTCTCCAACACGACCTGCTTGTACTTATTTGCTTGCTGGCACAGGTCCATGTACTACTTTTTACTCTGGCTTATTTGCTGAGGAAGTAACTCAAAACATAAACTACATAAACCCTCTTTACTTTTATAGAGACATCAAATATAGTTGACATAATACTCATGGAAAGTTTGTAACCTTCAGTGCAATGTGCGAGTAACAACTTAAAAGTTCAAAGAAAAAAAAACCCATCAGGTAGAAGTCCTAGAGCAAATCTTAATAAATTATCCAAGGGTTTTAAAGAATTTTCCTATACAACTTATTACTCCTCTATCAGATTTATCTTGCAAGGATTTTGCAATATGCTAGCACTCTGGTAATGGCACCATTACCATGTACCAACAGCCAATTATATATATTACCCTACAACATCTTTGATAATTTAAGTAAATGGCATGACTTCTGAAAAGTGCAAACCATAAGGTAAGATTTCCAAATTGGCTATATCATCCAAGTAAGCTATTTTTGCATCACAGATATGGACCTTTGAAAACAAATATGCACCCCAAACTGTTACGTATGTTACTTTTTTTTTATTATTCCTATTTAAATGATTTATGGAACTAATATAGTTTGATATTTTTTTTAATGTGAATGTGCGTACTAACTCATTTTGTATTAAAGAATGTTTATGTACCTTTTAGAAACTACAAATATTATGTTTCTATCTTTTATAAGGTTTGGGTTGTTGAGTTTTGAACATGGTAACCCCATATCACACAAAATGTGAAATATAATTCTGTGGCTCTTTTGTTAGGGTACAATCACGATTTCTTTCACCCAGAGGTACTCGATTTCCTTCCCATTTATTTTCCACATATTTTTTCCATATCTGGAAAGCCTTACTTGGTTTTCATGGGAAAGACTTAATAGTTCAATCTTTGTATGTGCATCTTAAGGACAGAAAAGCAGGGTGGAGGTAAGCTCATGTTCATGCCATTTGAAATAGACAGTATATGAGTATGGCTTTGGTACTTTTTTCAGAAACATGTCGTACTGCAGCTTATTCACAATTATATAAATAGCATTTTAAGGGCTTCATATCACTGATGAGTGCCTAGAGCAATTCTTTATTTGTTTTCCTACCCTTCTTAGAATGTTGATGAACTAGTGGGTGAGGGGTTCTCTATCAGTTTGAAAGGAACAACCTTTCCGTGGTACTAACACATTGGCACATTGGTAGTGTCACTATCTGTTATACAGTGTATTACTGTAGATCTCTTCCAATGGTGTTGACATTCAGAAGGTGCACATTTTGTTGCATACACCATTGTTGAACAAAACACCCAGGTTATCCTCTGCGAGAATGTTTGTAAGACTTTATAGACTGCTGCTTTTACATTGTATATATGTATCAGTGACAAAACCAACATGCCCTGCCCTTAGTGCCTGGTTGAATACTGGTGCCATCAGATCCATGAAGGTGACAGGAAAAGCTATTATGCTCTGTAGTTACGGCATTAACATCACCATTATGTGCAGCACTACATGGCCAATCTAATGTTGGTTCAATGTGTGATTGCAAGCCATGCTGAAGTTTGGACTTGTCAGTTTTGGTGGACATTCTATCAGGAGTTGACAGCGGCCATGGTACAGGTCCCAGAAGGAATGGCAGTGTCAACTCGAGGTCAACTTTACGTCCAATAGAAAGTAGGTCATGCTTACCAAAGACGCTCCTTTCATCTGGCTGTTTACGTTTTGTAAATTGGGCAATTTCTTCTTTCTTCACCTCGCAAGCATCAAAACTTTATTAGCTTGCAGCATTTTATGTGGGATGTGAAAGACAGATTTTTTAAACTAAAAGTGAGTCAATGAAGTCTGCAACAGCCTTCCTGCCAATGTCATCAGCCTCAATAAGATCCTTAGCTATGCCACACTTAGCGGGCACACCGAAAGACAGAAAGTACAGTTCATTGTCTTCAAAACTAGAACTATAAGGATTGGTGAAGCCTGAAACTGATTCTAGTACTCATTCTACTTTGCATTTGAGCAGATTGAATATTTCATTTCAGTGCATTGAAGAGTTGTTTCAATATATTGAGCTCTGATGTAATGAGTAATACACCATTTCATCTGTAGTTCGAAGCGTAGTTCTAGTTGCTGAAGCCTATAATACCTCTTTATTGTTTGCCTGATAGTCATGTCATGTCAAAAGCATTTCTCAAGCAAAGAACCAATGGTTGTGACACACTAAACCCATTTTGTTCGAGAAGTTCTTTGTATCTGCGATGTGTATCAAATTTATGAGTGCAATCAGTTACACAGGTACATATTGTGCATAGTTGTTGTGATCGTTTGCAATGAACATTGGGAACAAGGCATACAGATAGAGATGCCATGCAATTTAAAGTTGTTTTCCTTGTAGCCCTAATCAGTGTCAACACCATCTGAATCATATCCATATACCTTGCCCAGAACTGAGCTCTTTCACAGTGACTGTCTTTCAGAACTTCCGATTTGAATGCATGCTATGTATACTGTTTGTGTGAGCAAACAGCGAAGGTTGATAGATCACATTATATCATTAGTTTAAGTCACCATAAATTAATAAGGAACTTCAATTTATTTCAGCCTTATAAATTTTCTAAATTCTCTGACAGACTTTATACACATATGGTCAATAACTTCTATACAGATACTCAGAATAACTTATGTATCATTTGGTAACGCACATAACAGTTAAAGCTCAAGGCATTTATTAAATGAATACTTAAAATAGGTAAACCTTGCTAAAAGAAGTACATAAACCTGTGCAAGCATGCAAATAAGTATAAACAGGGCTTGTTAGAGACATAACTTAATGTTTAATGCTATTTTGAAAGTTACATACATAACATGGACCTGTAAATAGTGTAAGAGACCATAATAAAGAACTTTAAATCATTTAAGTAGCAGCCTTATCGATTTACTATATTCTGTGACAGATGTAATACATGTAAAGTCAATAAATACCATACTGATACTCAGAAATAACGCAGGAAACACTAAGTAACGTATACAACGGTAAATACTCAAGACATTTATAAAATTAATGCTAAAAATATGTAACTGTGTTATCAGAAGTTCATAAACCTTTGTCAGCATGCAAATATGTACTAACATGGTTGCTCATGGTTGAGACATTAATGCTATGTTGTTTTTTTTTTTTTTGGGGGGGGGGGTAACGTATATAACGTGCTGTTACACGTTAACGCTGCCACTCTCAGAGGGCTAACATCTTTTATTTTGTGTATTATATAATGTAGTTTCAGAAAATCATAGTGTACAAAATTCCCCCTTGGGGGGGGGGGGGGGGAGGGGGGTCTATAGCCAGCTCAAGGCCTATTTATATTTCATGTCTACCTCCCTTTAATTCGAACAACTGATATTTCAAAATAAAACATCTAGCCAAGAGGACTCAGGATTCACGAGATGTATATTGTTGCACTGTGTTTAGTTGATAGAACTTCTCCCATACATCGGTATTTTACTGATATTTGTCTTGCATTTCCCACTTATGCCATTTACTACGAGAGGTCTACTTATAGGTCTAATCCTTCCCCTGAGTTCATAAA
The DNA here is from genome assembly GCA_964019695.1 of Loripinus fragilis. Lineage (NCBI taxonomy): Eukaryota > Metazoa > Mollusca > Bivalvia > Lucinida > Lucinidae > Loripinus > Loripinus fragilis. The sequence continues at coordinate 102,252,690 of OZ026518.1, forward strand.
CCATTTGAGGTAGGCCTATGGTTGGTTTGTTGTGGGTTAACGTCCCAGTCAATAGCTATTGTCATGCGGAAATGGTCAGTTATCCTGACTACACTTATTTCCCTGGACAAGCTTAGACTAAGCGGTTAACCTGGACTTTGTGGACATACTTCAGTAATGCCGCACAATGCACCATTTCATCAGGGTCTGCACTGTTTGCTAAGACAAAATTGATATTCAGAGAAAAAATACAACATTTAAAAAATATATATAACCTGTGACCCCTAAATATATACAATGGCCTATCATGACGCTTTATGGAATATTCCATTGTTCTTTGAAAGGTTAAGATTATGCATATGTGAACAGCGAAGGTTCTGGCGAAACTCCACAGATGCATAGACGTGTATGAACTTTCGCTGGTCTTTACCATGTAGCAATATCCAAGTCATATATTAACAGGAGAACTAGAGAAACGGAGAAAGAAAGAATTGAAGAAAACTAAACTTAACACATTCAAAAAGTCAAAGAAAGCCAAGAAGGGGGCTGGAGAAAAATCACCGAGAGAAGAAGGCCAAGATGATGATGATAAAAAGAAAAAGCAATACACACCTATTCCAAACTACTTCGTGGCTATACAAATATCGGACCCAGAGGTAGGTGCCATATTTACCATATGTGTTTAGGACGTTAGATATGCTGAAACGTGGAATCCTAGATCAACCTTATCCTTTAGGGAGCAGTATGAACAGGACTTACAACTTTGATATACCATCATTCCATTTATGCGGTGCACACTACATCTACAGATGGAATTGTCAAATGATATTGGTCAAAGTTGCACATATTTAGGTAACACCCATTACCATAACCTTAGGAAAATTGGGATAGTAACTTAGTAATAAACATAATAATATGAGCCACAACGTGATTTCTCCAACCGTTGAATGTGGTATGCACAACCAGCAAAGCCTCAGCTCAGCCTGCGCATATGCGCAGTCTGATCAGAGCCTTTACTAGTAACTTTATATTCTATTAGCGTTAAGCTACTGACTGACCATCATTTGGAGCTTTTAAGCTTAAAAGGAGGCTGCACAGGCTAATCTGAGTATAAACTTGTCAAAATAGCACATTGTTGGAAATCACATGTCGCGGCTCATATATAGAATAATACAAAAGATACAGTATTGTGATGTGATGAAATAGCTTGCTTTGTGACTCCTAAATGCGTACTTTGGCAAACAGTGAAGACCAAGGGCATACACTGTTTGCTTAGACATTGCTGGAAATTATAACATGTGACCCCTCAATATATACAATGGTCCATCCCAAGTAAATTGTATCTATTTGCATGGGAAAAGCCATTAGTTTCAATAGAGCTTAACATAATTGATACAAAATAACAATTGAACAACATATTAACTATTTTTAGAAGTAGTAATTGGCCCAATATTAATATTTGAAATGCTAATTCATTGTTATTTGAATATTTTAGATAGTTGCTGGTATCCAGCGAGTGCAAGAAGATGTTGTGTCTGGAAATGAAGCGCTGAAACCAGCTATGAACAAGCTTGCAACCATGCACCTGACTATGTTTGTGGTGCATCTCACAACTGATGAAGAAATGTCAAGGTTAGTTGAAACATGCTCGGATCCAGAGGGGGGAGGGCAGGTGTTCCGGATCCCCCCTGATTAAACCTCAAAGCTATAGGGTTTCTTAGCAATACTGGTCCTCCAGATGGCGTGAAAAACATCACAAAGCTAGAAGATCAGTATTCAATATCGAGCCATTATTGGCCCGCCAGGATATCACTATTAAAATGGCGTTTCACTGGTGGAGTGATGATAGCCCACTTAGTGGTTTTTTAATCCCTCAAAAGAAAAAAAAATCAGAGTTTGACCACCTCTGACAAAACTTTCTGGATCCGCGCATGGTTGAAAATTCTGAGCAGTACTAGACACATACTACTAGTTGAGAAATAAGAAAATATTATAGGTAATTCTTAAATTACAGCTCACAACAGCCCCAGCATTTTGCAAGAATGATTTTTTTTCGATAAATTTATCTACTGATATTTATTAGGGGATATTCACTTATGTTCTTTTTTCAGAGCAAAGAAGGCATTAGATAAATGCAACACGAAGCTGAGAGAACTTCAAGGTGAACAGCTTCTGACACTTGATGTTTCTGGGCTTGGGAACTTCAGAAACAATGTGGTGTTTGCCAAGATCACAAATAAAGACCAGATTGACAGGTTAAAGACAATTGCTGAAATCTTGGATGATTGTTTTTTGGACGAGGAGCTTGTTTCTACTGAGAAACCGGGTTCCTTTAAACCTCACATCACCATTATGAAGTTAACAAGAGATAAGACTTTTAGAAAGAAGGGTGAGTTACTTGGAAGATAAACCTTTAATGTCAGCGAGCCACCTACTATGAGAATGGGTTTTTTGTCAGATTTGGCCAACAATGACTCAGATAAGCCTGGCCACATGTTATTAAAATTTTCATGCTCAATTTAACTGAGCATAGACTTCATCATACTCATAATGTAAAATTGTCAACCAGTATTGCTCGGCCATTATAACATTTATTGGCATGACAAATGAAACATTTGAGAGTTAATAAAGCACGAAATGTTGACTTTTATTTTTCAGCATTTTAGTGTTTATGAGAGAGTTATAATGTCATACACAGGTGATTTAAGCATGAAAAAAAGTAGATAATCTTTGGACCAGGTACACAATGTCCACAACTTTGTAAACACAAATTATGAAAGCTGATTATGGTTCATACCATTAACTAGATATTTAGGCAAATGTGTAACTGCGTGGGCAACTTAAAACTTGTTCAGCCAATTTTCTTGCTTCCAGGTATATACCATAATTCGTTTTGAGGTCACACAAGGTATTCAAGCAACAGGTCAAGATCTATATGTTTGATCAAATGCTTTCCCATATGTTATAAATTGAGCCATGACATGTGATTTCCAACGATGTGACATTTTGACACGTGTATACTCAGACGAGCCTGTGCAGCCTCCAAATTTTGTTCGGTCAGTAGCTAAACAGTCATAGAATATTCAAGCGACTAGCAACGGCTCTGATCAGACTGCGCGTATGCCCAGGCTGGTCTGAGCCATTGCTGGTCGCACATACCACATTGTTGGAAATCTCATGCCATGGCTCAATTGATAAATAGTATAAAAATGTGGCTTTATTTAACAAAACACCCAGATTGACTCCAACAGCAGAATGAAATAAACAAAATAGATAAAATATGCATTTCATAAAGTTTTAGTACTTATTGCATATTGGCCTCAGAAAGGATTAAACCTTCGTTACTCACACATACTTAGTAGGGAAATAGATGAAGGGTCAGGCAAGAAGTGATAATTATAAAACAAAACTTTTTAATTATATATCCATTACTGAACAATTTAGGCAGGGCTGTGGATATAACATTCCTGACTTGTTGTAAATATAAATTTCTACCTTGTGCGGGATGAAATCGGACCTTGTCCCATTTCATCCAGGACAAGGTAGAAATTTATATTTATATGTCCTTGGACAAGTATAAAGAAAAAGAATGCAATTCTGTATTTCATATTTTCATGTATACAGACAACAATGTGGATCCTGATCAGCTGGCCAGCGGGTCTTGAGCTACACTGCTTATAAAATAGTTTATACCTGGTTTCATACTGTTTTTGCAAGCGTTTTTATATCGTTTCAACACAGTTAGGTAAAACTAATCTTCTGTTTCTGACGAATACAATTTTCTTCGGACAAGTACATTATAGCCATTTATTTGTCCCCGAACAAATCTATAATTATTTTACTTTTTCCAATTCTCTGTTTTAGGTGGCATCAAGAAGATTGATGAATCGTTGTACAAAGAACACATTAATACAGAATTTGGGCGACAATATGTCAATACACTACAGCTGTGTGCCATGTTGAAGAAGAAGGCAGAATCTGGATACTATCAGGTCGATCACTGCGTACAGTTTGGTATGTATCATGATTGCACTAGCATACAATGTTTTCAGGTTGTCCATAGGTTGTTGAACTTTGGCATTCAAGGGAAACAACTCGTTAGAAATGTTGCCTACAGTCTGTTTTCATTTTGTTGAGCTAAAAGCTGATTTATTATTTTATGAAAGCTTTGATAAAACTTTGGCTGTGCCTTCTTAAAAATAATGATACCATGGTTAAAAGCCACGTAAAGTATTGACACCCTAACAATTGCAGTGCATGTAAATAGCGTGGGAAAGAAACAACTGAATGTCACCACACCCTTGAGGTCATAAAGCATTTTTCATACTTAATTTACACAAGTATTAACTTTTCTATCTACATTATGGCATTGAAGCCTAATGGATTTTCACACTCTTATCATTTGGACCAGTCCATTTCTGTTTAAAAATGCAAATGATTTAGGGGACCTAGGTGCTTGACATATAATGTTAAGGGGAAATTAAATGGGGTTTCAAAGTTATAAATTGATATGAATCCTCACATTGAAGATTGAAAAGTAATTTCAGTCTTTAAATACAATATGACTCTATATTAATGTATACTTATTAGCATGCAGGATTTATGTGTTATAATAGATAAAAGCTGTGCAACCTAATATTAACTCTTGGTTTCATCAGTGTATGGTAATTTGATTTGACCGTTCTCTGTGATGATGCATTGCATCTATTAGGAAACTTCCATGCAAGCTGAACACCTTTCGTTTTACTAGTATCCAATAAGCTGATCCGCTGTTCCAATACTCAGATTCTGTAGATATTTTAAACACACTTTCTCCTATATGGGACGATATGCAGAGGGAAGGTTTCAGTCACCCCATTCCTACGTCATTGTCCCAGTAGGAAGTCAAAGGTCACATTTACAAAGTTGGTCTCCTCAATATATAGTTCCCACCTCAATAGTTACAATCACCCTGCTGCAATGCCATAGCGGTAATTAAAAGGTAACACGTATATCGTTGGTGCCTGCTCCAAAAACCATACATATCCATTTCATCTTTGATCTGACGATGGGGTGAAACACAGGAGTTAGAATCACAACTATTATCATATTATATCTGCCTCTGAACACTTAGTCATGTTTTAATGCAATAGTGAGGAATTCATCTGTTTACAATGAAAACACCATCTAGATATACATCTTAGTCACATGCAAACAATTTGTACTTAGAAGCATTATTTTGCTATTCTTCATAATGTAAAACATTGTCTTATCTTTTCCAGGCCCTAGTATAAGCGATGGTATCACTGGGCATGCTAAGAATGAAATGGGAAGCGCTGAATGTGTGTTGACTATATCTAACAATGAAGCTAGTGCAGTTGATGAATGTGAACCAATAGTTGTTAGTCAACATGAGCAAATGGAGACACTTGACAACACAGATGTTAAGTTTGATAATTCAAATAAAATAATTGATAATAAAAGGGATGAATTATTTAAAAAAAAGAGTTGAAATATTGGAAAAGAACAATGCCTTTATCACTCCAAATGATTCAATAAGCAATGGAATGCCAGCTGTTATTACAGCTTCTTTAGAAGACAATGAAACCAGAGAAGCAAATGCTATGGTCAATGAAGAGTCTTCAAAGTCAAAAGGTGTAAGTTTGATATTAACAAGTAATGATCAAGAATTCTCTATCAGCTCAAAAACAGCGCATAATAATTTTGATGCTGAACCAGACACTCAAATAAATAGTAGTTTAACACATGATAGAGATACAAAAAATGCTAAAAAGTGAAGATGTGGATGAAGGTCTTTCATTGGACAATGAAACAAGCGAGAAAGAAGGAATATATAAGTTATCTGGTCGTGAAATATGTGTCCAAATTTCTGAGCTAGATTTAAAACAAGTTGAAATTACAGTAAAAGATGAAAGTGATATAGAAACTACAAATAGCAAAGAAGTCAGTGGAGCAACAGATTCTTTAATTAGAGCTATCCCAGATATCAAAACTACATATGATACTAATGTATACGATGAAAGCAAAAGTGAAGATAGCAACTGTTCTGAAAATGATCAGAATGTTACTGAAAAAAGTGTAGAATCTGAAATCAGTTGTGAATAAACACTTTATCATGCAGATAGAAATTTTGTTGTGCAGATATGAGTGAAGCTGACATTTTGGGCTACTTAGATGGATTGATCACCCAAGTGTACTTAGACTACTTCCTACGACGCCTAGAGGTTGAGAAATAAATAAAAAAAATATGACTGGACCCAACATAAGTTGATTGGATTCTGTTGTTCAAAGCTGCATCAAACATTTGGAGGTAACATTATCATATGAATTAGAAGGTCAAATGAGCTGGAAACTTTTTACACATTGTCTTGCATATTACTGCTGGTAATCAACATAGGAACTTAAACACGCATGCAATTTTATTTGTTTATGTAACTTAGTGTTATGAAGTTGCAAATTAGCAATCCTCAGCTTCATTTCTCTCATTTTTTTGGTGGACGGGGTATTACAATTAGGGCAAAATTCATATATTTGTATTCAAATTTTATAAGCAATCATTATACAAACAATATGCTTTGACACAAAACAGATATACACACATTTCATATAAAATTGTTTTCAAAGTATTATATTTTGAGGCAGATTGTTTACTCGGAGGCAGCTATTACATATGTCACTTTCCTATGGTTATTCAAACATTAACCTATTTTCTTGTAAGCGAGAAATGACTTCTTAAGCACCCTCTGAAAGTGCATGTGAGGAGTTAATGGATTTTAAACGTTTTGTATGATGTATTTAAACATATTTCATAAATTTATTTAACGGTAAAATCATGTATTTCTATTTTACTTAACACTCAATAAACCCACATACTGAATATACCTTCAAGTTAAACTAGACTTGTGGCATATGTGTAAACTCTCATATAAAGGCTGCAATGATGACAAAGTACTGAAAAGTATGTTGGCAATCTTATTTATTGAGAACTATATTAATCAGTTATGTGTGGCAGCAAACCAAATAAATTTGTTTTCATCAGTTGGTGGACCATTCTTTATCTGTTGTAGTAAATTTGGTAAACGTTTCTTGAAACACAAAACTAACTACATGACAGACGTTTAAAAAGTAAATGAATATGATCAGGAAATACCACAATCCTAAACTGCAGACAAACCCCTGACATCGTGAGGAAGAGCCACACAACAATCACGAGACACCAGGAAGACAATCAAAGCAAAGCAATCAGCTCTCTCTTCCCCATCGAGATGATTGCACAACTAGAATGGACACAAAGTAATGCACAACAACATATAGAACAATTACAGAATCCCACAATGGGAGTAACAATCAACAGCAAATCAACAACAACAGAACCACTGCCTTAGAACAGACAACAGCCAAAGCCTCTGTGTGTGTGTGGGGGGGGGGGGGGGGGGGCTTAAGTGCATTTTAATGATACCAAATCTTCAACCTAATTCCTAGTATTTTGTCCTCCAGGAAGTTATGTGATTTTGCATGTGCCAACTTATGGTGTTGGCACCCTCGTACCCCTATTTGAAATTGAAAACCAATTCAAATATGTGATTTATTGTAGTTTCCTTGGTGAATGGCAGAATGGCTGAAGTTTAAAACAGATAGGGCAGCATGCTACCAAATAATGTAAATTTGAGACCAACTACATCATGTCTCCTCTATTTTTCAGGATTATGATTTTCCTATGTTGTCCAATTGTAGCTATTAGCCATTCAGTAACAAATTTGGCTGAATGCTTTCTTATCTGCTTAGGTAACATATAATGCAAACAATATGATCCTTAAAAATCTAGTCTGGAGTGCACTTGAATTTATGCAGCAAATGGTGATCGCAGACAACATTTTCAGGACAAAATATTTGTGGAATAAAGGTTAAATCCTCTTGGCTCTCTTGTGTATATTGTTTTTCTTGTGTTTTTGTCACTTTCCCATTGGCATCCTGGATCAGTTGAGGTACTTGATTGTATAGATTCCTGATCTTTGCCTCTTTCCTTACTTTAACACATTAACACTTGGCACCTTGGCACACAGTGCAAACACAGATACACTTGCCCAAAGTTCTAAGCGGTCACCTTAAAATCACCATGTATTTGTCCTATTAACACGGGCATTTGGTTCTTTATTAATTTCACGTGAAACACCATGGGATGATTTTTTGTATGACATCTCTCAATACAATATGTCAAAACATGAAATTAAAACTAGTTAAAAATGATTAAAAAATTTGTCAAAATTTTGGAATTGCTAGGTGACTGCTTAGAAGTTTGTGTGAGTGTAAATGCCTCACTTTCAGAAAGTTGCGACCAGGCACAGCTCAATTACATGTTCTGCTACAGAGGCAAGGTAAACTATTAAACTGGATGATGCAAGTATTTTATTTCTTCTAACATAGGTCCTTATCAGACTGCCCAGAGGTGTAAAGGCTGTCCTTCATTTTGGCAAGTGGCATATCAAAATCTTCTTAGAGCTAAGTCTAGAGTATAAACTTATACATTTATTGTAGTAAGTATTTCAACTTTTATGTTCTTGACTGGCAATAAGTTGTTCAAACAGCTTCATATATCGGCTAGCCATTTCCTTGTATATCTGAAAAAATGTATAAGAATACAGATTGAAATTCTTCAGCAAGTACATGCGATTTTAATACTTAAAATTAATATAAGCCTCCAGCTGCAGTCCGTTCTGAGGCAGTTGCTCTATTGTTGTTGATACACTTATTTTTTATTCTCCCAATTTTGTGTGTTTTTTGTTTGGTCCTTCTTTTGTTGTACAGTACTTAGTGTGGTTTCTAGTTTTGCAATCATTTGGCTGGGGAAGTAGGGAACTGGTTGCTTTACTTGAAATACATTTTGATGTCACATGGCCATTAGTATTCTGTGTCTCTTCCTCCCATAACCATGGGCTGATCTGGAGTGAAAGCTTTTTGCATTCTTTTTGCACATTTTTTCATCGCTGTGAAATACAACTTTTTATATTTTCACAGCTGTATTTCACGGCTGTGAAATACAGCTATATAAAATATGCATTTTATTTAATCAACATTTTGCTGTTTTTTTCATTACTTTGTTTATAATAAAAGTTTGTCTTCACAACCCATGGCTTAATACAGTTTACCCCTACATAGTGGAAAATGATTGTGACTAAATACTCTTGAAAGACACATCATTCCTAATGTGAAAAATTAAAGAAAACGTTATCAAGTGTTTATCGAATTTTTGCCATTCTGAACACATTTGGATTGAAATATTACTATATTAGTTCATTTTTTTTTATTACGAAGTGTTCGTGAGTTGTGGTGAAAATTAGTTTTTATGTCGTACCTTATCACATCCTTTATTAGGTATGGCTGCACATACTTGATCCTCAGTACTGGTGCCCTTGAGAACATGAAGATCACACAAACCATCTACAGCTACAAAAGATGAAAACATTATTATTTAACCCTTTTCCTGCCAGTCACAACTTTTGCCGTCTGCACTCTCATCTGCGTATTTTCATATGTAGCATATATTGAAAACACTATGGGCCCAGATCAGACGTCAGTGGTCATAATGTTTGCGTCCATGATAAAATCTTGGCTGAACTGCACTGAGTATTTGCAACAGACATTAAATACAGAAGACAGCTTCAGGACAAAACTATTGGCAGACAAATGACTAATGACAAGAGATCTTCGCCTTAACAGAAAAATCTCAGGACAGCCATATTCTAGAATATCCCACAACTCTTTGTGGCTTTTCCATGGGTAGAAACCAGTACTGGGCCTGGAGGGTTTATGATTGGTGTGTTTATTATATGACGGGAACTCCCAAAAGGCTCAACTGAAAGTGGTTTTATGGAGAAGCCAGGATTCGAACCTGCGACCCCTGGTTTACAAGGCATAACGCTTATCCACTACACCAGGGGAACATAACGTAATATAGCAAGAAGTGAGCAAAGCTCACATACCCCCGGCGATAGCCATCAGAGGTTGTAACACTTTCAGAGAAAAGACAAAATTGTCCAAGATTTCATAATCCTGAATCAAGTAGTTTCTGAGAAAACTTTGATGAAAAATGTCCAATATGTGTTATATAAGAGTGACAGAAGGAAAAATTGAAAATTTGAAAAAAGATGGCAAAATGAGGATGATCACCTTAATTTTCATTTACACAATACACTTTGCCTACCTGAACGTGTACGCAAAATTTCATAATCCTAAATCAAGTAGTTGCTGAGAAAACTCTGACAAAAAACGTCCATAAGTGTTATATAGGAGTGATCGAAGGAAAAATTGAAAAAGAAGGCAAAATGAGTATGAGCATCTTTATTTTTATTTACACAATACACTTAGCCTACTTGAATATGTACACAAAATTTGAAAACACTGGCTCCAATAGGAACCGAGAAATCTGCGACAGAAATTTTCATTGGAGAGAAAGAAAAATGGATAAATAAAGGGACTGATAAGCAATATGTGGCTGTTCTTTTGTTACACAATACAACTACTCACTATCAAGCTTTGTACCAAATTTCAGAATCCTAACTCAAGCAGTTGCTGAGAAATCTTTGACAGAAAAAAATGTCCATATGTATTATATCAGAGTGAAAGAAGAAAAAAATGAAAAATTGAAAAAAGAGGCAAAATGAGGATTAGCATCTTAATTTCCATTTACACATTACATTTTGCCTACCTGAAGGTGTACACAAAATTTTAAAACACTGGCTCCAATAGGAGCTAGAAAATCTGTGACAGAAATTTCCATTGGAGAGAAAGAAAAATGAACAAATAAAGGGACTGATAAGCAATATGTGGCTGTTTTTTTGTTACACAATACAACTCATCACTATCAAGCTTTGTACCAAATTCAGAATCCTAACCCAAGTAGTTGCTGAGAAATCTTTGACGAAAAAAAAAGTTTACAGACAAACAGACAAACAAACAAACATAATTACAGAAAAGGCAAAAACTATATACCCCCTATATACTTCGTACCGGGGGTATAAACATAACATAACGTTGCACCTTTTGAATGATTTCTTAAGCGATGTTAAATCGGCACAGAAATCAATAATTGTGGAACTCGCAAGTTTGAAGAGTGAACCAACATACATGTTTGATACCAGGTTTGTGTCTTTTGATATCAAGTTTATCAGGCTCCGCTTGCCTTGCGTTTCAACAAGCTTTCTCAAAGCCTTCACTGTTAAACTCGATATCAAAAGACGCTCACCTAGTATTCTCTATTTATATAATGCAGTTGATGGAAGTACATGTACCTAGTTTTGCCCGGTAGCATCCACCTAAAGGAGCTGAATTAGGCACATCTCTGGTATACACAGGTCGGTTAAATATATCAGCTATCACCTGAAAAACACCAAAATACACATGAAACATTGTCTTTCTCTTTTTTTAACCCTTGATGCACTAATAGATTCTTCCTTTTGGTTTGTAACAATTATTTTGGGATGGTCCATTGTATATACCAGTATTGAGGGGTCATGGGTTATATTTTCCAAATGAATTTGTATTTCTTTAGCTGAAGACCATTTTTGGCTTAGCAAAGAGTGTAGACCCTGATGAAATGCTGCATTATGCGACATTTCATCTGGGTCTTCATAGTTTGCAAAATTACGCATTAAGGAGTCACTAGTATATGGTTAAGAGGGAACTAGAAATTGTGTTTATTAAACACCATGCCCCCAGCCATTAGCTTGTTCACCACGTAATCTATTCACCATCCTCCTTAAGCTGTCAAAATCTGAGGCTACTAGCAGTAATAGTTTTCGAGATATCTTTATTGGAAGTTTTCGATGTACAAATTTGCAAAGGGCATTAACTCAAAAAATGCAAAGGGATAACTAAAAAAAAAGATTTTTTTTAAATTTTCACCAGGTAAGATACTCATTAGCCTCTTTTAGCTGTCCAACTTTGGAACTCCTTGCTGTAACGGGTTTTGAGATATCAAGTTTTCTATGTCAAAATTTGCAAAGGGTTATAACTCCATTTTTTTTGTTTAATTTTCGCCAACAAGTCTACTCATTATCCTCTATAAGCTGACCAAGTTTGAAGCTCCTAGCAGTAACGGTTTTTTGCGATATCAAGTTTTCTTTGTCCACATTTGCAAAGGGCAATAACTAAAAAAAAGTTAAAAGATTTTTTTTAAATTTTCACCAGGTAATCTACTCATTATCCTCTATAAGCTGACCAAGTTTGAAGCTCCTAGCTGTTATAGTTTTGGAATATCCTGATTACAAATTTTCATTATGACCCTTTAAAAGGGGTATAACTCCACAAAGAGAGATAATCCAGATTAAAAAATATCAGGTAGTTATTTTTTATGCTGTGTCCATCTATGAAATATCAAAACCATATCTTAAATTTTGAATGGACGAGCGGACGGATAAACCCAAAGAAATATACCTCTTCAATTTTCAAAGTTTGGGGCATAAAAGCGATTGACGACCACTATAAGCATAATATTATGTTTTGTGCAATAAAGTGCAATCCATGCTGTGTATGTTTGGTATTCAGACATCTAATATTTCAAATACTGGTCTCATCTAATGGTTTTAATGAGTGTCTTCTACCCTAAATGCGTGCTTAATTATGAAACTTGACAATAGAAGTACAGATTTTTAAAAATACGACTGGCTCAGAGGTTACGCAACTTTTTTTTCAAAGGAGCATTATTTATTTCCTGGTCATAAATACTAAAATACCAACGACTATTGGTATTTTGAAATCAATTACCAGCACGGATGACATTTTGAGCAAGATAATTGCTTAATGTGTTAGCATTTTGCTATGGATGAAGACAACCTCAAAGACCAGGCCCCAAGGTTAAAAAAAATTCATGCTCGACTGAAGTGAACACGAAATTTCAATTGCTCATAAAACTAAAAAAACGACATACAAAGAAGTGCTTAACTTTAAACCTCTCAGATTTTGTATTTATCATGCTAATAAATGTAATGAGCAGGATAAATTCCGTGCTCAGCTGAGTAGAGTATGAATTTTTTTTTATAACCTCGGGGCCTGGATCAGAATGGGCATCCACCCAAAGTTTTCACAATGCAAGCAATATAAAGATAATGAACATCATGCTCTTGATTAGTATAACCATTTCTATCAACCTAAACAGTTATGCTTAAAACACATTCTTCTTCAACAATAAACAACAGGAATCAGCAATACAATGTGTATTGGTAGATGAAATCTGTTAGCTGGTAAACTTTATTTAAGTCACCCTCGTTTCCCCAGCCGTTGCCCATTCTAAGGCAGCGATTCTGTTGTTTTTTTTATTAATTATTTGTTTATGCCAACATTGTGATCCACCCTGACCAGTGACAATGGCGCCATACGTTGGGCGCCATTGTCACTGGTCAGGGTGGATAATCTGTGGACAAGGATATATTTAGTAATACGTCTACAATGTCAAAGCAGTACGGCTATATGACAAATGCCCTAACAATTAACAGTTACATAATCAACATGCTCAATGTTGCTTGTATATATGCTCACTGTATGAATTGATGAATAGCTTGGACAATGACATAGAATACAATATGAATGGATATGAGTACGAGTTTATGAAAATATGCCAAACGAACACCTCTTGCAATTCCATTACAAAATATTAAAAAATATCAAAATACTAACTTAGCTTGTCCTAAATCGCATTCATTAACGCTAAACACTTAAATCTACATACCTGAAATAATATATATAGAATATATTAAGTAAAACGTCTACAACGTCAAAAGCCTTGAAATGTGCCTATGATTAAATATTAGTCTATGTTTGTTATGCTGATGCCGGAAAATGCATCTTTATATGGATTATTTTGTCACTGACTCTACAGGTAACGTATGGCGCCAGTGGGATTTAGCTTGAATTTTTGACTGTCCCTCAAAGAACTGAGAAGGCTGAGAAAACGTGATTATCAACGTAGGTTGTCCTGTGACTTTTTGAAAGTCGAATGACATATCTGGTCACTCACAGGCAGAAAAAATGTCTTGAAAAAATATGCAGAGGCTGGAAGTATGAATTTTACATTGAGTTGAATGGGACCCATTAACTGTGCACCAAACCCATGCGGCGAGAAATTCCGAAAGTTGACACAAGGAACACGCTCTGATGAGCACAGGTGGGTATATAGGTAAATTGATCTAGTGTAGTTTACAACATGTGGTGGCGGAGTGGTCTCAGAGGCTTTCTTTTAATCCAACAGCCTGGCACACTGGTTCAAATCCAGGCGTGACCAATATTTATTTTCTTTATATAGTTTTCTTTTATTTGTCCTTTTCCCTGCCAATCAAAATAAAGCAAAGTATGTAAAATTTGATCAAAATATATGGTGTGGTTCAAGAGTTATGAGCATTTTCAGTAAAAGACCTCAACCAGCCAAAATGATGACTGGCAACGTCTCGTCACCATTTTGCGTACCAGTGACTGGACAATGTTAAAATAAATAAATACGCAAAATTTGATCCAAATATACCTTGCAGTTCTAGAGGTATGAGCATTTCCACTTACTGCCCACTAATGGCTGAAATGATGCTCAGCAAACCCTCGTCCATCAAATAAGGATGTTTCACACGCCAATGGTTAGATAATATTGGCATGCATATGTATGCAAAATTTGATCAAAATATACCATATGGTTCAAGAGTTATGAGCATTTTCACTAACTGACCACAGACAGACAGACCCACATAGTGATTATACTGCAGACCCAAGGGCTGTGCAACTATTAGACTAGGCAGAATCCTCGTAAATTTGATTTATTTTATCAAATGTGTCCCTCTGCGTTATAAAATAGCAAGTGAAGAAAACAATTATCCTCAGCCATAATCATTACCCATATATAGCGTGATACATGTTTAACATCTTTGATTAAAACACCTATCTATCATCTTATATGAGTTTGCGTAAAACAAAAACAACACAAGAACGCACAGTCGTTGGGGCGACATCGCAAATCGCCATGTTCTCGGAGAAAGCTAATGATATTTGATCATTTGACCCCGCCCCAAGGTAAGCAGTTTCATCCTAGGTTGAAACTTTTACGTATATCCTGTTCTACTCGCCATAAAGTAAGTGAGTATGATCAGGAAATACAACACTCACACAATGCAGACCCTAGAAAGGACACACAGTAATGCATACCAAAACACAGACCAACACAGAACCTTTACAAACAATGGGAGGTACATAAAACAATGATCATAACAAATTTATGGGGTTAACTACAGAAGCTTAACCCCCAAAACGCCATTTTAACCCCATCAAACGAAGCTACCCTAACACTAACCTAACCTTAATCACACTAAATATGGCTGTACAGATTTGAAAACCTCATAATGTACGGGCTGCCTGGGTGGATGGACAGATGGACGGAGGCGATTACAATATCCCCTTGCCTTTTTTTTAAAAAAAAACGTGGACATAAACCTGCAAAATGAGCCCAGCTTAGACACTGGTCATCATTGACACTTAAATAATCAAGAGGTACGAGTAGTTAAGGTTTCATGGCTTCTTCATTCGATAAGTAATGCATATGCTTTGTCCTTCAATGCCGTCACAAAAACGCCAATGTGATGCCAACAAATAATGTTGGACGCCAACGAACCCAAAAGGTGGTGAGTATGATAAGGAAATACCACAATCACATACTGCAGACCAACCCACGGCATCATGAGGAAGAGCCACAGAACATTTATAGTAACAATAGATCTGTAAGACAATAATAGCAAAGCAACCAGCTTTCTCTTCCTCTTCAAGATGATTGCAAAACTAGAATGGACACAGAATAATGCATAACAAAACAAAAACAAGCACAGACTCACACAAACAATGGGAAGTACATTAAACAATAGATCAACAACAACAGACCCAGGGCCTAAGGAAGGACAGCGGCTTAAGCCAATGGGGGTCTTAAATGCATTTTACTAGCGCTAAATCTTTGCCCTAGATTCCGTTGTTGTTAAAACACAAAATTGTTTAGCTCGCAGGGAGGCTGCCTAAGTAATGTAATGTATCATGACAGATAAACAATCAAATCAAATTAAAATATTATGATGATACAAAGAAAATGGCTCATGACTCACAGATAAAGCTAAAGAAAACTTCAAGTTGAGCTAAGGTGGACCCAGCCAACAACAAACATCAGGTACCAACCAACGGATTAAAGCTTTAAGCCAGGGCCGTCATTTAGTCTGAGGCCTGACCAACCGTCGTGCAATTAAAGAGGAAACCATAGCTATCAACCGTGATTGGGTTCACAACCAGGTATGTAGACTGCTGCATGATATACATGTTGTATACAACTCTTTTATAACATTTAATAATCTTTTTAGATTGATCACTAAAATTAGGCTTTCCAACAATTCCTTTAAATTTATAAACTAAATCGCCATAAAGTCCAGGTTCTGATTTAAGTTACTTACTGAAAAAAGAAATAAAAGTCATGCATGAAATACATCTACGGTTCTTTTATTTAATAGTCATATACATGAAATTATGGAATCTGATGTTGGATTATTTAAATTCTATTTAAATTCACTCTATTTCTGAAGGATCTGCTTTTCTAGATTATTTAGAATAAAAAAGTGAACATGTTATTTCACACAAACAACATGATGTCAAGATGAAAACATACAAAAATATTTTCAGATTTGAATAGTTGATTACTCACTTGTTGAATGGCTTTGTTCGCTGATGCTCCACCAGTGACTATAATTCTTTCTATTTCATCTATGATAATAAATATAACATATCAAAAGTGGGGGTTCTCCTTAGAAAAAGAACAAAGGGTTTGGAAGACATCTGACTAGATGTGATTAAGGTAATACAGTAAAACCTGTGTATAACGGCCACTCAAAATTAGACAAAACAGAGATCTTAATGACAAAAAATAGATTAATGTAGGTCGAAAGTTGAGCATTCTGCAATACTTTTGATCTGCATTAAGCTATAATTGGTCTTGAAAACCAATTTACGGTCTTTTTGAGAGTGGCCATTTTACACAGATTATACTGTAGTAAAAATACACGCCATAATCACCTTGCACAATACATCCTTTTAAAGTAGTATTGACCGGCAATCTAATCTCTCACTAAGGCTTTATTCCTTGTAGGTCTGTACTATTTGCTAAGATAAAAGCAATCTTTGGGGAAAGAAATACATCATTTAAAGTAGTTTTGACCTACAATCTCTTAAAATGCCTAATGGACTATTACATACTTATTGTATATCTATGTATGGGATAATCCATAATAATTGAAAGGGATAATACTAACTTACCTGACATTATATCATCCTTTTTTGAACAAATGTACTTGTATAGAAACTGACTTTCAAGCATTGCTCTAACTTCTACAGCTGGTGGAAATGAGTCAACCTAAACATTGGAAGAAACATACATGTCCTACTATCAATATAAGTGGGGCTAGAGGTTTTTGTCTGAGCCTGCCTCTTCAATCAAAAAAGTAAGTGAGTATGATCAGGAAATACCACAATCACACACTGCAGATCAACCACGGCACCAGGACGACTTTGTGTATGCGAGCAACCAATGCTCTGGTGAGACTGCAGGGAGGACAGACCTGGCTCTTATGAACCTTGGTTGCTTCAGAAATAGATTCACGCTCGTAGTGATTTGTTGCTTAATATATCACTGGTTCGAGGTCAGTCGTTAAAGTGAATAAATCATGAGCGCGAAGCGTGAATGATTTATAAACTTAGGACTGACCGACAGGCAGTGATATATTAAGCAAAAAATCACTGTCAGTGCGAATTAATTTCGATTCTAACACACAAAAAGATTAAAAATATGAACGAATCCTTCAGAGTCTATAATGGTTCCGCCATCTTGAACAGAATGTCAGAAATTCCCTCAAGTCTTGTTTAGACTGAATTGCGTAATTTTACTTACATTTCGAGCGTCAAGTAGTTGTAAAAACACCGTCTGTTGTCATCGTTACAATGCCGTATGTGATAGATGACGTCATGAAAATCAAGCTGGCGACCAAATTACGTCATGCCGGTCCGTGCCCAGTCCGTGCAGTGATTTATCTACTAATAAATCACTGGGTTTAACCATTGGCTATATAGGCGAGGTGTGTTAGAATCGTCAATAGTATAAGTGCAAACTCTGATCTGTTGGCGACATAATCTATATTGGTGAGTGTATAAGTGGTAAATGGTCTAATTTCGCAGGTTTGATGTCACATAATTGATTGAACATTTTGTATGAGCACATACATCTAGTCGAAAGCAATATGCTTCGCATGCTTCTGTCAGTGAATCACAAGTTGAGTTGATCTATTAGAAATGGTTATATAATAAATGCATGACTCAAGTCCCCGTAGATACACAGCATGAGCTTTTGCGCAAATGCGATAAGTACCAATTGCCATGTGGCGACCCATTTATTGCTTGCAAGGCATAATTATACTCGGTGAAGTTGAACTAAACGAGCAATTCCTGGCCTGGCAAAGATGACATTCTTTAAATTTTGATAATTTAGCTCAATCAATTTCAATAAAAATATGTATTCACTAAAGGAAATACTCACAAGTTCATTGCTTTTATTGAATCTAAAACGTCCAGTAAGCTTCGTGTCCATTTCAGCAATTTCTACATATATTCCTGAAAACGATAGAATACAATGTAATATGCATACCAGCTAACATATAGGGGGTATGTAGTTTTTGCTTTTTCTGTAATTATGTTTGTTTGTTTGTGTGTTTGCTTGTCTGTCTGTAATTTTTTATTCTGTCAAAGATTTCTCAGCAACTACTTGACTAAGGGCACTGAAATTTGGTACAAAGCTTGATAGTAATGAGTTGTATCGTGCTACAAAAAACAGCCACATATTCTTATCAGTCCCTTTATTTGTTCATTTTTCTTTCTCTCCAATGAAAATTTCTGTCACAGATTACTCAGCTCCTATTGGAGTCAGTGTTTTAAAATTTTGTGTACACCTTCAGGTAGGCAAAGTGTACTGTGTAAATAGAAATTAAAATGCTAATTCTCATTTTACCTTCTTTTTTCAATTTTTCATTTTTTCCTTCTTTCACTCTTACATAATACATATGGACATTTTTTTCTGTCAAAGATTTCACAGCAACTACTTGAGTAAGGATTCTGAAATTTGGTACAAAGCTTGATAGTGATTAGTTGTATTGTGTTTCAAAAAACAGCCACATATTGCTCATCAGTCCCTTTATTTGTTCATTTTTCTTTCCCTCCAATGAAAATTTCTGTCAAAGATTTCTCGGTTCCTATTAGAGCCAGTGTTTTCAAATTTTGCGTACACTTTCAGGTAGGCTAAGTGTATTGTGTAAATGAAAATAAAGATGCTAAAGCTCATTTTTCCTTCTTTTTCAATTTTTCTTTCTGTCACTCCTCTATAACACATATGGACGTTTTTCGTCAGAATTTTCTCAGCAACTATTTGATTTAGGATTATGAAACTTTGTGTACGCTGTCAGATAATCAAAGTGTATTGTGTAAGGTGCTAACCCTCATTTTGACTTCTTTTTTCAAGTTTTCAATTTTTCCTTCTGTCCTTCTGTCACTCTTATATAACACATATGGACATTTTTCATCAAAGTTTTCTCAGAAACTACTTATTTTAGGATTATGAAATCTTTGACAATTCTGTCTTTTCTCTGAAAGTGTTACAACCTCTGATGGCTACCGCGGGGGGGGGGGGGGGGGGGGGGGGGGGGGGGGGGGGGGGGGGGGGGGGGGGGGTGAGCTTTGCTCACTTCCTGTTCTTGTAAAGATTAGTTTTCATCTACATTCAAAATATGTGTACTGCACCAGCGAAGAATCTGGCTAATCTTGCTCATGCTCTCACAAGCCTACATTGCTAGTACCCAAAATTTTGGGTCATTTAATATACCCTTTTAATAATTGCGGAACTGTATTGCTCTCTGGTATGTGTAAATTCTAAGGTCAGGAATCCCCAAACTATTTCTAGCTATGAGGCAGCCTGCCACAATTCAGGTCTACCTGGCCACAGCTCTCAGGCAGCCTGCCACAATTCAGGTCTACCTGGCTATAGCTAATTTTAGATCTGATGTGAGTTTTAGCTGTCAGACAGCCTTGACAAAACTCATGTCTTCCTGTCCACAGCTAATCAGGATTTGTCCAGTGAGGCATCAACCATATAATATAAAAGAAGCTCTAGCTATCTATATTTTATTAATGAGCTGCGACATGGGATTTCCAACAATGTGGTATGTGCGACCAGCAAAGACTCAGACCAGCCTGCGCATACGCGCAGTCGGATCAGAGCATTGCTAGTTGCTTGAATATTCTATGACTGTTAAGCTATCGACCAAACAGGAATTTGAGTTTCTAAGCTTAATAGGAGGCTGCACAGGCTCGTCTGAGTCTATTCATGTCCAAATGCCACATTGTTGGTAATCACATGTCACGGCTCAAAATTTTATTTGTCTAATTTGAAAACATTGGCAAATTGAATGCTGTTTCACCAACTGTCATGGATGAAGTGTGCTAGGAATAAAAGGCACTTAACATGTGGTTCTTCAGTTGTTAGTGTAATTGTGTCTCCTTTGATTGGTACTGTGAGTTTTCACACTTTATCTGTCTGCAGACTATTTTTTTTTTGTTTGGTGAATATGCATATTAGGGTTTGCATGTTGCTTTAAGCCTTCTGGATTGGCTTCATTTTAACGTTTATGATATAATCTCTTTAAAACTGTCCGTATTTATGTAATGTACAACGGTATAACATATTCAACCCCTCTCCCATCAGTCACGACTTTTGACGTCTGCTCTCTCGTCTGCTTATGTTCTCAGGTAGCATATATATACTATGGGCACAAATCAGACTGCCCCAAATTGAACAGTCTGATCTGTGTTCATAGTGTTTGCTTCCATGATAAATCTAATCTGACCTGCACTTGAATATATGTAGCAGACGTAAAAAAGCCAAAGACATAGGGTTAACTTGTCTACTTTGAGGATCCTCTGTGTTTACTTATTTACCTAAATTGTTATTGTTCCCTGGAGGTGTAGTGAAAAATAATTCAGTGAACTTCTCCCAAGATCCTGCACACTCTTCCATAATGTGTTGCCTCTGTAGGGAAGCATTCATAAATCTAGAATGAATAGTTTAACCTTTGTTTGCTGGTAATCTGTAAACAAGTACTTTGGCAAACTGTGAAGTCACTGATGAAATGCAGCTTTTGCAAAGGTAACCAGCATCGCCGCTAGCAAAGAAAGAGGTATTAAAACATCCATGCAGACATATACAGTGAGGCTAGAATCTATTTTTTTCAGAAACACCTCTCAAAGGTCCATAGTTTACAGAAGCAGCGAATGCTCTGGTACGAGGTGAGTCAGATTACTCGCTGGTCCCTTTCAGAAACAAAATTTTATTTTACACGCAGAACATAAATATAAACATTTATTATTTAAAACTTAAAGTGCTAAACACGACTGCAGCAGACGACAAATTTTGCGCCATCTTTCCTATTTTTCAAAAAAAAGGAAAAAGGCATTATACTCATGAGAATCGTCTGCCAGAAGCCAATTAAATTATCATGAAATATCATGTTTAAAAAAAGCAGCAAAATTTGAAATTGTCATCTGCTACAAATTATAGATGGCGCTTTATGGGTTAAAGTCAGTATATAACAAATATATATTACGACAAAGGATTGTCTAATTTCAATGAAAAGGGATAATAAGCAGTGTTTATTAGATGCCCCACCTTGCACCGTACAGACCAATAAAGAGAAGTACTATGAAGAATACAATGCCATACACTAAAGTAGATTTTGTTTTATTGCTCTGAAACATTGTGATCAGGTTTACCGATTCCTGATATTTGCCTTCCTCGTTTTTTTGCAATTGTAATCATTAGACATAGAAGGACAGTGAAGTAGCAAATCTAAGTACATTTTTTAAAGTGAAAGAAGACACACACTTTGTATGGGTCACAGTGCAGTCCCGCTTGTCAGCGAAAAGGAGCAACTAAAACCCTGGATCTGCACTTCGACTCATGGGGTTTGAATATTTTTAAATGTTTTCAGAATTGAACCAGAGGTACATGATATTTAGTGTGGATGCAAATTCTGTACATTTTATCTTTGTCCTCTCACTATGACCTACACATTAGAGTGTAATCTCTCATTGAGGTGACATGTGTGAAATATTTTCAGAATTCGAGCAGATATAATGTGGAAACAAATTTTGTACTTGAGACCTTTGACTGCCTCCTACGACTTGACCTTAAAGCCGCGGTAGCTGAAACTGTCACTCTTCATGTGCCTTACTGAGATGGACGTGTTTGTGGAATTTTTTCAGAATGAAGCCAGGAGATGAGGAGATATTGAGCAGACATTTGGCCTTGACATTGGATTGAGCTTACTGAAAACGCTGCTCTGTATGTTGTCTTTTTGAGGCAGACTTGCGTGAAATATTTCCAGAATGTAATCTAGGGATCCAAGAAATACAGAGTGGGCATGTATTCTGGACATGTCACCTTTGACCTGCTATGACATTGGCTCTGGATATGGGCAACTAAAACTTTCGTCAAGCACTTCGCCTCTTTTAGGTGGCCATATTTGTAAAATGTTTTAAAATTAGATCAGAGGCTCAGGATATATATACTAGGCCCCGAGGACATGAAACTTTTTTCATACTCAACTCAGCTGAGCACGAAATTAATCCTGCTCTTAAATGTTAAAATGCCATTGATGGCATTTTAACATTTATTAGCATGGTAAATACAAGATCTGAGAGAAAGCAATAAACGTCTTTATTTGTCGGTATTTTAGTTTTTATGAGCAGTTGAAATTTTGTGTTCATTTGAGCTGCATATGAAAAAAAAGTTTTATAACGTCGGGACCAGGGGTTCTAGCAATACGGAGCTAACAAGTACTCTGTGTATATGACATTTTAGGTCTAGAAGTGATCTTCACCTTGAATCGGGGAAGTTGAAACATTTGCTATATGAATGTTGTCTGTTATTGAGGCAAACATGAGTGTTAAATATTTTTAAAATGTGACCTGGAGTTTTCAAGATATTGGGAAAACACCTAAAACTTCATTGACGTACATTTATGGTATTTGACCTCTAGTAATGACATCGACCTTGAATCACAGCAGCTGAAAATTTCGCTATGCATACTTTCTAATTGAGGAGAACATATGAGCCGTGACATGTGATTTCAAACAATGTGGTATTTTGACAAGCGTAGACTCAGACGAGCCTGTAAAGCATCCTTATTAGCTTAGAATCTCCAAATGTTGTTCAGTCTGTAGCTCAACACTCATAAAATATGCAAGCGACTAGCAAGGGCTCTGATCAGACTGCGCGTATGCGCAGGCTGGTCTGAGCCTGTGCTGGTCGCACATGCCACATTGTTGGAAATCCCATGTCCCAGCTCATATGTTTGAAACATTTACAAAATTAAATTAGGGATTTTCAAGTTATTAGAAACACACTAACAGGTCTCGGATAGATACATTGGCACGTGCACATCGTGAAAACAGTATACCCGACCAAGTAAAAATTTGCAGTTGGAACATATCTACTTACTTACACAAGAAATCTGTAATACGAATCTGGAATTAAAATACTGTTGAGGCAGTAACCATCTAGAATTGGCGTTGGTATTCTTGATGATACAGTTGTAAAATCTCCCGTCCCAAGGCCAACCTATTAAACAAAGATAAGCTCAGTATGACTTGATGAGTATATGGCAGTTTGTTATGTATCGCAAAGGCAAACAGGGCAGCCAAGACTGTTATAACAAACCTGCTGGCTAGGGTAACTATGACTTAAATACTTGTCGACTTGATCCTGGTTGCTAAATGTCTTCGAAGCATATACAGTAGACTATGTACAGGTATGTCATCATCATCATGTTTGGATCAACATGCAGGAACATCATATACATCAAATCTCACACCTGATCTCCAGGATTACCTTTCACGGCAACATTTTTAATAAAAGTAAGAAAGGCGGCAAAGATCAGTAATCGATACAATCAAGTAACACACCTGACCCAGGATACCACATGGGAAAGTGACAGAACACAATTGAACATCACAAAAAAGAGCCAAGAGGTCAGCATTTTCCCAGCAAGTGACCACAAGGCAGCAATGAACAGACGCGAAAGCATGAAAAACACAAGACATAAATAACACAAATGATCCACAAAAGAAGTACTGCCTTGGAACGGTCAGTAAAAATATTTTACTGGCTTAAACCGGTTCCACGGCGCCAACCCCACTCTTAGTTCAGATGTGGATCAAGACACATAGATGTTTGGTTTGCCAAAAAGGCTTCTTATATATCTGTAATAATTCTATAGTGCAACTTGTCAATCGCACTTTTACTGTTTCTTCTAACACATATATTTGCTGAGGCTAGCTTAGTTATCAGCTAACAATATGAATAATGTGATGTGTTAAGCGTCTTATTTCAAGGGGTTGTATTTATGCTGTATACTTACAATCAACTCATTGGTGCTGTCCTGTGCACCCACTGCAACTAAAGATTGCAATGCATCCGCAGTGAAAGCGAGAACTTTACAATCTTTTGAGAACTTGTACTTCTGAACTAGATAAGGGCAGACGTTCCCCTAGAACGATAAAGCATGTTGGATATCATGGATAGATCTGGTTAGGTTTAATGATCATGGCCGGATCCAGAAAGTTTTGTCCGAGGGGTCCAAATATGATAACGTTTTTTTTTTCTTTTTCAGTTTTCTCTTTTTAGTTGATGAGGGGATAGAGTATCCAACTACCGCTACAAATGGCGTTTCGCTGGCGGGCTGATGATGGCCCAACATTGAATGCTGGCTTGGTACCTTTGGAAAATACGTTCATATGCGAAAATAACTGAGACCTACTTCATAACATTTGAATCAATAAATGGACATATATTTAGATGCTATTTGATTGCAGTTATATGTCATCTATTTAATCATCTAATTTATTTCTGTTGGTAGGTTTTTTGTAACGGTTGCTAGGCAACAGAATATGACCTGTCAAAGGGGTGCGTTCACGCTGTTATTCATCTAAATCTAAGCGTTGCTATAGAAACAGTAATGATAAAGCAAGGCTTTATTCACAGTCGTTTGATATCTATAACACGTACCTATATATTATATAGCCCTAATGTATAATTACGAGTGTGCTTTTTAAACAAACAACTTCGTAAAACATTTTCCAAAATCTCTCTTGGTGACTCCGAGTGCATTGTTAAATACAGTGTTTGACTTGTAAACTCTTCTGGAACAGGACATATGAGAGCCAATATTTATGGCGATTTAGTTTATAAATTCAAAAGATGATAAAATGTGATTTCTGATTAAACAAATTCTTAAATTGAAGGAGTAGTGCAAAAATGGCTGTTGGAGGTGTTTTTGTATACGTAAATCTAATATACTGAGTAAGAGATGAATTGTATTGATAAAACATTTTTTTTCGTAAGCGATAAAAGTAGCCAACATTTTTAATAGTTGGTGATTTCCAGACACCAACTCCCTCATCCAGGCCCTCAACTAGAGAGTTTCTATAGCTCTGACTGTCTGTGATTTATGAGCCATTTTTCTTATTTAATAGCAGTGTGTTGATTTTATTCAGTTGTTCCTCTGTGATGATACAATGTGTAAGCTAGGGGACCTCAATGCAAGCTAGACTACATTTGAGCCGGGACATGTGATTTTCAACAATGTGGTATTTTGACAAGCTAAGACTCATACCAGCCTGTGCAGCCTCCTTTTAAGCTTAGAAACTCCAAATTTTGTTAAGTCAGTGGCTAAACACTCATAGAATATTCAAGCGACAAGCAAAGGCTCTGATCAGACTGCGCCTATGCACAGGCTGGTCTGAGCCTTTGCGGGTCGCACATACCATATTGTTGGAGATCTCATGTCGCGGCTCATGTTATGTTTCAACAATAGCAGGAGATCCATCCAGTAAAATATATAAGCAGTGTATAATTTGCATTTAGGTGCATTTATTTTTTCGAAACATGGTAAAATCCATGACTTTTTTTTTAAAATTAAAACTACTGATCATTTTTAAGGTTATTCGTCTTGCAAGTTATTTCAACTCTAAATTTTAATACTTTTTATTGGATATCGCAATGATACTGCTTATCAGAGAAAATCATTGCATCGCTGTTTCGTATGCGCCAACCACGAATCTAAATGTTGAAACTCCCTTAATGACAACCTTCAGGGTTACTATGAATTTGGGCCTAGTGTAAGAGCAGGGGTAATTATCATCCCAGTTACCACTTAAAATACAGGTCTTTAAACGCATATGCACAGCGTCCCATGTGTATACGGGCAGCCAATGCTCCTGTATACTACTTATCAGTTATTGCTTTTATTTTTGCATTATTACAAGCTAGTCTGGTAAACGGTGTCCATCTCACGGCATGTGCATTTATCAGGTCATCATGACGTTGCCCTTTTTTAATGACGTCGTCAATGATATTGAATCGACACGAAAATCGATCATTACACCATACTCGCTAGTTTGAACAGTGAAGCAGCTTAAAGATAACCAGGTTCCGGTCCTTTGATGTCAAGTTTACCAGGCTCGGCTTTGAGAACGCATTTCGAATCGCTCGGCAAGCCTTGCGGTGTCAACAAGCATTCTTAAAGCCTTGCCTGGTAAACTTGATTTCAAAAGACACTCACCTAGTATGCTCTTTATAGATATACATACCTGCTTCTACTTAATTACAAAACAATAGTTAAAAAATACAATAAATGGGCCAGCTCATGAAATTTTGGTACTTATTGCATATGCATAGGGTCAGTTAAGCAAAAACTTTTAGCGTAAAATAGCGATTATTTTCTTATCCATCGGTTTAAACATGTGTTTTGGGTGCTCAAAAGAACCATCTCATCGAGACGGTTCTTTTGAGTACCTACAACATATGTTTTGGTTGAGAAATGAGAATTTTTTTGTTACCCACTATTATCTGGAGGCCTGCATATGCCAACAGTCTCATCAGAGTTTATAAATATTCAGAGTAAGTAAGGTTGCAAAGATCAGGAAACGATACAATCAAGTACCACACCTGACCCAGGATACCAATGGGAAAGTGACAAACTCACAGAAGACACCACAAACGAGAGCCAAGAGGTCAGCCCTTTCCCAGCAGGTGACCATGAAGCACATATAAACAGACGCGCACAAAACATAGCAAACACAAGACAGAACAAAAACATAAAAGATCCACAAAAGAAGTACCGCCTTGGAACGGTCAGTAAAATATTTTACTGGAGGGCTTAAACCGGTTTAACGGCGCCAACCTCACCCTTAATTCAGATGTGGATCAAGACACATAGATATTTGGTTTGCATGAAAGACCCCTAACTTATCAATGCATCATCTCCTAAAACATATAAATCAAGATATAACAAGGAGATAAAGCAAGGATAAGGACTCGACAGTAAATTAAACTGAATACCGGAGCAAAAGAAATCCAACAGGTAAACCCCGGTGGGCCCGACAAACAGCCAAAGCATCAGGCCCCTACCATCTCATCAATAGATAAGTCTTTAAGTCGGAACCATCATAGAGTCTGAAGTCCGACCCACCGGCGTGCAATTTTTTTTTTACCAGGCCAAATTTTAGATCCCAACTCCACTTTCTAGCTTTGCATGCATGTTTAATGATTGACAAAACGCATAAATACCCGGCAAAAAAAAGAAACGCACCACTATGATTTTCCCCATTAAAACGAACATGATCATTGTCATGAAAAATTCATTTCTGATCAAATCTTACTAAAACTTGAGTGTGACGTAGATGAGTATCTTTACATTCCCTGTGTAGGAACAAACCCAGCAAGGCAAATGGTAAACGAGTTATGTAAGCGTTTATTCAGTGCTACTGTCTACATGGAATTCTGAATATGTTATACATTTGCGAAGTATAAAAAAGATAGATTGTCGTTATGTGAGACAACCAAATGTGTTTATTGATGCTTGTTTCTATTCCAAAACCCATTTACATCAGTTACGATCATTTACATTGATTAAAACAATGTTGAAATCTTTACATGTTTTGTAAGGTTAATCTTCAGTATGGAATCGTTATTCAAGGGTGGTCATATGAAAGGGGCTACCTAGCGTTCAATAATGGCGTATAATGAATTTAAAGATACGATTTGCAAAGAATAAGTGTCTGCGCACATTTTCGTCTACTGACTTTATTCCCATTGCTTGAATTTATCCAGCAAGAGAGCATT
Source organism: Loripinus fragilis (assembly GCA_964019695.1). Lineage (NCBI taxonomy): Eukaryota > Metazoa > Mollusca > Bivalvia > Lucinida > Lucinidae > Loripinus > Loripinus fragilis. Next base: position 102,280,948 of record OZ026518.1, read on the forward strand.
ATAAAAACACTTATTTTCTGTGACTTTATTATTTGAAACCCACTTGGTTCATGACCAAAATTCTTTAACACATTTTTGATGCCTGGTTACAAAAGATGTGTAACGCAGCAGTATCTGACGCGCCTTTTCACCAATATAAACTAAAGTGGCCTATCACTTGTGATCTTCCTGAGATTTGAACAGCTCTACCTGGTGCGATCCTTTTTTGTCTGGTATATGATATGTAACAAAAATCTCGTGAGCTGCTCCAATTATAATTACCAATATCGTTTGGGATGGAACCAATGCACTCAGTTTCTCAGCTAACCCTGGTGCGCATGCCTGAATGTAAAGTTAATAATAAATGAATGGTCATATTGTCTTTCAATTAAAACGCCTACAAATAGTTTAGATCCAGATGGAACATATACTTCATATGGGTCTACTCTGTAGGTCAGAACAAGTGTGATTATCAGAGAAAACATTACTTGGAAAATTATTCCGGGCAGCCTATTATAATGACAAAAGGAAAGAAATATTTGCAATATCATCTAGAATGTATGTTTAACCCCCTATCTCGCCACGTTTGTTTGTCCAAAAATATCTGCTTTTATGTCTGCTGCTTACATTGAAATGCACTTTTGACTACATTTTCATGAAAACAAACAAAATAAACCCTGATCATACTGCTCCTGAGGTTACAGTCTGACCTGGGTTCATGTTGTTACATATTGTTCAATGTGGGGCTGTAAATGACAGTACTCAGCTACGACTGTCACATTAGATTTAATCACTGATCATATTTAGCTGATAATTAGCATGGTCACTAAGCTGATAAGACCTGTAAATTATTTATGAGGCGATTGCCAGCATCCATACAGGTTCTAGATATAGAAGCTTCTGAAGATGTTGAATCTTCGTTTTTTTTAATTTATGAAGAAATGTGGCTAATTTTTCCTTTCATAGTGAGGCTCCAAGGGGGTCTGTGCTCCCTTGATCCCTGAAAATAATGCATTGATCTCCCCAAATCTCTGAAAGAAAATTCCTCAGCTCCCTGAAAGTATTTATCCTTTGTTCCCCAAATCCTTAACATTAATTCAGCTTCTCCCCTAATCCCAAAAAATATAAGCTAATTCTCCCTAAAATGTATTGTTCTTTACATATGATTAGATTCATATACTTAAAAACTATGTAGCTATTCACAAGCAGATGACTTAATATTCACTTAATATTTTACGTTATACATGTAAAGATAGGGCTTCGCCAAAGGTAAAGATTTTTTTAAAAATCAAACGAAAGGAAGGCTTATCCTTTAAGGTGAGATTTTGTTTTTATTTCTTTTGCAGGGCTCCTTAAATCCCCAAAACTATGAGCTTGCTCCCCAAATCCCTGAAAATAATTACCAGTGCTCCCCAGCTCCAAGAAAATAAATAGCAATTCTCCCCAGATCCCCCAAAACCCCTGGGGGTCTCCATAGTGCACCCCTGCCTTTAATTCTGCTTATATTGCGGAATCATGGTCTTATCTAAATATCAAAAGACAGAGGCTATGAACATTTTTCGAAAAAAATCTTTTCTTTTTAAATCATTTGTAAAAATAGAATTAAGTTATGTTTTCACAATTAATATGTTCAGTACAGCTGAAAACTGCATGGAAAAGTGAATTATCTTAAAAGAACAGGTGTTTTTTCTCTTGTTTGTAATTATTTACGTCCCTCCAATAATTCTAGACAGTTGATTTTTAGCATAAATGATGTTGTTTCGATAGTGATAATTTGTTAAGACTTACGAAAATGGTTAAATGTTTACCTGAATTTGAGTATTTTTACTGTAGTCTTGAAAAATAGAAACTTTATTTCTAAAATTAGAAGATCAAAAAGTACAGACTATGCAGCTCTAAGTTCATATAATGAAGGTACTTATTAGAATTAAATCAATCTTTGATGCAAATAATGATGCACAATTCCCCCATTCTACTTACATCAAGACATTTCGATGACCATTGTTTTGTATTTAAATCTAGCAGGTTCATAGTCGTTCCATCACCATAATCAATAGGCGCATAGTCTCCAATGAATATTGAAGCCATAAAACTGCTGATTGTGCGATTATGTTCCATAATGTTTAATTAAACGGCTGAACCAGTCCACAATCGACCAGTCTGGGGAGTGTCTCTATTTTTAGAAAAGCTTAACTTGTCCTACTTGTTTTTCATTGGTCGCCTTGTCAAGGCGCCACTTTTGCAAATATTCTTTGTGTTGATCTTCACATTACTTTACGGATAGAAACGAGATCAACAGCTTAAATTCTTCTTCTACACAACTTAAATTCTTCTTCTTTGATTCCTGAGTCAGCCTTACAGCAGTAGTGAACTATCTGGACGATATTGCTGGAGCAGAGCAGCCTGATTTAGCCTTACTTGGAGTCCTTTCAGGACCGGACTTATCACATTAAATGGCTTCAGAGGAGGAGAGAGGAGCGCGACCCAAGGAAAGGCCGCGCAGAGTCAGACCCTCAGTTGATTACAAGATGCTCCATGAGGGGGCCGGGCTGGAAGAAGTCACTCCAGGTCGTATCAGTGAGACAGTATCGGTTTCATCGCCGTCTCCGCCCAAGGACATCCCGGATGGTGATCTAGGTCACGAAGATGCTGCACGATCGCTGCTCGATCTCGACCGAGAGATCGAAGCCTTGGAAACCTCAATCAGGGAAGTAAATTCACAGTTGAAAGCCGCTTCCCTGCGGAAGGAGCGCAAACTAAGGACAGAGAGACTCACGAGATTAAAGAGAGAGTTATTCGTGGCGGAACAACAGTTGCAGAAATCAGAGGAAGAAGAAAGACGGCCTATCAAAGTGCAGATAATTTCGGATTCTATCGCAAAGCATGTAACAGACATTCGTCATTCTGAAGTCATAGCCTTCCCAGGTATTCACATTAATCAGCTGGCCAATAAAATTGAGAAAGGCCACTTTTACCTAGACAAGCCAGTTTCCATCATTCATGTCGGTACCAATGACGTGGTACACATGGAAGCAGGGGCCATGCTAAGTTGTTTTAACAATTTGATTTCTCAAATTAGGAAGAAGAGCAACACTTCTATAGTCATGTCAGCGCTTTTGCCTAGACCGGTCGATCATAGTCTTCTCGGTGACAAGGTCAAGCATGTGAACAATAAACTTAAACAGCTTTGCAAAGATAGGAAGGTTCAGTACTTGCACACCTTTAGGCCGTTCACTAAAGCGGGTGTTCCATTGCGTGAATTATATGCCGTTAATGATCAAGGTCTACACTTGAACACTGAGGGAACCAGAAGGTTGAGACAGTTTTTCATCAACACTGTTGCGCATTTGATTCATGATATTTAGTAATTATTGTCGTCAGGATTCTCGCTTTCCTTATTGGGGCTCGGTTACTGGCTTGGGCATACTCTGGGCGCCTTGTTGCCTTTGAGATGCTGGTGAGTTCGTAGGGGAGTATGTTATTCCCTGGGCTGGTTCTGTGTAGTGTTAGTACGTTATGGCGACTCTCAGTTCAGCCTTGTCTCAGTTCCGGAAGCGGGATTCCTGTTCAACAACCTTAGTCAGTTGACAGTGTTGATGTGGGCTGCATCTATCCGTTTGGATTATATATAGTCTGTTCATTTATGTGTATAGATATGTGTTTTAATTTTTTCAGTTTCATATAGAATAGACTGATAACAAGTGTAGGTGCCAACCGATATTGTGAGTAAAAAATTGTTTTTTAAGGTTCTAGTTTGCCATTTGTTCTCGTACATCTTGCAAGCCCTGGACTGCTATCGATATTGGCAAGCTGGTTTCAGCCAGCAACATATAACCAACCTAACTGGATAGTTGTGTATCAGGCAGTAGCACAGGGTTCGCTCTTGGGCAGGACATTTTGAAAGCTAAGTATTTTGCCGACAAGTATTTCGTTTAAATTGATGTAACAGGAGACAATCTTCTGGCAAAGCCACAGTTTTGCTAGGGATTGATGGAATTCTCTAGGAAATCATGATCGGTCAAAAATTCAGGTGTTTAGAGGTGTAGAGTTCACAATGTCCTCGCTCAGAAGCAGCCCTGACAATATGTTTGTGTTCGTCACATTACCTTTGAGTTGACAGTTTAGTTTTGTTTTGGTTATTTATTAGTTTATTGCTTTGCTTATTTGTTTATTCTGCTTCAAATTGCAGGCCAATTATTCAGCCATGGATAGTGGTCATTTGGTCCAGTCTCCCGGTCGGCATGCCACCGGGGATTTGCCAGGGGACGGGGGTTGATGAGCTAATGGGATTCACACTTGCAACATGTTTCATTTAGTAAGAAGATTGCAAGGTAAGATTTATCTGCTCATTTGCTCCCCGGCCGCATGTGAGTCTCAGGGGCGCCGATTCGGGAGGGGGCCACTGGCATCGCTAGATCCTTCAGCAACAGGGCATGTATGAACGATTGAATTTATGGTTTTCTGCTTAAAATAGTGTCCTTCCCTAGCCTGGTCATTACAGCTCTCCTGTGTTTGTTTGGCGGACCTTCGGTTTGGCGGTGTCTTTTCTTTAATTTGCATACCTACATTTAAAAGTAGTGTATTGAAGTTAGATGTCTTGAGTATGTAGCTTATTTACATGTATCATTTCATTGTTTATTGCTTCATTCGGAATCTAATTTTCTTTTGTAAATAATGTAAATATTCTAGACCGGCAAACATTAAATACTTTTAATAAAGTCAGAAGCTTGTTTCTACTTCATACCAACAGCAGTTTAATTGTGCGATTATGTTCCATAATGTTTAATTAAACGGCTGAACCAGTCCACAATCGACCAGTCTGGGGAGTGTCTCTATTTTTAGAAAAGCTTAACTTGTCCTACTTGTTTTTCATTGGTCGCCTTGTCAAGGCGCCACTTTTGCAAATATTCTTTGTGTTGATCTTCACATTACTTTACGGATAGAAACGAGATCAACAGCTTAAATTCTTCTTCTACCCACCCACTACCTCCCTTAGAGCAATGCAATGGAGAAAAATTGTTTTCTTTATTTAGTGCTAGAAGGGAGAAGGTTAATAATGGGGAGTCACTGTATGATGGCGGTGTCTTTTCTTTAATTTGCATACCTACATTTAAAAGTAGTGTATTGAAGTTAGATGTCTTGAGTATGTAGCTTATTTACATGTATCATTTCATTGTTTATTGCTTCATTCGGAATCTAATTTTCTTTTGTAAATAATGTAAATATTCTAGACCGGCAAACATTAAATACTTTTAATAAAGTCAGAAGCTTGTTTCTACTTCATACCAACAGCAGTTTAATTAGGGATATTTGCTGAAAATCAAATTGGGAAAATGAATCAACATTTTGTACGTGATAGCCTTTAGACAATATTATCACTTACTATACTAACCCTAGATATATCCTGGTTTGAAAAAAGTGTAGATTCAGACCAGCTGGCTTTTGAGAAGCCAGCTGTTCAGAATCCACATTGTTTTCCTATATGTTTGTGAATTCATGCCTATAACTGTAATAATGCAAATAAATTTGATGAAAATTGAGAAATTTTATAGTACATAAAACTATATCCAGCATGAGAAGAGTTAACAGTTCATAACCAAACTGGACAGCTTCTGGACCCGGTTGTACGAAGCTCAATTATCTTTTAATCATGGATTAAAACCTCGATTAATCAGCGCCTTATTAAATCGCGTTGTACGAAGCTCAATTATCTTTTAATCATGGATTAAACCCTTGATTTAACCCTGATTCCTCAATTAAATTTAATCGACATCTAGGAGGTGAATTAACCAATTTAATCAGTCATTAGCCCGAAACAAAATGGCCGCCGACATAGCGTTTGTCCATTCAGGAAGGCAAAGAAATGGGGAAAAAACGTGAGAGAAAGAGCAAACCATGGCATGTAGAGATGACCTACGTGGAATTGCGCTGGGGATACCGCTTCTCAAAGGCCAACATCCTTTTCATCTTAAGATTGATCAAAGAAACTGCCTGCCAAAGTACACAGAGATCAAATCCCATCAGTGCGGAACTCCGAGTGAATCCCCAAAACACTGTTTTTCATCAAACATTCATTGTAAAATGTCATCTTTCTTCTGTCAATACGAAAGTCGTTCTACTTAGTGACCGCAGAGTGACGTCATGGAACTACCCAGCTCAGTTGCAAAGTGCGGGTGGCACACCAATTTAGTAGAGCATTGTTTTAATGCTATGTTACTTTTTCTTGTTCTTCCTGTACACATATCGTTTAAAGTTTTCATGAAAAATGCCATTTCCATTTGGACAATATTTTGGAAGATGCCACATTTTACGCCGGCGGAAATATTCTGTCAAGAGTGATGGTGTAGAAGGGGGGGGGGGGGGGGGGGGGCTTCATAATGCCCTTGGTTTAAAAGCTTATACGAGTCATTTCCTGTTAAGCAGTCAGTAGCAATAAATATGATATGTGAATCATAATCATAAATGCCCGTGTACATGTATGTGAGATTAAAACCCTTCCCATTGCTTTAATCCCTAACTAAAATACTTTTTTCATCGGGTATGCGAACATATACCTCATGGCAAGGGTTGTTTGTCCCCTACATAAAAAAATCATATCTAACTTATATTAGGGGATGGACATTTGCCCCTTTGAATGTGGGCACCTGACCCCTCTGTATAAAAGTGCAATCCGCATCTCCGTCCTGTTCTTGTATAATACCCCCCCCCCCCCCCCCCCCCAAGCTCTGTGTGTTAAACTAAGGGAAATTGATACCCAATTAATAGTCTTTTTTCTCTTATTTGGAGACTGTGGAGTGAGGAGGAGTACTTGTGATTATTTCCATTGGGAGGAAACTCACTTGCAATTTAGTTTTAATTTTAACTCCAGACCAACCATTCGATGACCTATAGTCAGTGGGAATATGGGCTCACTCTTACAGGGGATGTTCGCAACTCGAATATGACATGGCTCAAAACAGACCTAAATTGCAATTTTGCATGTGCGGATCCAGAGGGGGGATTTGGGGTCCGGACCCCGTAGAAAATCACAAGTTATATGGGTTTCTTTCAATATTATGATTAGGACCCCCCCCCCCCCTGGAAAAAGTTGGACCCCCCCCCGGAAAATGTTAGACCCCCTCTGGATCCTTGGAAAAGTATAGTTTTCTCTGTAATCAAACCATTGGACCCCCTCTATAAACTGTAAAATAAGTTGAGGACAAAAAAAATACGTTGTCCATTTCTGGTCGTCGGGCAAAGACCCCCCCTCCCCCTGAAAAATATCCTGGATCCGCGCATGATTTTGTAACCAACAAGTTTGGGGTCGGTTAAGTTACATGTGTTAGTAACTAGTGTGAGGGTTTGCAGGTATGCGAGAAGCGCAGGGAATAATAATTAACCCCTCCTCCGCACCCCATCGCTTCGTCACCGAAGTTACTGTTTGCTGTTAGTAATGTTAAATTCATGTTACTTGTCTTCATCTGTGGCGAGCTTCTTGTACCGTAACCCAGACCAGCATGTCAACAGAAAGATCTGTTCAGATGCAGCCGTATGTCCGGAAGAGACACCTTTACTTCTGTGACAAGTTCTGTAATTTCGCATACCGACTAAACAATAAAAGATTGCTGTATACATGTTTCAAAAACTGATATTTTTCAGTTAGTTATAAAATCATTACATTTGTAGACATGTTACGGCGGTACAGTCACTTTCGCCTATTTTGAACTTCTATGCGACAAATATTTATTACAAGATATGGGCCCGGAATTACAATGCCTCCTTAGAGGAAGACTTAAGTTAAGTATTGATTTTTCAGGATGCGAAAAATAACGTTTAAAACTGATCAAAATCAAAATAGTTTTAATTTTTCTGAAGATCACAATGATATCCCACATCGATCCAGGCAATTTTTAGCATTTAATATCATGTTGAAATATCAATAATTAACGTAAGTCTTGCTTAACTTTAAGGAGGCATTGTAAGGCGACCGTTTGCATACTTTTGATGGCCCCTTACGACATTCTCGGGGGGGGGGGGGGGGGGTAACTCCCTATGTATGACATAGTACGGATGTGCGCCCGAATACCCCCCTTTTTCAGCGCCGCCAGGTATAAACCCCCTTTTTTTAATAAAGAAAGTATATGAATTGCCCGTTTTCTGAGTTTTGGCATTTGAACGGCCGAACTTTTCTGACACCCATGTATATGCCCATATTTTCGCTCGGATACTCGTCAAGCCTTTGTTTGTCACATTTGCTTTGACCGCATTTTGTATTCAAACACTGAGAACTCGAGACCAAAGGGCCACGGTTTCGAGCCTCACTGGCGTCACTACGCCGTGTCATTAGCATAGTACTGGTTCAGCCCAAGAAGATCCGTTCCTACGTAACTGAAAGATTGTTGACTGGGACGTAAAGAATCAAATCAAACAAACAAAACAAACACCGTGAATCAGGCGCAGTCCCGAATTTTGTCAGTCTGATCATGTTTGATCATGTTCCAGGGTGTTTGTTTTGTATTCCGTTTTGTTTTATAGTTTAAAACTGATTTGGGCCGTTTCAGTTCCAACTTTTGTTGGGTCCGAATAGATCCATTACTGTTTACTGAGGGGTAGCATCTGACGTTCGTTTTGTTCTAGGCTTATTGTTTAACTATTTCGAACGAAACTCCGATGTTACGGTTGCGTTCTTTTTTCATTTTCATATCATATGCCAATTTTGAGGAGAGGCACGGGGTTGGTTAGGGATGCGGAATTCGGTGGTAACTGTCATTTGGTCGTCTTCGTTTTCGACCTGAGTGTGTCGTTATTTTGGGTGTTCAGAGCCTCCATGGGCTCATGTTCTTGATTTTAATCTCTCACATGTTCGCCTTTTTCAAACGCCTGATTTCTGCGAAGCCTGAGTGTTCCCGGGGGGGGGGGGGGGTCTAATTTTTTCTGCATGCGTAGGCTCGCGCCCAGCATCTAACTTTCACCCCCAAAATATCAGGAATTTCAAGCACCCGAAAAATATTTTACCCGAGCCTACGTATATATGAAAGTATCAGATCCCCCCCCCCCCCCCCCCCCCCCCCCCCGCTGGGGAGTGTTCTTGCATAGTTATACAAGGTGCCCCAGTGAGTCAGATAAAACTGGCGTGATGAAAATAGCAACAAAAGAGCGCGACATAGACAATGACGTCATTGTTTACATTGTCATTGGCGACGCTTACCAGATATTTCAACAGACTATGTCAATAAAACAATCATAGAGTAGACAGCCTTAACATTTCCGTGATATCTGGATACTTGGATATATCTTTACACTCTCACTGTGTTTCATAGCAAATTAACCTTTTATTGCGAAAAGAACGTTACAGGAGTAACGATCCCCGGGTAACAATCGACCATCCCGATCAGCTTGATTCCTCCTCTTTCTTTAAGTCCTTTACTTGATTTGTAAGTTTTGACTCGAGAATTTCTCTTTTCTAATATGGCGGCGTTTTGTTTACATCGCTGAATTATGGGAGACTGGTTTTATGATTACTATTGAAATTAATTACGAACCCTCGATTAAAGGTCAATTAACTAATCAACCGTTTAATGAGGCTTCGTACAACACATTTGAATACATCAATTAGTTAATCCATTGTTAAGATTTAAATGATTGATTAACGCTTAATCCATGATTAAATTTAATAGAGCTTCGTACAACCGGGTCCAGAACTACATTACATGAACTTAAGCTTCATATACAGACACATATACCTCTGTTATCATATGACATGTAGAGCGGGTGAGGGTATTAGTGAACCATAGGTAGTTAGTGAACCATTTCTGTATCTCAGTTTCTAATGCATAAAAGCGTATTGTTTGACATTTAACACGTTCAACCTAATGCGTTGTCTAGTTTTTAGGGTGTGCTATCCCCATATTCACTATGTAAGTTTTTAAAAAAATACTTTACTTTTTCTTGTCAAAAATTTGACGATTCTTAACCATGGTGTTAAGGAAACCGAAATTTGATCCTACTGGTCAACACCTTATGTGTAGTGTTTTTGTCATCCGTTTTCATAAAAGCCGGTATCTAATTGAATTGTTAACCCAAAACAGTTGTGCGCTGGTACCTGGCGGTGTTCGATTAGTCTATAGAAAGGGTTCACTAATACCCGACGAAAATTTCTCACGGAGGGTATTAGTGAACCAAGTAACATAAACATTGAATAAAGTGTACAATATCAGTTTATTTCCGCATATTGCACGTCTTGTATCATGAATGCATAAGCTAGTTTTATGAAAGAAGCCCCCCCCCTCCAAAAAATGGGAATATGTGAGCAATAGGCATACCTCCCCTGCATGACAAATATGCCTAGAGAATGTTTTATAATGTCTGATGGAAACTTGATCTTGTTTGGCTTGTGTATGAATGGAATAGGCTGTGTAAGTATCAACTGTTGTACTCTACTGAAACAGACGGTTTTCGAAGGATCATTTATGTTCTAAAACGTTTGCGTTACAGAGGAAAAAACGTACCATATATATGAAGACAACTTCCAAAATGGCTATAACAAATATGACGTCACAAGTCATGTGTTCCCTAACCCTATTATATTTATTTAGCTAAACACATGCATTCATAATCACATTTTTCTGTCAATAGTATAAAGCAATAAGCTTTATAAAATGCATATTAACCACCAGTTGTCACTTGGCAAGGTAATTACATTCAGACCAAACTTTGCTACATGCTGTTAACATGATTGAGGAGCAAAGACTGGCCATTGTGGAAAGCTGCTTCTGCGTTTCAAATAACAAATCAAGGTTCAGGGTAGTTCTACATTTTCTGGTGAGTGCAGGTCTAATCTAAGCCTTAATTGCATGTCTATATTCATCCCTATGGCGTTTCTAAATAATGTCATCGTCTCCTGTCCACTAATACCCGAATGGTTCACTAACTGCCTCCATCGTGTACAATTGTACAACGCCACTAATGTAGCTTCTTTAACTGTTTAGAAGCTGTCTGTCCACTGTCTAGCGACAAGAAAGAACCAAACTCCCAATTTGAGTAGCAGGATGTTTGAAAAGTTAATCAGATAACATATTATATAAAATATCGCTTAATGGTTCACTAATACCCTCACCCGCTCTAGTGTTTTGATATAACTTTAATTAACTATATTACATACAAACACCCCGTACTGCTTATTGTAAGTTGTTATTTGACCATGGTATGGTTTTGGTGTATTTTCTATATTATGTAAAAAAATAATGAAAGGTTTGGAAAAAATGATGAGAGTGTTATCGAAATCATTCTAGACTACTCAGTGATCAAAGAATTCTATATTAAATTGCTTCATATGATCGATACTACTTAATGTTAGAATAAGTAGGATAGACTAGAATCTGTATAGTTTACGTCTGATAAAAGTTATATTCTGTTCTGTTACAACTACATACAAAGACAGAAGTGGGGGATACTTGTAATTATACTTTGATTCAGGAATACCTTCGACAATAATTATTGAAGAACTGTAGCTAAGTGCATATGCCTACTTGTTTGTTCTTGGTTAACGCGAGTAGTCCTTGTTTTGGTAAAACTTTTATAATATATATTTTATTGTATATGTTTCTGATGCTCTATAATGTTAGGTACCTACCCCTGTGTTTTGGGTAATGAAATACCTACCTCTGTGTTTTCGTAGGCGTTCCTTTGATTCTGATATAACTTCAGTATTTGTGATGCTGCATTATGTTCTATTGCCTTTGATCCTGTTATTTTGGCTATTTCCTGAAATATAGGCTAGCATATACCACGTGAAACCTTTCTGAAATGAGTTGATGGTTCTTATTGCATAGTGGCAAAACCATTTTCATGTGCATGAGCAGTTATTAAGTAGTATTAGAGGCCAAAAATAGAGAGTTCACAAGCAAGCTAGTTTATTCAATTGTTTGGACAAATGCAGATAATTGTTACATTTCGCTAATGGTAGATTTACATATGAGCCGCGCCATGGGAAAATGTGTCTTCGGGGTAAATTTGGCCATTTTGAGATTCTGTGATTTTTATACAGGTCATTATATGAAGAGTAAACTCGTTTTTGTTTGATCAAAATATTCAAATTATTAGAAAAGATATTGGAATTTGAACTTTTGACGGTTTGACGTTGATTTTAGAACTAACGTTGCGTGACGTCACGATGAGTCATTCACAACGTTGCGAAGTTTTTACGCCTTTAGACATCCGACCATCGCTGTTACTAACATAAAACTGGGTAGCGACGTAGCGTACCCCTACTGATACTGGTTAAACAAAATAATTGAATTTAATCGTGAGTCAAACGTACTTAATTTCTTTCGTATTCTTCAATTTTGACATATAAATGATTCCTTGAGGTACCATGACATGTCAGCCTTCGCTTGAAAATGTGCACTAAATGGACGTAGCCGTCGACTGGTGCGATAGTTTCCAGCACCAATATTTTGCCAGCACAAATATGGGTCATCACGGACACATCTCCGTTTAAAATTGGGCACAAATCTACACAATGACTTTTGAAATTCGGAAAAACCTGGCCGCGACATCATATGCTCAACTGCCCGTGAAAACTAAAATGTTAACTTGAACGAAAATGTTTTCTTGTTTACATGGAAAAACTCTCCAATTTTAAATATACTGTTTAAATGCCAACATTTCTTTACATTTATGAACAGCATAAATTCCATGCTCAGTTGAGTTGAGCACCAAAAGATGTTATAACTTCGGGACCTGGAGCAGGTTTTGATACTTTGTATACTATATACGCCCTGTCGGGCATTTGGCAGGGCCTGTCCTTCGCATTGTAACAACAGAATCGGGGGAGCGCAGTGGCTCAGTGGAATAGAGCTTGACTCGAGACGGAGGGACCACGGGTTCGAGCTTCACCAGCGTCACTGTGTTGTGTCCTTGAGCAAGACACATTAATCCAAGCTTAGTACTGGTTCAACCCAGGACAACCCGTTCCCACATAACTGACAGATTGTTGATGGGACGTAAAGAATCAAGTAAACAAACAGCAGAATCGGCATGTTAAATGTTCAGTGGAAAAGTAAGATCAAATTTAAATTAAATAGGTTGCGACTTAAAAACAGATGGCATTTTCTTCTTACAATCAAGTACCACACCTGACCCAAAATATTACAAGCGTTCGCGAGCGTATTTCCTTAGCTTTAGGGCAATCTTTTTTTCTACCATCGCGTTAAAGTTCGACCACAATGCAGCAGCGAATACTCTTGTCCGACATGATGTAAAAGTGTTGACTTGGTAGTTACAAATTCAACACAAAACTAGATCTGAAAAATATAATCACTAAAATGCTTTCTTGCAAAGTTGTATTGCAAATTTGATAACTAGTGTAAATAAAGATTCGGCGATGGGTATTTTTTTTTCTTTTATTTTTGTTGTTGTTGTTGTTGTTTAGGCTAAACCCATATATGCCCAATGGAATTTCACAATACTGCCAAAAGGCCGGATCCATTTCTGATTCAAGGGTTGTTGGGTAGTAATTTACAATTTAGCTCAATGCGCTAAGCAAACAGTGCGGCGTCTGATCTAGTTCTAATCTGTTTGACCATGTCACACAAAAAGGGCGCTAGGCCAATGTAAATTGGTTAACATAATTTCACAACATTATCAGTCGGCATATCACGGCGACCAGTTTATAGTGTATGCATATTTCGCCAGTAAGTGACAACTACCCTACTTGAACCGGGACAATGATTGAGCATAACAATCTTGATGTAATGTTTGACCAGGCAGTGGCTCGAGCTCACAATTTCAGCCTACAGAAGCAGGATTGCGTATTTGCCTCACTGTACCCGACTTTGCTATCCGGAGAAAAATGCCTCATCATTCCTTAATCGTATGATACTTCTCACTGAAATAATGGATTTCAGTCTATTCCGAACAACAAAATCATACCAAAAACAATAAAGACATAAAGAAATCTGGTTGCTATGGCAGTGCGGGTACTCATTCCTATTCCTTTCGATTTTGTAGTTTTATGTCGGCGTAGAGCGCCCTTGACTCTTGCATACATGTTTATTGAGTGTGCACATTACCCCCAGTTTTATGTACCCACGTATAGGCTTTAAGAAAGGGATTCTGGCAGTATAAAAAGTGGGACATGAATTGTGTAATTCTAAATCAGGCCCAATTGCGCAGGTCTTGACTTGACAACTCCGTATGTGCACTGCCTTCGCTGCATCTCCAGATACTAAGTTGAGAATGGAGGTAGGTTAAGTTTGTTAATGTTCGCCGCTCTTAAATTGTTGAACTGTACGCTGATTTTGAAAACAAGGTAAAATTACCCTGCGCTTCATTCCACATCTCCGTCTTTGTTGACAATACACATGCACGTGGGTTATAGGTGTTACTGGGAAAGAGGACTTCAACTTCTAGTGGGAACCTTTGGGGAAAATGTTACTGCCTCTCCAATTGTTTAGTTCCATTAAGCTGAACGTTCTTGGAGTGGGAGTAGTAATACTACTCTCCCCCACTCAAAGAAATTACAATTAATTTTATCAGTGATGTCGCCGTTTCAAACAGTGCCCTTCAAGAGTTTTTTTTTTGGTATAGACTACCATGACAAAATTAATGGATGCAATTTTACAAAACTTACAGGTATGAAGATCAAATAGAAAAAAGGAATACTCAATAAACATGAAAATAATTACACTTCAAAAGTAGAAAAACGTTTAATAGTTAATGATTTTTTATCACGATTCTCATTGACGCAACGTAAACGTCACCGAAAAAATGACATTTTTAATTTGTCTGTGTGTTTAAATGACTGCCATAAGAAATCAACAGATACAAGGAAACAACAATAAAAATGTTTATTGCGTATATCAATTTGCTTTATTTTGGTGCTTTTTTCATCATTGTTGCTTCAATAGTTTTGCGACAACTATTTTTGCAAGAATTCTGGTAATACATTGATTTAAACGGCGACGTACCAAGGTGACAAATAATAAATATTGTTTCTCGCGTGAGACTTAATCGTGTAGTATACTTCTTTTTTATACATGAAAGCTACCTTGTGAGACTTTAGTTTATTTCACCCACGGTCACTCAGCAAAGACTCAAACAAGTCTGTGCATCTGGCAGTCTCGTTGGAGCCTTTGCCCAATCGTAAATGCGGCTTTGTGTACCGGAAACTGCTTCCGTTCGGAATTGCCGTCCAAATACGAAAGGTTCAAACACACTGGTTGGTAGATTAAGGAAAGCTGGGATGTATCCGGCGTTTATTTATTTATTTATTTATCTATTTATCTTTTAATTCTTTAATTTTAATTTATTTTATTTTATTTAATTCTTTTTTTCTTGTTAGAATGTCTTTGGAGTGCAAAGATCCGCATCTTTTTGGACAGTTTATTTTTCACCAGGAACCCTTGCTGGATCAGACCATGACTAATTTACAACAGAATACAATCGGCCTAAAATTCCCTGATTTTAATCGCATTTTATTCGAAACATGGCTTGTCTAAATTGTCCTAATCATTGATGACGCTCTCTTTAATTACGCGAGGCGCGAAATAATTACGTCAGACTTTACGACGTCAGATCTCATGACGTAATTAATCTCCCGAAGACACATTATCGCATGGCGCGGCTCATATATTTATAACGGTAAATTTACCATTAAATATATATAATAATTACCTGCATTTGCCCAATCATTTCAATAAAGTAGCGCAACCTGACCAAATACATAACTTAACTATGATCGTGTGCAAACTATACTCGCCTTGATCATTTTTTACTTAGAGTGTGTAAGCAATGAAGACCCTGGCGAATTGGCTTGGATGTGCAGGCTCTCCAAAGTCATTGCTGGTCGCAATTAAGTATGTCCAATCCTCATGTTTTGGTCTGTCTGTACCTTGACTGATATGGCATATAGAGAAGGAGATATGATGTAAACAAACAATCAAGAGGAAGAAGTCAAATGTCAATGATACACTTACGAATAACAATTCACATTAGTTAGGTATTAGGCGTGTTAACCCCATCACTCAGTCAGGCCAAAATTAGTAGATTATCATACCAGATCCTCATTTCTGGCCATGACACATTTAGCAAATCATTTGTTTGTTTGAATTGATGCTTTATGACCCAATTAACAGTTTTTAGTCCATTATTGGCTTTTTTTCTGAGTTGAACCAATACTAGGCAGTGATAATATAGTGTCTTGCACAATGACAGACCAAAATGCATATGGTTAGGTTCAAACCGGCGACCTTTTGATCTCACGTGGAGTGTCTATCACTGGGTAACTGCCCTCCCAAATAAGTCAGCTCAATCTTCCTGAATAAAATAAGTGTATAACTGGAATGGACAACGTATCACAACATTAAATAAATTATCTTAGTATCTTAGAACTTATTCTGACCAGATAGAGCAAATATCAGCTGGCAAGACGTTAATACAGAATACTAGGTGAGCGCCTTTTGATATCAAGTTTTCAAGGCAAGGCTTCCGGGACGCTTGTTGAATAGCAAGGTTCTGCCATGTGTTCTCGAAGCCATGCCTGATAAACTCAGTTTACCTATTGATTTACTCTTCAAACTGGCGATTAGGACATAATTATCAATTTACGCGTCATTTCCACGTCATCGACGTCATTCAAAACGTTCATTGTCACATTGACGTGATAAAGATAACTGCAGCGAGATAGACACGCTTATCAGGACAATGTAGATAATATGAGTGGTAACCAATAAAATTCAGGAAGTACTACTTATTACCATTTCGCCTCCAACTGCTTGTTCAATCTGTCGACATTGTTTGGTTGTACTGGCATCCTGCCATATGGGGGAGTCTGGCACAGAGAGTACATCCTACAACAAAAACATATAATAAACCTACATGATTGCCCTGCACGTCAAGAAATCCACAAAGGATCATTGACACTTGCTATGGGTAAATGCCTATGGTTTTCAGTAAAAATAAAAGTTTGTCAAACGTCCCTTTCTTCACATTGAAGCTACCCTGACCTGAGGACTTTATGGCTGTCAATTCCGTTTTCGATATTAAATGCTTCAAAGATATAAAATTTTGGGTAAAACAATCAGTTTTACATTATAATATATAGGAATCCGAAAACATTTTTTAAAATATCATTCCCCCCCTAGTGCCAGCAAAAGCTTTTGCATGATCATGGGTTAACATATTATACACATTGTATGGAAGTGGCTTGCTGGCACAAGGGGGGGGGAAAGATGTTCAGCAGCCCAAAAACCCAGGGCCTAAGCCCATAAAATGCCTTTTCTACCAAATAAGAAATTAATGCCAGTAATGAAGTTCTCTAGAACCAACCTCCTAAATTGCTTTGTATTCTGTGCTAGTTTAATATAAAGTACTTAAAGATTAAAAGTAGAATTAGCAAGGTTTTATGTATTTTTTCATAAGAAAAAATCTCACTGTTATTAAATGACACATTCTTTTGCAAACGTCCTGTACTTATCTATTTGCATGCTAGGGAATTGTTCATGTTTTTATTTTCGTCTGCTGACTTTCTTCATATTAAAATTTTAAAAATAAACCACCGAGGACCACCATCAGAGTGTCAAACAGTTTTGATCCAGATCAAGACTGACATTCTGTTGGTCTTCATCTGGGTTCAAACTGTTTGCAAAAGGCTATTGGCAAACGACAAAATTATCCACTGGCATGCAAAGAGTTATAACAGGTAAATACTTTAGTGTTCAATATATTGTCTCATATAGGGATATACATGTATATGTATACCATAAATATTCGGACACTTTAAATACATTAAACATGCTATGCCCTTTAAATAAAGCAAAAGTAATATTCAAAGGATCTAGTTAGAATCAGTTTTACTTTCCAATGCTAAATGGGACACTTTCATCCCTTCAAAAATATTTATTTCTTTTTTTGAGCTTTCAGTTTTGCATTATTTACGGTACATGTAGTCAAAAATGTACAGGTAACTTCTAATTTATTTCCCCAAAATAATTTTATTGCAAAACATATTTTGTTTTTAAAACAATTTCATCAATTATCGTGATTCGTTAATACTCTGCATATGGTATGTTCATTAGATATCACCATTCCTACCAAATAAATCAAGAAAACGTGCAGAAATCACTTTTTAAAGCACTTTTTATTTTCATGAAATTTCAGACCCCCTCCCCTTTCTACCCGCCATAACTCTCGAGTGCGTAGGAATTTTGAAAATATTTTGCTAGCTGGCTCTTGCCATAAGACTCACCTATTGCACTGATACTATATGCACCACACTAGAAGCTCAAAAGCAGCGTTCTCGGAGTCAGAAAACTAGGCGTATAAGGCCCAAACCGTCAATGATCCTTTAGGAGGTCTATATGGTGAACTTGGAAGGGTGCCATTTACCACTCGTTAGTAACAGCAAAATTAGTGTGACTAGTTATAGGATTAAGCTACCAATTGGGTATTCTTTAAACAATGGTACATGTACTGTCAATGGCTCACCTCGAACAAATTTGATGACTTAACGTCTGAAACAATATATTTCTTATTAATGATTAAAATAGTAAAATACCAACCTTTAACTGTTCATAGAGAGGTTCTTTGGTCTTGAGATTGTTTAACTTTTGTCTTGCTCCAATTTTCCAATACACAGTACCACATCCCTGAAAAAAGTTGATTAGATTGAGCTGCTACAGTACAGACAGCCTCGCTAGGTGGGATGTTTTCATAACAATGGGACAGAATACTATATGAAAAATAGTAAGTGAGTATGATCAGGACTTCACTCTTAGGCAGTTGAGCAGTTATTAATCACCAGACTGCTTACCAAGACAAAGGTACAAATTCCGAAAAAATATTTTGCATCAGTTTACAACCACACCAACTTTGCTAGACAAATATCTTAGGCTACAGACTGAAGGATTAAAAAAGTGAGTCGGTTTACTCCAAGGTATAACAAAAAGGTAACGATGGCTTCTTGTTTACTGAAGCGTAAGACATACATTTCTGCCGTTGAAGGATTAAAAATGCCGTGTTCATAGTAGTAAGGGGCTGAAGTATACTGTTCAAAAAAAGAAACTTATTTTTTGAAACGTTGATAAACTTGTCAAGAGTGAAATGCATGAGTATCTTGACACATATATATTACAGGAGTACTTATATCTATGCAATAAAATTATTTTTGCCTCTTTAGGCTTCACTGATCTCCGTAAGGTGGACAAATGTCGAAATTCGATTTTTGTGGTATTATTTCTCTCTAGATAGAAATATGTGCTAAGTGGGATTCATAGTGTAATCCTCTGCTGCTGTTGTATAAAATATTAGTTTTTGATTTTATTGAAGCTATTCAGCGTGAAGCTGTATTTGGTCTAAAGATTCTTATTTCCGATTTCCTGACCGAGTTGATGAAATAAGGACCAAAACTAATTTTTCATGACTGTACCTGAACAAGCTATGTAAAACTAACCTTTCAGTGAAAATTTCATCGAAATAGGACGAAAAATAACAAAATTGTGGAATTTTCTTGGAAAAATTGTGAGTAAAAACATTGGTTGAAGATCAAAGATTCCCCTCGATCTTACCAAGGAAAATCGATATTGCTAATTTTGTTAAATGTGCGACTATAATACAATTACAAGTAGTAGCTTTAATATTCACTATATCGTCATTGCGGTCGGCCGTGGCCGGCCGCTTCTATAAACATCAGTCAAAACATACATCAAAATCAGGTTTTGATTGAACCCTTATACTCTGCTTAAGGCATGTTTTAATGGTAACCGAACAATGAGCAGGGAACCAAAAATGTGTAGACTTGTTCTCGAATGTTTCCAACTTTAGGTTAACCTATTGTGCGAAGCAAGCGGAAGCGAACTTAACTTACCCAAGGTAGGCGTTATTAGCCAGCATTGTAAGAGGAGGTTGTCGATGTATTCTGCATCATTGTATGTGCACAAAAGTTGTTGTTTTTTATGAGAGTGTTTGTTCATGGTAAGTTTTTGCGAGGATTTTTTGATAGGGGGCTCAAATATACATGTAAAAAAGGGGGTTCGATTTGGTACTTTTGCCTGATTATTTCTGCTCTTTTCGGTATTTAGTAAAAAGTTCGCGCCCTTTTCTGTCACATGACAATCATTCGGCAAACCTCGTATCGGTCGCCATGTTAACTACTTTCGCTTTTAAAGATGGCGGCCACGACAACAACGGTCTCGCTTCGCAAAAATAATGGCAAAATACTCGCTATCAATAGCTGCAACTACTATACTGTTGGTGTTTGCCATATTGTCATGTAGTTAGTAACAGTTTTCACAAGGTTTGAACGCCAACAAATATTTTTGCTGCCAAATATCGAGTGAAATAGATTTGATTATGAAATGACCGATAAAAATTATAATAAAGTTAATATAAAAGTTGTTGATCATGAGAAAGACCTTGGTGTTATTTTTCAAGAAAACCTTAAATTTGATCTTCATATAAGTTTCGTGGTGAATAAAGCCAACAGAATACTTGGACTTATTAAAAGATCCTTTGTTTTTATGGATAAAAGTACTTTTTTATGCCTGTATAAATCATTGGTGAGATCACACTTGGACTATGGTGACTTGATTTGGTTTCCTGTGCTTAAGAAACATATACGTATGATTGAAAACGTGCAAAGAAGAGCTACAAGAATACTTTCAACTCTGAGACATTTGTCATATAGCGAAAGACTACAAGAATTAAACTTACCCACACTACTATATAGACGTAGGCGTGCTGATTTGATACAAGTTTTCAAGATAATTAAAGGCTTTGATGACATTCCTATAGAAGATTTCTTCCAAATATCAGAATCTACAACTAGAGGTCATAGTCATAAGATATTTAAACCTCGGAGTCAGAAATCAATACGTCAAAATTCATTTTCGGTTCGAATAGTTGAAGATTGGAATTCATTGCCAGAAGAGGTGGTATCTGTTAAAACAGTTCTTCAGTTCAAAACTAGGCTTGATAAAATGTGGATACACAGGAGATTTGATGACTCGGAAATATATTGAAAAACTTTTTATTTTACATACTTATTATAATTGTATATAATTATGCCAATATAAATCTTCCATGAAGTATTAATGAGGAACGACACCGGAAGTCAGACAATTGTAGCTGAGATAATGACAGAGAGATAGGGAAGAAGAACCAGTTTAAGGGTTCACTAGTCCCTTAAACTCAAGTAAGAACTCAAGTAAGAACTCACGTTTTCCCTTGCAGTTAAAGATAAGCATATAAGGGGATTCACAAGAAGACAGCCCGCACATAAATTTGTGGAAACTTTACATTTGAGGCACTCAACCTACATCGTGAGAAGTCTACATTGGAGAAGATTGTGCCACAAGGCCTTATACGGAATACATACTATTTTGTTTGTTTACTGATTGATTTGATTCTTTATGTCCCATCAACAATCTTTCAGTTGAACAGGGAAGGGTCTTCCTGGGTTGAACCAGTACTAAGCTGGGATAAATGTGTCTTGCTCAAGGATGACAACGCAACATACGGGAGCGCAGTGGCCCAGTGGTAGAGTGCTTGACCAAAGGGCCATGGGTTTGAGCCTCACCGGCGTCACTGCGTTGTGTCCTTGAGCAAGACACATTTATCCTAGCTTAATACTGGTTCAACCCAGGAAGACCCTTCCCTTTATAACTGAAAGATTGTTGATGGGACGTAAAGAATCAAACAAACAAAAACAACGCAACATTCCTATCCCCACTCCCGAGCAGTTCCAGTTTGAAAAAGTGAGTGTTTAACATCCCACCAGCAGGCAGCAGAGCTCTAAGGTCATGGAGACACCGTCACAGCTCAGCCTCATCTGTGGATCGAACTCTAGGACCCCTGGATTAGTCACCAGTGTTACAGTTACATTACATGTTTTGCTTTGATTCTTTACGACACATGAACAATTTTTCAGTCGCCAGACGGGGCTAGACTCGAGTTGGAGGGGTTGTGGGTTTGGGCCTCACCAGGGGCACTGTCGCACTGCCTTGTGTCTACCACTGAGCTCCTAATTTTATCTGTCTGACAGGATTTGTTCTTATTCATCTCCCCACAGACCCTCCCAGGGGTTGGTTAGGGGGGCTGTTTTCTTATTCCCCTGAATGAAACTACTTATCCCCACTCCTGTACCCCAAACATAAAATTTACCTTGTTCCTCCATTTCCCAAACCCCTGGATGGGCCTCAAGAATGTTTAGCTGATTCCAAAGCATAAAGTCAAATTTTGAGAAAAATAAATTTTGTTCCTATTCTTAGACATGTGCGGATCCAGGAATTTACATCAGGGGGGTCCAGGTCAGTCTGACAAAAAAAGCTCAGACAATGTTTTTTTTTTTTTTTTTTTTTTTAGTCCTCAGCTTATTTTACAGAAGTCAAATAGTCAATTTAAAAGAAATCTATCATTTTTCAAGGTTCCAGAGGGGTCCAACTTTTTCCAGGGGGGGTCCAATTGCTGATTCCCTATAGAAACCCATATAACTTGTGATTTTCCAGGGGGGGTCCGGACCCCCTGTTCCCCCCTCTGGATCCGCACTTGCTAGACCCCTTCTGATGATGGAAATAAAAGAATAAGTGCCATAGGCCCAGTTAAGCAAATATTTTGAGCATAAAATTCCTTATAAATCCATTAATTCTAACATTTAAAGAACCATCTCATTGAGACAGTTCCTTTGGAAATAATTTTAAAAGTTTTAATTACTGAGACTCTTTTCTGGAGACCTACATGTTTATAGGTGTCACAATTTGGAAAATTTTACTTTTATTTTTCTGAAATATGACATTCCCATGGCTGTGGAAATACCATGCCCGACTTGTCCGACCTGGTCCCATTTCACTTAGGACAAGTTGAAAATTTCTATTTACTTGTCCTTGGACAAGTACAAATGTATTAAGTTAATAAAATTCTGTATTTCATATTTTGATTAATTATTACAAGCTCACATCTTGCATTGAAAACTGTGGATCCTGATACATACAAGAGAAGCCAGCTGATCAGGATCCATCCTGTTTACAAGAGTTGATCTGGTTTCATACTGTTTTTGAAAGAATAAATAGTAAGCACAGATTTTTTTCTTTTGGACAAGTAAAATATTCTATGGACAAGTACATTTTGGCTTTTACTTGTCCCTGGACAAGAAGAAAATTTTATTATTTCCACACCCCTGAGTCATTTCATTCAAATTTTCTTGAGAAATAGTATTTCGCCATTTGAACCTTTTTTCTCTACATTGAATGAAGTTTTAAATTATTGACAAATCTGTTTTTTTCTTCTTCCACTTTTTGAGTACATTTATGATTATTATGTCCCCGCCATGATAATGGGCGGGGCATTAAGTGTTACCCCTGTGCGTACTCATGTAAGTACATACGTCTGTCCCGACGACGTCCGCTCTCTAAATCGAATACTTTTGATCCGAATTTTATGAAACTAGGTCACTTTGTTTAGTACCATAATGTCTTCTTCAAGTTCGATAATGGTCCATATCGCACCAGGCTCTCAGTAGTTATGGCCCTTTGTTTATGAAAATTCACCGTTTTAAACGATGTCCGCTCTCTAAGTCAAAAATTTTTATCAGAATTTTATGAAACTTTGTCTCGTTGTTTAGTACCATGATGTCTTTTTCAAGTATGATAATGGTCTATATGGCACCATGCTTTAAGGAGTTATTGCCCTTAGTTTATGAAAAATCATCGGTTGAAACGACGTCTACTCTCTAACATGAATAGTTTTGATTCTTGGTCACATTATTAAGTGCCAAAGTGTGTTCAAGTTTTAGAAAGGCCCAATCGCATCATGCCTTCAGGAGTTATTGCCCTTTGTGAATGACAATTCCCTAATTATACAAATTTGGCAATAGCGGGGGCATCCGTGTCCCATTGACACATTTCTAGTTTTCTTTATGCTTTAGATACACTATTTACACAATGTGCTTTAAATCATTTGGCAAGGATTTGAAAATATTCACATTTGATTTTATATTATAGAAAATAATTTTGACACTTAATTCATTCAAATTTTCTCCAGCAAGAGTGAGAATAAAAGGAAATTTAAAATGGCATTTTTTCTGTAATTAATGAAATTCAATGCATATTAAATGTTAAAAACAAATAAAAGCCATTTTTCATGATCGAAATCGTAAAACTTTCACATTTTTATTAATAAAACCTATGTTGAATTTTAGAATTAAGAGTTGAACTCATTGTCACAAATTATCTTTTAATCAAGAGCACTGTAATGGAATAAAAGCCTTGCTTTCGTGAAATCTAGCCATTTCAACACAATTAGCTTCCATGGTGTAATAGGAAACATACTCACTCTTGGAATGAGGGCTCCAGGTTCAAATCCTGGTAGAAGTACAAAGTTGGGCAACTGGAAACTGATTTGGATGAATCAATTATAGTAACAAAAATAGAAATCTAGCCAGTACAACAAAATTAGCTTCCGTGGTGTAATAGAAAACATACTCACTCTTGGAGTGAGGGTTCCAGGTTTAAATCCTGGTGGAATTAAAAAAAACGTTGGCAGCTGGAAACTGATTTGGATGCTTCAATTATATTAATGAAATTTGATAGAAATCTAGCCAGTACAACAAAATAAGCTTCCATGGTGTAATAGAAAACATACTCACTCTTGGAGTGAGGGTTCCAGGTTCAAATCCTGGTGGAAGTAAAAAAGTTGGCAGCTGGAAACTGATTTGGATGCTTCAATTATATTAACAAAACTTAATAGAAATCTAGCCAGTTCAACAAAACTAGCTTCCATGGTGTAATAGAAAACATACTCACTCTTGGAGTGAGGGTTCCAGGTTCAAATCCTGGTGGAAGTAAAAAAGTTTGCAGATTGAAACTGATCTGGATGCTTCAATTATATTAACAAAATTTGATAGAAATCTAGCCAGTTCAACAAAATTAGCTTCCGTGGTGTAATAGAAAACATACTCACTCTTGGAGTGAGTGTTCAAGATTCAAATCTTGGTGGAAGTAAAATGTTTTAACACAAATAAGAAAATAGTTACAATTTTACGCATAAAAAGTTCCTTAATCTGAACGTATGATAATGAAGGAAGAAAAAAGGAGAGGATTAGGATGAGAAATTCGCCCAGATGTGATATCTGGCTAGTGCTTGATCTGGAAGGGATCAATGTTAGCCCTGTTTATGAGATTTTGAGTCTGACTTTCCATAGAAATTCAACCTAAAAATACTGAATTTTGATACTCAAAAGAACCGTCTTGATGAGACTTTTTTTTCGAGCACCCAAAACATATATTTTAACTTAATATGAACTTAGGCACTACCTAGATGCAGACATATTATTATTTCAGGAATTCACTATGGGATTTAAATTGTTAAGAAATTGGCAAGATCACAAATTTAACAAACAAGGGAGGACCTTTCTTTAAGGCAAACCGATTGAGAAGGTAGAAAGATACAAACTGTGACAGTGTCTCATTTCAAATCTTGCAAACTTTTCTTAAAAAGCTCAGATTTTGACAAGTTAGTATAGTTCAATTGGCAGAACAGCATCGGGTTATGATATGTAAGCACCTGGAGGTATGTCTGGGTTCGAACCCCAGTGCTAGCAGTTTGATCTGAAATTTTATCTACAATCTGAAATTCAAAGTACAAAACATGCAGTATGTAAATATCTATCAGTATTTAAGCTAATCGACCGCCAGCTTTTTGGAAAAGCTAATACTTGTTATCTTCTGTACTTACATAAACCGAAAACACAATTGTGGTAGTACATGGTAGAGATAATCTATAAAATGAGCAAACCATATAAAAAGGATGATCAACTAGGAAAAGTAAGAAAAAGGGCAAAGATCAGGAATCGATACAATCAAGTATCACGCCTTACCAAGGATGCCACATGGGAAAGTGACAAACTCACAATTAGACATTACAAACGAAAGCTAAGAGGTTAGCCCTTTCCCAAATTCCCAGCAGGTGACCATAAGGCATCAATAAACAGACTCGCGAAAGCAAAAAACCACAAGACAGAAGAAACACAAAAGAAGAACCGCCTTGGAACAGCCAGTAAATATATTTTACTGGAGGGCTTAAACCAGCTACACGGCGCCAACCTCCATGAAGTCCGTGAAAACATGGTCGAAACCCTCTTTTTATTTTAATATAAAATGCTCGATGGCTGATTTCAAGTGAGTCCAGCAGAGCGTTTATATTGGCTCGTGGTCAAGAGGCCCCAAAACAGATGAGACAGTGCACTGCTTGGTAATAAATAAGGTATATTTTTATGAATGAATATGATATTTATTTCATCTCATGAAGCGAAAAAATGTATATTTCATTCGTGGCGTCACATTTTGGAATGAATATGACATGATTTCTCTTGTTTACCACATCGGGGACGTTTATCATAAATAATTTGGGTACGTAAGCGTATTAACTCAGTATTTAGTGCAGATTGATAATTGAAAATGTGCACTTATGGATTCGCCATAACAACTCTCCAATATTGTTTTTTTGTAACCAATATTTTATATTCACGAAACATTTGCGTTGCTTCGAGTGCCTGTGAGTAGTGCAAAACAGTGTGGTCTTCCAAATCTGAAACCACTGTTCTTGGAGCTGGGGTTAAGAAAGTATAAAATTCAGTATATCCTGACAATTTTATTACCAAAAGGGCCCTTACGATCCAATTAAGCAAATTAATTCCCACATCTTGTGCTTTTGACCGCTTATAGTGTTTGAAAATCCAAGTGGGTTGAGGAAAGTCAACGGTGAAAGCAGAGGTAATCAAATAATATTCTATATTTTCACATGTAAAATGCAACCCTTTGTGATTTTTTTTTTCAAATGTATATTATATTTAAAAAATTTGTTCCTTGCATTTTATTACTTTTTATATAATAAACATTAATTAGACACGTTACATCCGAACACATTACAGGCATAATGTGTATCAGTGTTTGATCTGTTAATCCTGTTCAGGAGACTACCTTTGGCGAAGCAAATTCATCAATAATTTTAATTTGCCTGGATAAAAATAAGCAACACAAGAGATAAAATTATCGTCACCAAGTGTCATCATAAAACCGCCGAATTTCCCAAATAGAGGTAATCACATCCATGTTTAATTTTATTAGAATTTTGACTTCTGATTTGCTTTTGTCCCTTTAACAGATTATAAACTCCCTGTAGCGTCAAAATGATACCATCTGCTTATGAGAACACAGCTTTATTTGATCTACACACCTCACGACACACATTGTGTCAAATATGAATAGCGTCCGTTATACGATGCTGGAGTAGTTGGTCCTTGACCTTACATCCCACAGTCAAAATGGCAATTGGAAACATTTCTTTCACTTACAAATCACAGGCAATCATTGTGCAAAATATGAACACCTTCCGTCAAAATCTAAACGAGAGGTTTACAAGCGGTAGGACAGATTTTAGGTATATTTTACCTTGATCTTTGACTCCAAGATCATATCGGTGCCCTGAAATTCTCACAACATAAACTATCATTGTGCAAGATATTAACACCATAGGAGGAAACATGGGAGAAATTTACGCTGATCTAACCATAAATATATGTAAATACATTTGACCTTGACCCTTGAAACCAAGGTCATAGCGATAATCGAAAACTTTGTTGTCATCTACACACAAGAATCTATTACTGTACCAAATTAGAACAGTAAATGTATATGTCAAATATATCCAGGAGTTAGCGTCTCAAGCAATTAACCAGCTGACGGACGTTCAAATGGACAGACAGACAGACGCATGTACTGACGGATGGGACTGATTATAATGTACTAGACTACAAAAATCATCACAAAAACGTGGACATAATGTGCCAAATTTCACAAAATGACACACATAAAATCAAAATTTTAAAATAGAAGCATTATTTGTGTTGTTCAGTATACTCAGCCTCCAGCAAGCACATGCAAATTGTGTTTCATCAATAAAATGACAACTTTGTAATGTTATACATTGGAGTAAAGCGAAATAGTTTTAAGAGGGATGTTTCTGTTATTTTACCAATTTGGATTAAGAGTAGGTCCTGCAAAAATGACAAGGATACAATTCAAATATGCTATATACTTTGCAAAAAATTACTATACATTACATTTTCAGCTATTTTTAAGTCAATTGAGTGTAATTAGACTTTGTCCACTAAAATTATTACATGATATTAGTATGAACCTAACAAGGTTTGAGCCTCACCGGCGACACTGCGTTGTGGTCCTTGAGCGAGACACATTTATCCTAGCTTAGAACTGGTTGAACCCAGAAAGATCCGTCCCTATATAACTGGAAGATTGTTGATGGGACGTAAAGAATCAAATCAAATGAACCTAACAAAGTCAAAAATGCCAAAATGCAGTGTACTCTACGCATAGCACATTCAATTAGAAAATGCAGCATTTATAATTTTGGTTAGTATAGTTCTTCAAAGAATACTTGGTCATGCTAATATGTATGATTGGTGATAGTTATGCTTATTACATAAACAAATATGCAACATGCAGAGTGTGTTTAAGTGAAAGAGTGAAAATATTTCTCAAGAAGCATTTCTTTTTTGTATAGTATACTTGAGCCTCCACCAATCCTTTGCACAAGGGTTTTAACTCTTCAACGGCAGAATTGAAGAGGGTACATATTGCCCATTAAGAAAATATAATTTTCGTCATGTTATACCTTTGAGTAAAACGACGTCGATTTTTAGAGGGATATTTCAGCTCAGTCTGTAGCCTATCTGTATAGGTAAATA
Organism: Loripinus fragilis; assembly: GCA_964019695.1. Classification (NCBI taxonomy): domain Eukaryota; kingdom Metazoa; phylum Mollusca; class Bivalvia; order Lucinida; family Lucinidae; genus Loripinus; species Loripinus fragilis. Next base: position 102,309,662 of record OZ026518.1, read on the forward strand.
CATTATGGTCGTATTTTAGGGTACTTATATATGTGAATAATAAAGGAACAATGATTAGCTTTTTGCAAACCAAATGATCAAGATCAAGCATAAAGATTGCCACGAGTAGGCATTACATATGAACAACAATGACATAGTCTGATCAGTGCCTATATATGTTACTATATGGACAGTAGAAAAGCTTAACTTGTAACATGCAAAATATCTATACAATCTTTAGTGCCGAGCCTTTTTTATTTTAAAGTGTGCAGGTCTCTCTTCATGGGAGGAGGGTGATTATGTCTCATTGGTGCCGCATACCCAGGTAATGGAACGCCCATTGATAAAGGCCGAATTTCAAGAGGCCTTTTAGAATTCTGATAATTTCTTTATCCATTGAAGTGCTTATGCAACAATTTCTAGCTTTATGCCTTTATGTTCTGTCTCAGCGCGTTTAATTGTCTTGGTGATAGATTCTTAGTTGATATTTACTGGTTTGTTTGATGTTTTGCTTTTTTGCCCCAGAAAAAACAATATTCGGTTTCGCACCCAAGGGTCCTTCTTCAGTACCTTAGCAAAAACAAAGAAAAAACAAAACAAAAAAACACACACTTGTGTGATTTATTTATAGCCAATTCATTGATTTGGTGTATTTAAAAACTCTCCTTTTCTAAAGGAATCTGGGCTCGTTTTAATGGATGTAAGTTTTGTTGGTTAACGCCCTATTTGAAGGCTTTTTGTCTGCCGAGCCTCTTGGTCCCTTTGGTTCGTGCCTGTTCTTTGAAAACTCGGTTTATTATAGATAAAAGGTTTCGTTATCATGCTATGGGTAGACTTTGTAGACTCTGTACTTTTTAAGCTCAATTTATTATAGCCAGATGGGTTGGTTACCAGACTTTATACTCTAAGAGTTTGATCTGTTGGTTACAGTTCTTTATCAACTCTAGTGGGTAACTCGTGGCACGTGCAAAAATAAATTTGTTATTTGCCATAAATACTTAATCGAGTGGGTCAAACAATTTGATATAAACAAGTCAAACAACTTTTAGTGCAACTACAAATCGTACGCAACTTGTCAGTCTGATAGCAAGTTTCTGTATCTGGACTCCAATCTCAAAGAGAGCTTTACTCGCGCCAAGGCCCAGATGGTGTTTAACCGTTGACTGGTCTATTAGCAAGAACATTTCACAACATAGCAATATGTATAATGCACCCAGGGAAGACTCAAATCACATTGGGCTTCAAAGTTTATAAGCAGGCGACAAAAGTCGACCCATTGCAAGGAAACAATTAGAAAGGGAGATATTTCATACCGGTAATATCGTGGGTGTCCGTCGCGTTTTAGGGGCGGTATTGGAAGATTTTATAAGTGAAAATAGGTAGATAATATAAAATAGCGACCGTCGCGTTTTTTAGGGTGGTTTTGGACGATTTTAAAAGTAAAAATATGCATTGATTATATCAATATATAAAGACCAACCCCAAAAGGCGACATGCTCCTATAAGTAATATGGTAACATTTTCTTTTTGTATGAAGTGGTGCTCACTACTGTATTCAGTTTGTGTATGTTGAAGACTTTGTAAAGGAAAAGTGTATACAGAGTTTAACGTACCGTCGTATCCCCACCAATAGCCACAACTTTACCAAAGTCAAATCCTGCACCAACCATTTTATCAAGAAGCTTGTCAAGTGTCTTAAGTAACATAGCTGTAGGCACAGTCACAGTCAACTTATCCTCGTGTGTGCAGACGCCACCCACTGTTCTTAAACATCAGAAAAATAGCATTGTCATGAGGGTTACAAACTTACAACACACTGCTATAAATAAAAACGAAGCGTTAAATCATTCTTTGGGATTCGCCCAGGTACTAATTTAATGAGCGGGCTCAAATACAAAGATCAGCCAAAAGATCGAACGTAACTTTCTTTTTACGACATGAAAGTCGCAACTAGTGTAGAGCATAGCTGAAAAATTTCCCACGCCATTGCTGGCAATAGAACTGGAACAAGATCAATGCTCTCACCCCTGAGCCAAAGACTCGATTCTCTGACACATTTGTCAGAGATTGAGTATAAATCAAATGCTATGCATAGTCTACTATGTGTAGCGATTGATCAGCTTGTAACACGTTATTTATTCTAGAGACGGAACACCAAAGCGCTGGTTGCATAATTGATCTCACAGATACAGCCATGTACATTTTTATGTAAACATTTTGTGAAAATACTGAATATGCACATTTTCATGCCCTTTCCTCCGATGGATCAGTGCTTGATATCGATGCCAATTGTTTCTCCAAAATAGTAGGTCAGTATCCTTGAGACAAACGCAGCATCTTTTTTTACAGCAGACATTAACAAACGAGAACAATTAAAGAGCACCAAGAACAAGACAAAACAACAACAAACAAACAAAACATATAAAACAACAAATGCCGGATAAAGAAAGACTGTTTTCTGGTAGCAGATAAGGCTCAGTTCACTCATGTCCCATATAAATTGTATATTTTTCTTCCGCGCTCTTTGAACGAAGAATTACGAATACATACCCAAACTCCGGTAGATCAAGGTCATATGATACATGTTCTTCGAAGACTATTGTAAGTTCTTCGTTCGTGGCTGTGGCTTTTCCCTGGAAACAAGAGCCTTAATTAAACACAACCCACGAGCATTGGTGACCAAATGGATTAAAAACCAAATATACCGCAAAACACATCAGAGCAAAGACATCTGCCTGTACATTTGTATAATGACCATTCTTTCAGTCTGTCCATGTAAGACACCCCTTATATTTGTATTATGATTTGACTCTGTAACGCGAACGGCCTTTTAATCATGGACGACGTCAGAGACAGCCAGGGATGCCAAATATATTGTCATCAAAGATCTTTGATGAAATTTTCAATAAGAAAAGCAATCCGTTAACTCATTCCTTGCTGGTCGTCTGTTGATAACATTTGCAAACAGTTTGGACTTAGACCATAGGGTCCTGATGTGGATCCAAACATTTTACACTCTGGAAGTGTTCCCGAAGGTTCTGATCTTGATCCAAACCGCTTGACACTCTGATAGTGTTCCTGAAAGATATTTTTGTAAAATATGTTAATTTAGAATAAGAAATATTTTTAAAAAAGATATTAAGCTGCACTTCAATTGTGGAATTCGTTTTTTATATATGTAAAGCTGTTTGTTACACTTGTAAAGAGAGGACCGTGTTCCATCGTGTAGAGTTTGTTTGTTACATGTATTGGTAATAAAATGTCGGCCTGATCTGGATCCAAACTGCTTGACACTCTGATGTATTTCTGATAGATTTTTTTCAGAAAAAAATGCTGATGACAAAAAAAAAAGCATGCAAAATTAACCAGTTTGCAAAGAGGACACACAAACACTAAACTTTGGTGGAATTCACATTTAATTATCATACGGACCTCAGTAGGAACAGTGACTTTCTCGATCAATATGCAATGGGTCATCGGTTACTAGAAGATGCCATTTTAAAATTATTTTAGAAATTCAATGATATGAAAATGCTAGAATTATTTAACATAGAGTAAGACAGCTTTAGTTAAAAAATGATTTAAATGTATTCAAGAGTGACCTTTGCAATGGATAGATTTGTCTAGAAAAGGTCTACTTTCTGTTTCTGAAAAGTGCAGCTGCTTCAGTCTGTATCTCTAGACTTTGAAATAATTTTCAGTGATCGTTGGAACACAAAATAAGTGCGAGTCGACAGTCTGGCTATTAACCAATGAGATTTTCCCTATTTAAGCAGGTTCTCTAAAATGCAAAATTCCAACTAAACCTAATTGGTTGAAATAAGCAAGGGAAAGTGATATCATAAGGCACACCCGAAAAAAGTCAGTAGAAAAGTCAGTAGACAACAACAAAAGTATGATGGATCATGTGCGGATCCCAAAAAAATTTTTCAGAGGGGTCCAATGTTGACTACGTTTTTAGTTGATTAGGGGAGAGAGAGAATCCAAATACCACTATAAGCGAGCCATCATCCCCATTCAAATGGCGTTTCGCTGGGTGCCCAATGGTGGCCTAACACTGAGTGCTGGCTTGTTAGCTTTGTAGTTTTACAGTGGATCCGGACCAGTATTGCTAAGAAGCCCTATAGTTTTGTGATTTGGTCTGATGATTAACTTCCTACCACTCTCAAACTTTCATGGATCCAAGCTTTAAAAATATATCTTTTCTGAAGAATTTACGATTTATAAGCCATCATGACAAAACCAATAAAAGGAGCTCGAGTGTGCACAGAAAGAAGACTCAGATCAGTCTGGGCAATAGAATTACAGCAACAGAAACCCCACACGGACAGCAATCACAGCCACCTGGGGTATCGGGGTGGGGGTGGGAACTGCTTGGAGCATCCCCATAGATTCCACTTCTAGTGAAACATGAAAATCTAGTATGCATATTCCACCCTCTCTCCCCAAGCATTTACTAAAATGTTATTGCTTTACTATCATCACATGAAAGCAATAACAGTTTAGTAAGATGCAGCCTGATCTACTTAACCCATTTATGCCGAATTAACTTTCCTATCTCTATCCATAGGGCGAGTCTAATTAAAATTTTAGGGGTGTTGGGTGGTGTTTTTCATTTTTAGTCAAATTTTAATAGAACATTCTGCAAGCAAAAAGTGAAGACACTGATCAAACGCAGCATTCTGCTGCGTCTAAATGGGTCGGCACTATTTGCACATGTCCCACAAAAAGGACGCTATGCTTATGGGATCATATTAAACAATTTAACGTAGAATAGGAAGAGCTCTATGAAATAGATGACGACCTAGAGTCTAGATATTGCATGAACCCCTTGTACTAACCGAACGCTGAGTGAGTCCAGAACTCACCCAGTGCGTATCACCTTGCGTGAAGAGAGAGGGTAAATTATGCATAAGTGCGTTATAATACGGAGTCTGTCGTGGATCGAGGACCTCCTGTTTTACAAAATGGAACGCATACATACCTGTTGCGTGCTGAAATCTAAGCCAAGGTAGAGCTTTTCGCTTCTTTCCATTTCGGTTTATTATCATCCAACAATATTTGTCTCAACAAGATTACGTATTAATATGCAGGCACTACTTGTTGTCCATGAAAATGGACTTATTTCATATTGGTACATTAAGCTTCCATTGCACATACAAAAATGTACTATACATGTCACAAACTGCTACCATGGCTTTGATGGTTACACGTAGAAAAACAATATTTCGAAAAATACAGACCAACTCGATCTGCACTGCCACACATGCTTTTCTCATTTTGATGTCTATGTGTGCCTTAAAGGCCTTCTTTCTGCAAAGTGAGTCATCTTGACATAATTACACAAGATAAAGCGATTATGCGCAAAATACTTTTTTCTTTTACTTGCTGTCAAGGAGTGCAAAGATGTGCATTATGATATGCATACTTCAAACAATTAAGTACTGCTCATGAATATTATGGAATACTTTATGAGCCAGTATATGAGATGTTGGTGAATATTGCATCTGCAAGCATCTAAAGCACAGACGGGACTGTGCTTTCGCACAGTCTCGTCAGTTCCTTATCTGCTCGCATACACCATGTAAGGATGTAGACGATGGCTAAGACCATACGTTGGACTTATATTCCCACTTGATAGCTACGCATGCATGCTTTAAGAATGAATGAACGCATATGTGATAAGGACCAAACTCTAGTGTGCTGGCCCATAAGATTCATTTCGGCATACAGACAAATAGTGTGGGCACAGAGAAGAGTCTGATCTGGTTCCACACTGTTTGCTATAGAGACGTTTTAAAAGGATTAACAAACGAAAAGCAGACACCATTTAGTTGCGATTAGCTTCAGAAGAGTTAACATTAACATTATATCACTAGATGATGCTCTTTATCTCTAAGGGTCAATTTTTACTGATATCAATGTAATAACATTTCTATAAAATAGTTAAAGAAATATAGGTTATGTCAGTTTCAGTCGTGTATGAACTTTCAAAATGAGATTATAATATGTAAACGCACCGGAGGCTACTACAACGAACTGATGCTGGCTAAATTCCGCACCGGAACTGGCGTAAAATCTATGACTTTATGATTTCTTTATAAGCTTCCATTTATTATGCCCTCGCTTTTTTTTAAAAAAGTGAAGGGTATATTGTTATCGCCTATGTCCGTCCATCCATCCGTCCGTTATGCTATCTCCTCCTTAACCATTGGTCGAAATTCAACCACATTTGATATGTGAGTTACTCACATGAATGGGGCCTGCAACGGAAAAATTATTTTGACCCCGTTTCCTGGGGCCCTGGGGAGGGGTCAAAAATTCAAATATCATTTAATTTCAATTACAAAGTCAATTCCAAAGATTTTCTGCCAAACTTTGTGTGTGTTCTCACAAATGAAAGATACAAAACAAATCAAATGGAATTTTCATTCTGTCGCCAGGGTAATGCGCTAGGGGTTGGACTTGGGGTGCTTAGGGGTCAAAAATAAAATTCCGTCTGTCCATCCGTTTGTCCGTTATGCTATCTCCTCCTAAACCATTGGACCAAAGTAAACCAAATTTGGTGTGTGAGTTATTCACATGCAACTGCATTATTTTGCTCCACCCCCTGGTGTTGGGGTGGGGTCAAAAGGTCAAATATAATTTAATTTCAATTACAAATTACAAAGTCAATTTCAAAGATTTCTTATACCAAACTGTGTGTATGTTCTCACAAATGACAGATACAAAACATATCAGATGAGATTTTCATTCTGTTGACTGGGTCATGCCCCAGGGGTGGGACTTGGGGGTGCTTAGGGGTCAAAAAAATTCTGTCTGTCAGACCGTTATGCTATCTCCTCAGAAACCATTGAACAAAAACAAGCCAAATTTGGTGTGTGAGTTACTCATATAAATGGGGTGTGCAACAGCAAAAGAAAATTGGCCCACCCCCTAGGGCCCTTTGGAGGGATCAAAAGGTTTAATATCATTGAATTGCAATAACAAAGTCAATTTCAAAGGTTTTTATGCCAAACTTTTTTGTGTTCTTACAAATAAAAGATATGAAACTTATCGCCTAGGTCATGCCCCAGGGGTGGGACGGGGATGCCGTGAGTGCCCAAAGGGTCAAAATTTTATTTTTTCGAACATGGTCATGTGGCAAATCAAATTGACGGGGATCATAAGTGGAACAGAGCGCAAGTAAATATTTCACCCCAGGGTCAAACTTGTGACCTTATGGTGAGGTCATAAGGTCAAATATCATTAAATTTCACATACAGAGTAAACAAGGGTGCAAATATCAGGAATCGATACAATCAAGTATCACACCTTACCCAGGATACCAATGGGAAATTGACAAACTCAAGAGTCAAGTTCAAAGATTTTATACCAAACTTTGTGTGTGTTCTCACAAATCAAAGGTATAAAACATGCCTAAAGGAATTTTCATTCTGTCACCTGGATCATGCCTCAGTGGTCAGACATGGGGGCGCTGGGGGTCAAAAGTGGAGCGTGGGGATTTGCGATGGCGCCCCATTGACTGCGCATTCTAGTTTTATTTGTGATAGCACCAGAAGCACAGACCGTCAGTAACATTGTAGTTTATGGCTCTGCCGCACAATTGTTGATTTGATTCATGGTTTAGCCAGCAAATCCGACACGGTTTTGGAATTTAAACCTTTTTTCTAGTGTTACTGCCTAAATTAAGGGAAATCTGCATGTCTAAGCGCAGCTGTTATCATATTTCCATGAAACCAAAAACGCTTACCAATCTTTTTTACTTGGTAATCTAGCAAATTTTATATTGAGGAATTTAATTAAAACGCACTGGGAGCATTTTTTGACGCATTGATACAACGTACTGATGGTTGCTCAGATTATGCGCCATGGTTGCTGGTGCAGGCTCACATCACTGCATTCGCTGTTCATATACTTAAGGCCAAAAGTAACTTTACACTGTTATTATATATACCTTTTCTGGGTATTGGTGAGTGGTATTTTAAATGTGTTTAATTCGTATTAAAGTTCAATCAATTATTCATATGACCTTTTTAATTTCATGTTGTCGCTGTCATAAATGCAACCACAATGCCCTAATGAAAGAAGCAAGTGGGTAAAATAAACTTTTCCAAAACGCATCACTTTTGATGTGTTACTTTAGCTCTGCAATTGGACAATTTTTAATTTTAAAGAACCAGTCTGAAAAACAGGCTATTGAATTGTTGTTTAAAGTTCAAATCAGCCTGGACCCCCTTCGAGTAACACAAAATAAAAAGTTGTGTTTTTACATATATACCCCTTTTTGTGAACTTTACAATGCTTTCAATGGAATTTCCCATAAGAAATTGTTTGCCGTTTTTCTTCAAACTGATGGGAATTTTTATCAGATTATCTCGTCACATACTCAGGGCAGAAGTCTCAACAAATCGCTGGTAAAAAAATCCTTATGCCATCTGAGATAAAGCTTTTAGCAGGGACTAAAATTTACTATTGTTTTAATTCAAAGGGAGATAATTTCAAAGTGAACCAACTTTAAAATGCTGCCAAAAACAAACTATACGTCAGAGACAGAATGTCTTACAGTATTTTTAATGTGCAATCGATGACCCTTAAAATAGCCTGTTCAAAACCTAGGTTTACTTTGCATTTTGTTAGGAAATGCTGATTTTGTGCTTTTAATGAAAGCACAGATAACTTGAAAGAAGATTAATTTACCTAAGTTGTTTTTCGTGAATTAGGACAGGGCGGGAACCAGCAACTCATTGCAATATTTAATTTGGTTAAACTCAAAAGCAGTAAAGATATATTCCATAGTTCAAAGTGTAAAGTTACTTTTGGTTTTAAGTATATAAACGGTACACAAATCGCCATTTGAATCAGCATATGGTATTTCGTTACTGTGATGAAGCTCAGGCGGGCCTGTGCAAATGTGCGGTCATACTAGAAAAAAGCACCTGCCATGGTCAAACTCCAGAATTGAATTTAATCAACAATTGCGTGGCAGAGCAATAAACTGCAATGTTACCGATGGTATGTGCACCAGGTGCCATCACAAATAGAGTAAACGGAAGCTTATAAAGAAATCATAAAGTTAACAGGTATAGATTTTACGCCAGCTCCAATGCGGAATTAAGCCAGCAACAGTTCCTGAAACAATGTTTCTTGAAAAATCAGCAACCGAAAAATTTTAAGCATGAACAATTACTCATCATGCAAAGAGTAAACGATTGAATTATCAGTATGAACAAAAGTTTCACCGCTAATCGGTCAACGACATGGACGTTTGAAGAATGCTATGCGTCAGCACGATAAGTCCAATAAACACATGCATAACCACACCGGATATGCGGCAATCGAAAAAGTTAATACTATCGACGGACGTTGATCAAAAACCGTTAGAGCCAGTGTTTTTGACTGCCATTTGTCGCCCAATTAATCGCTAGAAACAGAGTTTTCGAATGTCATTTGTCGCCTATCGGGCGATAAATGACAATCGAAAACACTGTTTCTAACGATTTAAGATCCGCGTTTGTCGATTGTTAAGAGCGTTTTTGACTGCCGCCTATCCGGTGTCATAAATGCACAATTTCAATATTTAAAATATACCCTTTGCCAAAAATGTAGCATAATTCGAGAATAAATACAATGATTTATACATATAATGTTATTTCATAGACACTGCAGAGCGCAGCTAGTTAGTAGAAATGAAAATGGAGACAGAACTGTGTTGAGATAGGGCCTTTATTTTAATGCCATGACATCCCCCCAATATTTTCATTATGTGAAAAAAAATTGACATGTCCGGTCTTTTAGCTTGCATTAATAAGAAAATCGAAACAGCGTGGCTTATGGTTTCTATGACGCCGCGAGTATTCTGAGACAACCCAAATGTAAAACGTAACAGAGTATCAATATCTTACATAATGAGCGTGAAAAAGTTTCAGTCGAACTGATGTTCGTTCTCGAAAGCAAAAGGAAAGAAAAATCAAAACATGAAGTTTTAGGCCTCTGGCAACGTTCATTTCGTCTACGTAACTCCATTACTTTTTGGCGTAATTTATATCCTAAGGAGCAGGAATAATCAAAATCTTTAAGTGCCGCCATATACTCCTTAAGCCATTGCATTAACGATAAAAGCATGTCGACTTGCGCGATCGTAATCCGCCTGTTATTGCTGTTTGAAAAGTAAAGCCTGACGTTAGGAAAGAAACGCTGCGAGTTGGAATGCAATGAAACATGTATATATAACCGACCGCTTTCGTGTTTTCCTATTAGTTAAGACATTTGGCTACCAGATCAAAGTATTTGTTTTCAAATTGAAATAAACTCATATTTGCCAGACGACAATTGTTAAAAGCACTAACGTCGGTGTAACGTCAGAAAAACTAGCATGAGCAAAACAAAATTATGGCAAATCACGGTACATTGTGCAAGAGGATAAAACATGATAAAGGAACGATCCTCAAATCAGTCATGTAGAAGAGACCGCGAATATAATGCGTTTCTAAAGTCCTTCAGTATATATGAGCCGTGGCATGCGATTTCCAACAATGTGGCAATTTGACAAGTGTAGACTCAGACGAGCATGTGCAGCCTCTTTTCAGGCTTAGAACCTCAAAAAGATGATCGGTCAGTAGCTTAATACTCATAGAATATTCAAGCGACGAGCAAAGGCTTTGATCAGACTGTGCGTATGCGCAGGCTTTGCTGATCGCACATACCACATTGTTGGAAATCTTATGCGCTGGCTCATATATGAGCTCACATAGCAAAATGTGATAGGTTTCACTAAAATTCGTGCTTACAGGTCTGCAACGTAATTTACTCTTTTCTTGTGTACTGTAAATATGGTTGTTGAAACTACAAATCAACCTATCTTGGGACATGTTTAGTTAACTGGTGAGCTGGTATTCGTATACATGAGGTCCTATATATCCATAAAATAATATATTGTATGTTGGTGAACATGTAAATAGTTCAACCACGAACATGGTGACTCTAAGGGGCTGAGGTGGATATTCTTACCAATTTACTATGACTGACTTAAACTGCAGCATATTACTTGACTTTTCGCTTACTGTAAAGGCGGCAACTTTAATATTCATATCTGGGCGTGGTTCGGCTATTTTATCTGCTTAGGAAGGGAAATCAGGTTTTATTTACAATTTGGTAAAGAGTTAATAAGCTTTTTGAGCCGCGCTCACGTGCGTGCATTTCATGAAAATACTAACAGTATACTGACTAAACTCACATTTACTAACCCTTAAAGCGCACAATCACAAGATGTATATGTTTTTGTTGTCCACTAAACTATTTAAAGCCTCATAGATAAACAGTGTGGACCCAGATCAGACTGCTCCTGTAGGAGCAGTCTGATCTGGGTCCACAATGTTTGCCTTCCTGCTTATGTTAAATAGACATTTTCAGATGCAATTATTTTGCTGGTGTTTTAAGGACTAAATTATGACTGAGGTGGTGGAACCAAGATGATATAGTTATTTATGAATAAAACCACGCCTCATTTTCAGCTTTTACCTATGCCTGAAGTTGACCGATCCTAATTATACATTCATGAGGCGCCGCCTTTACAGTAAGCGAAAAGTCAAGTAATACCGCACGTGTACAACAATCAGTAGATATTTGAGCCAGCATAAATTATAATTCTGGACTGGAGCGTAAGCATACTTAAGCTAAGATGCTGAGCGGTAGCGGTTGGTATGGATTCTTAGGCACAATATCAACATCTACGACTGATATCAGTCTATCATTTGACCTCTGGTGGGATGCTATTTGTGTAGGGTGTCTAGTATGCACGCCTTTGTCTCTCTGCGAATACACAGACAGAGACATATTGACTTTAAATAACTGATATTTAGCGTATAGAATGTTACAAGCCATCTCATGTTTAATCATTCTTAGCCATGCTGGCGTAACCACATCGATGCACAAATGAGGCAAAAAAGAAGAAGAAAAAAGCCCTATAGGAGGACCTTTTTGCGGCGTTGACTTAGTTTTGCCGATCGGCCTCCATTTTAGCAGCTTCACTTTCTGACTTACTCCAATTCATACGATAAAAGAATCGGTCCTGCGTATCCCTTAGTGGTTGCACAGGCTTGTCATGACCTGAGTAATTGTCAAAAACAGTTAAGGTCCCTTTTCACAAACATTGTACTACATATAATCCGCATTTGCAGCACGGGCGAAGCGATTCTTTACTCATGCGCAACCGAACGATACAAAACGTATTTTATTTGCTTATAAGAGACACACTTATTGACGGCGTATTTTCTACAAAATACATCTGAGGTCAAAACTATAAAAATATTTTGATGTGTTCGAAACGCATTTATATACTTTCCAATATCATCTAATGCATACGATACACTGTTACACACACGCACGCACACACGCATGCTTACGCACACGTATAGGCACAAAACACACAAAGGGTTTAAATTTTACCCTGAACCGAATACATTAAGTGTATGGGCATGGCATCCTCATGCGAGTATTAAAACCTGGAAAACAATTTCGGTGGGCGCCTTTCCCGCCTAAACTGCAATTTTCTGCAATAAAAGTTACCAATGCACAAAATTGCCATATCATATGTGACTTGATAAGAAATTAACGCGGACCTTAGAACTTGCACAGGAGCCATATTTGTACATTAGAAGTGGTTACATTGTTTGTTTGTTTGATTTGATTCTTTACGTCCCATCAACAATCTTTCAGTTATAAAGGGACGGAGTTTCCTGGGTTGAACCAGTACTAAGCTAGGATAAAAGAATTTGTTATATGACTTTAACAACGGAAAAGACGGGACTACATGTTAATAACATCTGGGTAGACCAGAAGGCGAACAAATTGTAAGAACATTGAAAGGTTGACAAAGCAGCTCAAATGTATGTTTTCGGGTGGTAAGCTGTAAAAAGTTGCCAAACTAATATATCTGTCTTTTATGAGCAGGCCTTCAGTCCCGCTTATAAGAGAGTGTAAACTATCACGAATTAAGCTCACTTCAGTATCTCAGTATTAACGAGTATATCGTGCATTTCGTTCTTATGAAGAATATTTTAGGTATAAAAGAGTCTGGATGCAATACATGTGTATTATTTACAGAAGTTAACGTGACAGGTGAGTCGTGATTATGTATCTGTGGGGTTGATAATTCATATGTATTACTAGACTTTTCGCTTACTGTAAAGGCGGCAACTTTAATATTCATATCTGGGCGTGGTTCGGCTATTTCATCAGCTAAGGAAGGGAAATCAGGTTATATCTATAATTTGGTAAAGACTTAGAGTTAATAAGCTTTTTGGGCCGCGCAAACGTGCGTGCATTTCATGAAAATCCTAACCGTATACACACTGAACTCACATTTATTAACCCTTAAAGCGCATAATCACAAAATGTATGTTTTTGTTGTCCACTAAAATATGTGAAGCCTCACAGACAAACAGTGCGGACCCAGATCAGACTGCTCCTGTAGGAGTAGTCTGATCTGGGTCCACATTGTTTGCATCTATGCTTATGTTAAATAGACATTTTAAGATGCAGTTATTTTGCTGGCGTTTTAAGGACTAAATAATGTGTTTTATATTTTGCGTCTATACTAAGATAATGGCGCAAGATGATACAGTTACACGCCTCATTTTCAGCTTTTACCTATGTCTAAGGTTGACCAGTCCTAATTACGCATTTATGAGGCGCCACCTTTACAGAAAGCGAAAAGTCAAAGAATACACATGTACCAGCAAAACAGAACTTCAGTTTTTCTTGCCATAATGTCAATGGATCAAGTTCAATTGTACGAAGAGCGCGATGGCTCCTTGGTAGATTGCTTGGCTCGAGATCGAGATGCTGCCGATTTGAGCCTCGCTGGAGCCATTGCGTTGTGTCCTAAAGCAAGACCCGTTATCCTCTGTATTGGTTAAACCCAGGATAATCCTTTCCGACGTGACTGAAAAAATTCTTATCTGCGACGTAAATAATAGAATCAAGCGAACAATTGTAGCGGTGTCGTTTGATTTTTAATCCTTTGTATACTGGAAACCCCCTTTACGGATACTTTGGCTGCATTTCATCGGGATCTGCACTGTTTACAAAGATAAAAACAACCTTCAGAATCATAAATGCATCATATACTTGACGGCAAAAGGAACACAATTTTTTATTTATTTAGCCTTTGAAACTATAATAAAAATTTACCCGTAATAATTTTATGTTTGACAGGACTTATACGCTAGTTCCGTGCAACTTTATTCCTCTATAAACAGTAAATTAAGTTTTGTTATATACGAGTATGTAAAACAAGCAAAAACCATTCTGTACGATGAAGAGCCATGTTTTGATTCCGATTTCACTGCATGTGCCACAGAACAATGTAACAAATTAGAAAACGGTATACAACCTTTATCATGTTGTATGAGATTTACTGCACGCTAATAACTTTCAGATTTTTATCTTTGTATTGATCTTGAAAAACGTCCACACCTGCTGAGCTGCAAGAAAGACTGGTACATTATGCGTAGTATCAAGTGAGGTATTGTCCAACAGATGCATTTAAGACAATTGTTTTGATGCTAACGTGCCTGTCTAATTAATACACACTTGCCTTGAATAATTCTGGACAATTTAGTCTTCAGAAGTAGCCTGTATAGCCTGATTAAAACGCAGCGTGATATAAGAGTGCATTCTGTGGTTTTGGGTATACACTTTGTAAAGTTCGTGTTAATTTCAAGTGCTTTATAACGTCCAGAATAAGCTCCGTTTATTAGCATTGCGCCGAAGAGCCAAACAATTACGTTGCATTGGTTAATTCACATGTTACATGCATCATTTGATGCCTTTCATATCTTTAGATTGTTATTTAAAGTTGATTTTATACGAATCACATAATTGAAATATGCGTTTCTTTTGCTGTTGTGTATACTTTAGAAAGCTCTACAATTGTATCACTGGCTGTGTTTCTTTGGCATCAAAACGGCGTACGTCGCCGCCTCTCCTGCGCCTCCGGCTTACGCCGATCAAATGACCGGGGATAGGTAGTAAGCCACTGCAATCGAGCAAAACGGCGCAACAATACATCCTTTCTGGTACGAACCGTTAAGAGGCGAAACGGGCCTCGCCGCTTCCGCGTCTTTGTTGAAATTTGGCGAGATCGGCGTACACCGGTAGTGCGCCTATCGGGTGAGCCGCCAAGTGATCCAAATCAACTGAGTGCCCCGCCGGTAATAGCCTACAACGGCTTACGCCCGGCGAAGCCAAAGAAACGCACCCAATATGTATGGGATAACATCCTAGTACAAAGGGTCACAGCCGCAAGAAAAATCGAAGCATACGATATCGGTGTCCCTTTTTTTCTAACAAATACGCATACGATATTTGTGTCCGTTATTTTCTCATAATTACAAATAGGTCCATCTTTAAAAGCGCCATCTGGACATATTTTTTTCACATAAACATTTCTTTCACCAAGATGAATATCAATATTTTATCAGAAAATACTTTGATCGAGGCACCTCTTCATTATCCAATGCAGTGGGTTCAGTCTCCCCACTATGACTAACCTTTCATTTGCATTGCATAGTGCCTACAGTCAAAAGCAATTTAGCGAGCGGCCCCACTCTTAGGGTCCATATATTTAGGTCTGTAAATAACATATTTTTGCCGGTTTTGTGGACGGACATACAGTATTTACCTGTATCCATTTGCAGTTTTCATTCAAGCCCGAATCCATGCTCATTTACCTTATAGGCCAATGTACAGAGGCTTTGACTCGAAAAGCCTTCTTTTACACGCATTTTGGTTGAGGAAATAACCACGGATTTTGGATTAAGCACTGCTGCCTTTTATAATAAAATCACTTGAAATATTAATGATAAGAATTACAAATGGGTAAAGCAGCGTCAATGAACTTCTATTATGCAGAGATGGATCAATCATGCACCTTTAACATCATTATTAATAGTCAAGTAAGCTTTATTGTACAATTCTAACGAGCGTATATACAAATACGGGACCTGTCGAAATCGAGTTTCCGATACAATAAGAACTATTTTATAGATTTCAGAATGATGTGCTACATTGGCTTTATCCTCACAGCATTTGCTGTCCAGTCCATTTATGGTGACCTCGTCCATGGTAAGTTAATACATTTGAGCCGCGGCATGAGATTTCCAACAATTTGACTTTTTGACAAGTGTAGACTCGGACGAGCCTGTGCAGCCCCCATCTAAGCTTAGAAACTCCAAATGGTGTTCAGTCAGTAGCTAAATAACCATAGAATACTCAAGCGACTAGCAAAGGCTCTTATCAGACTGCGCGTATGCGCAGGCTGATCTGAGGCTTTGCTGGTGGCACATACCACATTGTTGGAAATCTCATGCACTGGTTCATTTATATTTTAACGAAACTGAATGGCTCCTGTGATGACATGCGATAAGCCACCCAAGTCATTGTAACTTTAGCATAATTTATTCCAAAATTGCGTACACCCAAATGAATAACACCTGTAACTTCCTGCCCAACAAGAGCTCTATTTTCAAAGGGGAACGTGCATTAAGAGACTGTTTTGGCCCCTCGATGAGGCCAAAAATTGAAAATTGCTTTTCACAATAGTCCAAGTGTAAAGGTCTGATATCGATTAGACTTTTACCGTTGCTATGGTAAAAAAATGGCAACCAATATAGGCTGAAATGGGAAAGTGACCATTTTGGAGAAAATTTGAGACATTTGACAGAGAAATTAACATAGAGCGCAAGCAAATGCCAAAAAAGATATTTAGCACAAGCAATTACCAAAAAGATTCTTTTTCGTATTCGCTTGTGCTGATATCTAATTCTTAAAAAATCGGTCACTAAAAGCCTTAAATCTGGCAAAAAAAAAGGTAATTTCTCTGTTTTAAGCCGATTTTGTCGGCCATTTTTGTTACCATAGCAACAGTAAAAGTAAAATTAATGCCAGAATTTTACACATGGGCAATTCGTCTAATAAACCAATTGGATGAAATCGATGAAAGTATCTTTCAGTTTTTTGCTCGAGACGGGGGGCCAAATTTGACCCTTAATGCACGTAGCTCTTTCTTCTATACTTATTCGTTAAATACTAACTTATTGAATCCGGTCTCCTTAGTATTAAGTAACTTAATTCTGTGCGCATTTCTTGTTTCATCTGGACAGCAATGATCAGAAAACCCCTTTCTCAAACTGCAGACCAACTCGGGCACCGTGAGGAAGAGCTATAGGACATTTACAGTAACAAGACATCCAAAGACGGTGAGAGCAAAGCAACCAGCTCTCTCTTCCTCGTAAAGATGATTGCAAATCTAGAAAGGACATTAAATAATATATACCAAAACAAAGACCAATACAGACCCCCTCCAAAAAAAAAGATAAAAATAAAAAATAAAACAAGGGAGGTACATAAAACAATTAATCAACAACAGAACCAACCATGAACTAACAGAACAACCGCCTTAGAATGGGCAGTAGCCATAGTCACTGGAGGGCTTAAATGTATTTGACTGGCGCCAAATCTTCGCCCTAGGTTCTGTTGTAATTAATACACAAATTGTTTTGCTCGCATGGAGGCCTCCTAACTAATGTTATACATCATCACAGAAACAAATCTATTCAAATTATAACTTTGATGAAACCCAGAAAAGGGCATAGTATATGACTCACAAGTTGTCGGAGCAAAAGAGGGAGCTCAGTGGTAGAGTGCTTGACCCGAGACCGGAGGGCCGCGGGTACGAACCTCACCCGCGTCACTGCGTTGTGTCCTTGAGCAAGACACATTAATCCTAGCTTAGTACTGGTTCAACGCAGAAAGACATGTACCTTTATAATTGAAAGATTGTTGATGGGACGTTAATAATCAAATCAAACGAAGTCAGTGCAAAAGAGAACCTGGTGTTGGGCTACGATGGCCCCATTCAAGGACAAGCATCAGGCACACACCATATGGTTTAAACTTTACGCCAGGGCCATCAATGGGTCTGAAGCCTGACCCAACCCGATTTATAGGGCATACTGACGTCAACTAAAAACGCCTCACTCATTATCACCGACTTCTTAGCGATGATATATAATAATGAACAGCCACATACTGCTTTATGTAAAGGTTGGTATGTTGGAAAATGACTTTGATTTGATATGCAGGTGACGCATTATTCCGATGACGTCATACAGGCTCAACGTACATCTAACGGCATAGTACGATCGCTTATGATTTCAATTTGAATTTGCACCCAGTTTGTGCCGCTAATGTTTGCTCGTTCAATGTCGCGCACATAGCTCGTTCAATGTCGCGCACATAGCTATCTCCCATTTGATTAAATCCACTACTTTGCCTTGTGTAGTCAACAGAATCTTTACATAATTTTGACCCAGATTAGCCCAAACAAGATGTTGGGCCCAATCTGGGCACTGGTGGTTCAGTACCATTTCCATTACTAGTATTATTTACACCAAGTTGTATTCATTATGAAACATTTTTTTAAAAAAAATCGGCAGTTGCAAAAGCCTGCATAATTACCAAGTATGCAAACAGCTACTGAACCGGTCTGATTATTTCAGACAAATAGACTCTGGCTTATTGCTAAACCTTATATATATCAGTGCATGAGATTTCCAGCAATGTGGTATGTGCGACCAGCAAAGCCTCAGATCAGCCTGCGCATACGCGCAGTCTGATCAGAGCCTTTGCTAGTCGCTTGAGTATTCTATGATTGTTAAGCTACTGACTGAACACCATTTGGAGTTTCTAAGCTTAAAATGAGGTTGCAGAGGCTCGTCCGAGTCTACACATGTCAAATTGCCACATTGTTGGAAATCTCAAGCACTGGCTCAAATTATAGTACCTATAATGTACCTACTGCTGCACAGTAAGCAATGTCTTGACATAGGCCACACTGGAAATCTTCGTTTCTGATAAGCTGGTACTGATGTTTCAAAGATGCATAGTAATGAGGCGATTCTGTTTGATTACAACAATTCTCATCATCTTTGAAACATCAGTATAATTATATGTATTGACTTCTTAATATCCTCAGGTTTGCACTATTTGAAACATTCAATTGAATTGTTTTGAAATATTCATGAAGGTTTGAAATAATTGAAGTCTTTATTTGTCCTTATTTTGCCTTCAACAGAATATTTTTTAATTGCAGAGTGTCTACCCGATGGCACTGTCCAAGTGACCAATCCTAATGTTGGTCTCTATAGCCATGTGTTTGCTGTCCAAGATGAAGGTGTATCTGCAGCTGTGAAGTGTACAGTTTCTTCAAGCGGAGCACAAAGTAACATAACTGGATGTTCCCAGGTAAGTGTACCAACGACGGATACTAACATAAAAAGCCACATGCTCTTCATTTTTGGATAGTTAAGTCGGGAGGGTCCACTATATATACGGAGTTCCACTGCCAACGCACAGTTTTTCCTCAATCATTCAAATCTGCAAATTATCTGAAATTGTGTCAGATAAAATATCTCCATGACTCTTCTATCTTTCTGCATAACAAATCCGAAATTTTAGTGTGCATGCGCGAATACTCGCCTTAGGGTACAAAAATGTATTTCCCATGCATTGACTTTTTTATGAAAAGTAAAATATATCAACAATATTACACTTAATAGTTTTGCCCATCAGGGATCCTTGGCTGATTAAGTTGATGTTACTGTAAATTCGGAAATTTTCGCGAGAATTTTATTTTCGCGAATAGCGTTATGAGACATATTCGCGACGTTAAAAATTCGCGACTAGGCCATGTTTACCTAGATCAGTAAACGACAGTGATCTCGCCATTTCGCGAGGATTTTATTTTCACGAAACTTCGCATATGCATGCGAAGTTTCGCGAAAATAATATCCTCGCGAAAATTTCCGAATTTACAGTAAGCCTACGTTAATTTTCAATGGTTTCTAGGCTCAAGCATCAACCTCATTTCATGACACTTAGCCTTATGCTAAAATGTATCCTGGTTGCTCCTATGATACCTTCACAATGCCGCTACCACAGCACATGTCTAAACCAATGCAAGTGAAGATATCTATTTTCTTTGCTAACTCTTCATATCTCACAATAAAAATCACATGTTGTTGGTACTCAAGGGAACTCTCTATGGGACGTTTCACATAAGCCCCCACAACAGTTTTCTAAGCTGATGTTCGAGGAAACCTCCAATATCAGTATTAAACTTGTCCTCAATTTCGACAAAAATAACAAGTTGTGGGTGCTCTTAGCTGTTTCGATGAGATTATTCTGTTCGGCTCTCAAACCACCATGTCAAGACCAATGCATAAAAACACCCATGATATGTGCTAACTTTTCATGTCCGGGCACAAAATCACATTTTTCGGGTGCTAGGAAAAAGTCTCAATTAGATGATTCCCATGTGCTCCAAAAACACATGTCTGAACCAATATATAAGAACTTCCATTTTCTGTGTTAACTTTTCTATCTTTGACAGAAACCACTTGTGATTTACATTTTGGCAATGTTATGTAACGTGATCCATAACGCCATTGGGTAAATCTGATAATTATTGAAAATATAGATTCTTTAAACTGTTACGCTACATATTTCATTTAAGTAAAGTAGAATTCTGAAATTTTCAGGACAATGCCATTGTTGTCTGGTTCTCCAACAGAGCTGGTAGTGTAGATACATTTGCGGGTACCAGCGCCATCTCCTATGAAGTTCAATGTAATGATCTTCCTTCTGGAGGAGTTGATAGGACAGCTGTCAACAATCTGGCTGCAAAGTAAGTTTTATTCGCCAGTTCTCTATTTTAGCCATTATTTTATTGCATTTATTTGCGAAGTAACTCAAACGACTGATAAGCATGATGTCGATTGCTCAAAAGCTGTATGTTGGCGTAAAGTGATCTATGTGAAATGTATAAATTGTTCATACAACAATGTGTATAAATTGTACATACAACAATGTGGCCAAAGGTATCGGTCTCCTTGATAAAAAAGCATTTTTTGTTTATACAGGAAAATGTCATGCAAGTTAGAGCTTTTGAAAGATACTCATGCTAAGATAAAGGCCACCCTGAACTTTGCATAAGGTACGTTTAATTTGCATAGTAATTGGAGAATCACTTACAGGCTAACGCTATGCGGATGAAATTCTTCACCCACATGTCCTGCAAATCTATCAGACTGCTGGAAACAATTTTCTCTTCCAGCGAGACATTGCCACCATACCTGCAATATGGCAAGGAACTATTTGCAAGCTGGCTATGTCATGCCTCCTTGACTGGCCTTCAGGGTCCCGATCCATCTTGGATCGACCACCCTTGAGATATTCTAGGCTCGCGGATACAAGATTGTATCCCTTCCCAGCTGCCACATTTCCTGAATTCGAACACTAGCTGGTTCAACAATGGCATTTCATTCCACAAGGGGGTGGGGTACAACACCAGGCTTTTAAGCATTCGCAAAAGGCGCATAGAATACATTCATAAAGGCGGCGGTGATACAGTATGACTAAAAATATATAAATTTGTAATCATAACCTGGTCATGTCTGTATTTTCAAGAAAGTCGGTGAATTGGGGGTGGCCTTCTTTTTATTGGCAGGAGTATATATCCCCTTAACACTCCTAGAATATTCAAGCGACAAGCAAAGGCTCTGATCAGACTGCGCGTATGCGCAGGCTGATCTAGGGCTTTGCTGGTCGCACATACCACATTGTTGGAAGTCTCATGTCGCGGCTCAATAATATATAGTTTTGTTAGGACGCCTCTTTATATGAAATGTATTTATTGTATTGAATTCTAATTACAGCATTGAAGTTACCACACAGGACATTGTCACCCCATCGTTTGTGGTGTCTTCTGAATTAAGAACTGTCAATCAACTTGGCTCTTCTGCTTCATCGGCCACTGTAGGTGACACCCTTTACTGGACAATTGACATCCCATGTAAGTTCAAATGACGCCTACCACAGTTACGCTCCAATCATATACTGAACCACACTTCTAACGCAAAATCAAACTGAACCTTAAAATATCACATATATTTGTTCATCCATTGTAACGCAATTTATCAAAAATTTAAACGCATATTTATGAATGAAACAAGAACTTCATCAGTCAATCATTTCCTATTAATCATAACCTGATTGGTTGAAAGTCTGCCATAGCCCCTGAACGGTACAACGATTTTGGCAAGACCTCCAAAATTAATCAAAGTTACATTCCTGAAACATTTTGCGTTGGAAGTGTGGGTCAGTGTATGTTGATATACCTACATGAATTATGAATTAAATAAGATGACCAATATTGCATGATCTCAGACATTAGAGGTCGTATGTGCTTCAATAATTTGTTTCCTTTGGTAAATGGAAACGGGTCTTCATACACATGTAATAGTAGCCAAAACACGAGATTGTCGTTTAAAAGGTAATGCCACAAATTATCTCCCTGCATTAAATACAATCATTTTAATGTTGAACTTCTGTATCAAACGCTATAACCAGGCACAGCTGCTTATTGACTAATTCATCTAAGGGAAACCTTTATTTTCTAACGTACATGAAACGGACAGAATTCTAATTTGGTTCTAATTAATGCAACGTTCACACATCTTAAGGAATTATCCATATGCTAATTAAATTCTTTAATCTGTTGACACAAACCTATTATACTACCAGCTTAGCACAAAACTATTTTTTCAGCTGAGTACTCCGCTAAAATGGACTGTACAGCTTATTCTGGTTCCTCTGTCAGCGGAAGTCCAAACAAGTTCCTGGTTGATGATGGGTAAGTTGTACTATTTTACATTGTCAGGTAGGGATCACACGGAATTCCGCGGCTAGCCTTTGTCGCGGATTTCCGTGACATTGAATTTTTTGGAAGGTAGCGGTTTTCCGTGACTTTAAAAAACGCTAAATATATCTCATTGGGGAGCAGCTATTGTTTGTACTTTATAAGGGTCACGGAATTTCATGACATCCTTTATAAATATCTACCATTTTAAGTTTGTGCACGCATGATATTTGTTGTATCGTCGTCAACCTTAGCTCACCTTGAGGTTTGCTTTAGCTCCTACATCTGTGAGAAATGAGCCATTTTCTTTGTTTCATTTAAATGTGTTATTATGCCCCCCTGGATGGGTCTGGTGATATATTGTTTTTCCCTTTGCGTCTGTCTGTCTGTCTGTCTGTCCGTGTCAAAATCCTGTCCGCTCTATAACTTGATTACCGTTAAAGATATTTCAACGACATTTTATACATTTGTAAAGCACATTCAGACGACGTGTCATGCACAAGAATCATAACTCTTGCACGTTTATTTATTAAATTATTCCCCTTGTAACATAAATAAGGGCATTTTGTCCACTCTGTAAGTTGAACACTGTTAAAACTATTTGGTTGAAACTCCATACACTTCTAGAGCACAATGAGACAATGCGTCATGTACAAGAACGATAACTCTGCTTTGGGTGTTTTGGAGTTATTTCCCTTTGATCATTTGCAATGCTATTTCGTGTCCCCTCTATAACTTGGTAACCGTTGGTTGGAGATATTTCAACGAAACGTCATATATTTGTAAAGCACATTCAGACAACGTGTCATGCACAAAACCATAACTCTTGCATGTTTATTCTTCAAATTATTCCCCTTGTAACATAACTAATTGCAATTTTTGTCCACTCTGTAAGTTGAACACTGTTAAAGCTATTTGATTGAAACTTCATACATTTCTAGAGTACAATAAGACAATGTGTCATGCACAAGAACCATAACTCTGTTTTAGATATTTTTGGAGTTATTTCCCTTTGATCTTTTGTAATGCTGTTTCGTGTCCGCTCTATAACTTGATAACCGTTAGAGGTGTTTCAAGGAAACTTCATACATTTGCAATGTGCATTCAGATGATGTGTAATTCACAAGAACCATAACTCTTACCTGTATATTTTCAAATTATTCCTCTTGTAACACATTTTTGTGATTTTTTGAGTCCTAAAAGGGGGAGACATTTTTTTCGTAGAAAAACAATCTTAGTTTCTCTGTGGTGTTAAATTGCATTAGTTAGGAAGCCTAAATGCGAGCTAAACAGTTTTGCGCTTTAACAGCAAAAAAATCTAGGGTGAAGAATTGGCAGCTATTAAGTGCATTTAAGTCCCCCATAGCTTAGGCTGAAATCCGTTCTAAAACAAAAACAGTAAGCGAGTATCATTAGAAATACAACAATCACAAACTGCAGTTAAACTCGTGGCATCATGAGAAAGAGCCACACAACAAACACGAGACACCAGGAAGACGAACAAAGCAAAGCAACCAGCTTTCTCTTCCCCATCGAGATGATTGCAAAACTGGAATGTACACAAAGTAACGCACAACAAAACACGGAACAATTACAGAATCTCACAATGGCAGTAACAATCAACAATGGATCAGCTACAACAGAACCACCGCCTTAGAACGGACATCAGCCAAAGCCACTAGGGGAGGGGGGGGGGGGGCTTAAACGCATTTTACTGGCACAAAATCGTCGCCCTAGATTCTGCTGTTGTTGAAGCAAAAAATGTTAAACTCGCATGGAGGATAATACAGTGCATCATCGAAGAGACAAGCACTCAAATTAACGCACTATGACGAAAATGAGAAAAGGGCTCACGACTCTCAGATAGTCAGAGCTAAAGAAAACCTCAATTTGAGCCATGGTGGGCCCAGCTACAGCCAAGCATCAGGCATCAACCCACAGATTAAAGCTTTACGTCAGAGACGTCATTGAGTCTTAGGCATGACCCACCGTCGTGCAATTGAAGAGGAAGCCACGGCTAAAACCCGTGATTGGGTTTGCAACCAGGCATGCAGACTGTCGCATGATATCCAAGTTATATCCATCTTTTTTTTTATAACGTTTGATTATCTTTTTGAATTGATAACGAAAATTAGGGTTTCTAACAATTATTTTGAATTTATAAACTAAATCCCCATAAAATATAGGTACTGATATGCCCTGTTGCAGAAGAGCTTTTAACCCAATGATGTATTTAACCATTAACTCTGAGTGTCTGTGGTAGAGTTTAGAAAATGCTTTTCGAATTTTATGATATCTTGTTTTAATAACTTAGCAGTCATAAATAGGGTTCTGTTGTTGAAATCATCAATATTAGAACACACTCTCGCAAAACGAATAAGTTGCGAAATATATACACCATAGGAAGGTGAGCGAGGAACATCTCCATTAAAAAATGGGAAATTTACTATTTCAAAATCAGAATCATTAGACTTCAAGCTAAATCCTATCTTGAAGAAAATATCAATCCGCATCTTTTACGAGATGTTTGCACTCTGTGCGCCAGGGCGTTAGTCTCTGACAGCCTGTTACATATGTTACTGTAACAAACTAAGGAAATAAGCAAAATGAAAGTTTGAGCTACAGAAAGAATGTATTAAGCTATCTATTTATTCTAATTTCTTATGTAGTTTGCAAGCTGGATGCCTAAGCTACATAAAAGCAGCATTTTAAACAAAATAACAGCTTCAAATGGTGCTATATGCGTTACATAGATTAAATTTGCCTTTGAAAATTGAAATCGTGACTAACATCATTTAATTTTATAATCGATTTGTGCATTTCTTCAAGTGTTTTAATCTTAGTTAGCTAAAATACTCATTCGACTAATAGAAAGAAACAAATGTTTGCTTTTCTATCTCAAATAAATTGTTTTATATGAGCTATTTAACAACTCTACCCCAAACGATTTTGATATCTATTATTGAAGAAAATTATATGAAAATATTTGACACTGGTGGATATCTTACATTTTTGGGACTGTCATGCTAATGCAATTAAGAATCTTAGATTTGCAAGTTTGACATTAGGATCAGAGTACTTATCAAAGCATGTAACGTATGTTACATGGCATAAGGAATGAGCAAGGAAATTGTCTTGGAAGTAAGAGATGATATTTCAGAAAAAATACTATTTTTCACGTTTTTTCCTATTAATCTATAGCCTCTGGTGCCTTAGTCTAAGTTATTATTGTCATTGCTGATTACAAGCCCATGGACTTGTGTTACAGATGTTACATGTATTTATAATCTTTTTATCACATATTTCCTTATGTCTATAATACTAAAATATATAGACATAAAAATAGAAAATAATAGTTCACATTAAAATGACACTATTTAGCAAATATTCCTATTAAATATAAATATTCAAAAACAATCTTTATTCAAGTCAACCTCACAATGTCTATCATTGTGTCTGCTTCTATGGCAAAATAATCACCCATTTCGTCACAACCAGTAGAATCACGGCATTGTATTAGGACTGCAAACTGAGTACAATCCTTATCCACTTCACCCCTTTAGGAATTGTGCAGATATACTTACCTTAAAGAACAATTCAAGCTAAATCAAATAAGAGATGTTTGCACTCTATTAACCAGGGGGTTAACCTGGAACAGTATGTTAGTTATGTTACCATATCAATTTTAGAATAAATGAATTGAAAGTCTGAGAAACAGAAAGAAGACATAAAACTATCTATTTGTTTGAATTATTCGTGTAGTTTGCATGCTGAATACCTTTGATACACATGAAGGTTTTTTTTAACAAATATACAGCTTCCTATGGTGTTATATGTGTTACATTAATTAAGATTATCGTTTAAAATTGGTAATTGTGACAAACATCACTTATAAGCATTCAGTAGAATCATGGCATTGTATTAGGACTGCAAACTGAGTACAATCCTTATCCACTTCACCCCTTTGGGAATTGTGCAGATATACTTGCCTTAAAGAACAATTCAAGCTAAATCAAATAAGAGATGTTTGCACTCTATTAACCAGGGGGTTAACCTGGAACAGTATGTTAGGTATGTTACCATATCAATTTTAGAATAAATGAATTGAAAGTCTGAGAAACAGAAAGAAGACATACAACTATCTATTTATTTGAATTATTCATGTAGTTTGCATGCTGAATACCTTTGATACATAAGAAAAGAATTTTTAACAAATATACAGCTTCCAATGGTGTTATATGTGTTACATTAATTAAGATTATCGTTTAAAATTGGTAATTGTGACAAACATCACTTATAAGCATTTCGTGTAATACTCATCTTTTGCCATCAAAGGAATTAATTTTCTTTGTATGTGTGGCCTGTCAAATAAATTGACTCAGCTATAACTTGAATCCTTAGCATTCTTAAAAAGCAGAAACAGCATGTCAGTGTCATGGGATCAAACACCTGATTAAATATGGGTTTAATGCCATTTCACATATATGCATACAATGGAGTAAGACTCTGGTATATGTCTCTTCCTGTGAAGTGGCAATAGCAATCTTACTGCAACTGCCTCTGCATCCGTGCTAGTCAATTGATAACCTTGCTCTTATTTTGCAAAAGCTATGTCTCTACCGTGTACCTCTAAGAATACTTTAAGATTTCTGACATTGGTCAAACAGAAATTTGATTGGCTGCTTTTTCTTTGCATCATTTGCCATGGAACCTTTCCAGTCCTTTGGTGCTTAAGTCATCAGGTCTTAGATCAAAAGTATTTTGCTGCGCCTAAAGAACTTAATACGTTTTCTTTAGTTACAATGTTGACTCTTGATGGTTTCGGCAGACAGTCAGAAACAATTTCTGTTACACCTTGAAAATCATCTGGTATATTAGAAAGAACATGAAGTTGGACTTTGCTATCAATTATGCTTGCTACTGGTTGTTGTTTGTTGTCAGTACATTGAAGCAAGCCTTAAAAGAATGTAAAACTTTTGATTTCTCAGTTTTTGCAGCCATATCATCAGCTGTTGCATTCAAAGAAGGAAAGTGGACTATGTGTAGAATGAAAAACCAGTAGTTCTATATTTTGCCTTATGGAAGATTTATACAGAGTAAACAAGTTGATAAGGTTACCCCATTGCATGATCCATTGAAAACACTGAAATTGAAAACACTTGCCTCTGACTGTATTATCAAAAAAGATGTCACGACAATGCCCTTGCTCATTTATTACGGCGAGTTATATATGTTACATCCTTTAATAAGCGCTTTAATCTTAGAAACTTAGTGAATCCTTGAGGTGAAAGGGTCTAATTTACGCTCTGTTAATCCTGCATTGCATTGCTTTACGTGTTGTGATACATCTAGCTCGTTTATCTGAAGGGAAAGAGTTACCTCCTTTTCAGCACCTTAGAAGTACTAAGGCTTTAAATAAGTTTTTGAATGCTTGGGGGAAGATAATAAGTGCAGAGACATTATTAGATGAAAATAT
The DNA here is from genome assembly GCA_964019695.1 of Loripinus fragilis. Lineage (NCBI taxonomy): Eukaryota > Metazoa > Mollusca > Bivalvia > Lucinida > Lucinidae > Loripinus > Loripinus fragilis. Next base: position 102,337,879 of record OZ026518.1, read on the forward strand.
GTTTGTTGCATGTATGGAAAGGCTACATTTATAAGAGTTAACCAGTTAAGATATGATTCTTTTTTCTCAGAAATATCAAGGCACATCATTCCAGGTACTCATTGCTTTTAATGGCATAGTTTTCCTCCTTGTAAAGCTTTAGTCTTTCTCCTACTTGCAGAGTGTCACTTGAAACACATATTCAAAAAGAGCTAACTAGTAGGAATTCATATCAGTTTCCGAATGTTCCGAGCCATGAATGGCAACATTGGAAAGTTGATAATGAATCATCAATTTTGAGTGGACTGGTGGTAAAATTGCAATACAGTAAATGATTGAAATATTGTGTGATGATTCTACTAGTTGCAAGGAGGCGGGTGATAATAATTATTACCACAGACCCGGACAACGACAAACGTTTAACATGAGTGTTAAATCGATGAGAATTAGTTTGGACCATTTCATTTATTGTATTCGCTTGTATAAGAGTAAAACTATCTTTTTCTATTTGTGGCTCTATATTTAGCATTATATACACAGTATTAAGAAATGTGTCCAAAACGTCATTGATAGCATCTGTAACAAAAGTCCATGGGCTTGATAATCTGAAAGGATTATAATTTCTAGTGTTTTGGCACCAAAGACTTATAAGTACACATTAAATGTCCTGATCTTAGAAACTTGATGACAGCTTGCAGATAGATGAGCAAGACAGACTAAGAAAATGTAAAATATCCACACGCTGGTTTAAGCCCTCGAGTAAAATATTATAACTGACCATTCCAAGGTGGTACTTTTTTTGTGGATCATTCATGTTATTTCTGTCATGTGTTTGTTATGCTTTCTAGCGCGTCTGTTTATTGATGCCTTGTGGTTACCTACAAGGAAAGGGCTGACCTCTTGGCTCTCGTTTGTGATGTCTTATTGTGAGATTGTTACTTTCTTATTGGTATGCTGGGCCAGGTGTGGTACTTGATTGTATCGATTCCAGATCTTTGCCTTCTTTCATGTGTTTTACTTAAACGGTAACACAATTTGCTTCTCGGTAAAACCGGGAGTAGGGCTGTGTATAAGACAATATATTTAAAATAGAAAAGCAAACTTGGTTTTTCCTATTCATCAATTGAGTTTATGTTTGTAAAATCTAATAAAACAGTTTTAAACCAAGATATAGTAGTTGTTTAACTAAATGACGATAACCACAATTATGTCTTTTAAATTATAATTAGGTTCATGTAACGCACATAACACCACAGTTAGTCGTATTAATGCTAAGCAGCTTCCATATGTAGTAAAGACATCCAGTATGCAGACTATAAAAATGTCAATTTATTAGATAATTTGAATGTCTTCTTTCTGTTGCTCAAACATTCAAACGGATACGTCCATTAAGAGGCTATTTGCCCCCCCCCCCCCCCCCCCCTATGAAGTCAAAAAAATAGAAGTTGCTTTTCACAAGTTTCTTCTAATTAGTTTATTAGAACAATAGCCAAAGTGTAAAAGTCTGGTATTGATTCGACAAGTACGGTTGCTATGGTAACAAGAATGGTCCGCAAAAATAGGCTGAAAATAGGAAAATGGCCATTTTGGAGAAAATATAAGACATGTAACAGAGGAATTAATATAGAGCACAAGCAAATACCAAATAGATATTTTATCAGATGGTGAGGATTATTACAGCACACAATGTATTAAAAGGTTTGTTTGGTATTCGCTTGTGCTGATACCTAATTCTTAAAAATTCGGTCTCCAAAAGCCTTAAATTTGGCACAAAATGGCAATTTTTCTATTTTTAGCCTAATTCGTCCGCCTTTTTTGTTACCATAGCAAGGGTAAAAGTAAAATAAAAGCCTGGATATTACACTTTGGTTATTCTTCTAACAAACCAATATCATGAAATTAATGAAACACAACTTTCAGTTTTTGGCTCCAGAGGAGGCCAAATTTGCCCTTTAACGCACGTAGCTCTTTCTTATTCTCAAATTGATATAGTAACAATTGTAACAAGCTGTTGGAGGTTAACGGCCCAACTTACAGAGTGAAAACAGTTTTATTCAATGCACCTTGAATGGTTTTATAAGATGTAATATGTCTGCACAACTCCAAAGAGGATTGGGATGGAGCAGGCCCTTACTTAGCTTTAAAGTCAAAATACTGTTTGATGATTTTACTTATTACGATGATAATGATGACACTGAAGCAGACACAATGATGGATGTTTTGTATGAAGTAGGCTCAGATGATGATTGATTTTGAATATTTATAAACTGCCCTGTTCAAATGTGAAACAGTTTTCTCTGTTTGTGTCCCTATATGTTTTAGCATTTTACATATTAAGAAATATATGAAAGTAAGTTTATTTATAACATGTGTAACAAATATCTATAGGTTTGATAACATGCACTGACTATAATTTCTTAGGTTCAGGCACCAATGATAATAGATTTATAGGGAAACAGGTAAAATATATTCATTCTTTCAGAAATAGTATCTCTTAAGTAAAGACACTTGCTCACTCGTTATGCCATGTATCATATGTAACGCTCTCTGATCTTTAAAACTTGGTGACAGCTTGCAGATCTATAAGTCTTTATCATACGAGCCAGCCTAAAGTCCCTAAACATGCAAGTATTTTCACAATTTTAGCCCAAACTTTCAAATTACATTTTCTTTATTTGATATAGTAACGCATGTAACAGGCTGTTTCAGACTAACGCCCAAACTAATAGAGAACAAACATTCTTTATTCAATGCAGCTTGAGTTGTACTTCTAGCAGGAATGTGTCTGCAAAATTTCCTCAAGGAGATTAAAACGTTTTTAGGCATATCTTACGTAAAGACAATGAGCTTGCCCATTTATTACATCAGGTAACATATGTTACAGCCTCTGATATTGGACATTTTGCAACAAACCTGCAGATTTATGAGTCTTTTCAAAAAGCAAATAAATTCCAAACAATGATAATCATCGACTGCAAATATTTTTAACTATTTTTACTCTAGTCTTAATACCAAATTTTCACCTTAAAACTGGGTAGGGTTGTTTAATTGCTAATTCCAAAAAAAATATTTAAGATAGGGAAAAATACTTTAATTTTCTGTTATCTAATTGCATAAGCTAGCCTGACATTGTTAAAACATTTTGCAAAAAACACAGAGAGATTGTGAATGTAAATGATGTTAGCCACACTTGCAAATTTTAATGGGTTATCTGATTTATGTAACGCAAATGACACCTTAGGAAGCCGCAATTTTGTTCAAATGCCTGTCATACGTAGTTAAGATATCCAGTATGCAGACTATATGAATGACTTTTAAAAATAAATATTTAATGTCTTTAATTTGTAGCCCAAACTTACAATTTACCTTTTCTTAATTTGATAAAGTAACGTATGTCACAGGCTCTTACAGACTAACGCCCCAATGCATAGAGTACAAACATTTCTTAAAAGACTCGGCTTTTAATTCTCTACAAGACAGGATATGTCTGCAAAACTCCCAAGAGGGGGAAGCAAACCCATTCTCAGCCATCCGTCTGCTGTGCCATTCGTTATGGACAAGTCCAAGATGGTTATGTTGTTGTTGATCAATTGTTTATGTACTCCCCGCTGTTTGTGTGTGTGTTTGGTCCTCTGTGTTTGTCTTTGTTTTGGTATGCATTACTGTGTGTCCTTTCCCGTGTTCCAATCATCTTGAAGAGAAAGATTTTGTTTTTATTGTCTCATCCATGTCTTGCCATTTTATATGTTCTGTGGCTCTTCCTCACGGTGCCATGGGTTGGTCTGCAGTGTGTGGTGGTATTTCCTGGTCATAATCGATTTCTTTTACACTTCACCAATAGCAAACACATCAAGATAAATTTCATATAATGTATTAGGAAAGAAATTTGACATTATCACAATGAAGGCCAAATTCAACCAAGCTATATTCATCATTATTTTGAACAATTTTTGGACCCATATCCCAAATACAATATACACAGTCCCATCCGGTTCTGAAGAATATCTTTATAGGGTTTTTACGCTATGTTAGCACGACGGCCAACTAGGTCATGTGATTTTAAGGTTCTCAATAAAATGTTGATCTCTTATATCATAGGCCTTCAACTTTTTATAGCCAAAATCCAGGGTACACAGCAGTTCAGTGATTTGGAAGTCGGTTGCGTTGAGGGAATCAAAAATGTTCTAATTTGTCGAGTATATAAAAGGCATTCGATCATGCATGTCTGTTTAACAGACATCATACATTGAGCTTAAACTTATTCTGATATTCGCAGTAGCATAAGTTTTCATGCTTGACTATGTCCATTTTCCCTTAGACTGCTTAATAAACTGGGTTGTTTAACTTCAGCTATGCCATCTAATGTAATCAGTGTGGACAACGCAGTGGAAATTGTCTTCTTAGTGCAGACAATCATATAGAAAAATATACATGTGTACAGCTTTTAAACCCATACTTTTGTTTGTTTTTTGTTTGATTTGATTCTTTACATCCCATCAACAATATTTCAGTTATGAAGGGACGGGTCTTCCTGGGTTGAACCAGTACTAAGCTAGGATTAATGTTCTTGCTTAAGGACACAAGGCAGTGACGCTGGTGAGGCTCGAACCCTCGGTCTCGAGTCAAGCACTCTACTGACTGAGCCACTGCGCTCCCTTTAAACCCATACTGTAAAATACATTTCCAGTTCAAGATTCCATCAACCAAGAGTAGAAAATTTCAAAAACAGAGCCGTCCCCAGGGGGTTCTTTGATATTTTCATATACACGTAGGCTCGGGTCATTTATTGCGTCCGAAGTTTTGAATTTCATTATTTTTGTGATTTTCAGAAAAATGATTTTTGGGTATGAAGATTTGTTGGATATTTTGAGGAGTCATCACAAAATTGGACTATATTTAGGGGTCATTTCTATGCATATCAGGGTCTTTACTTAAGATCAATGTACAGCATGGGGGATATTTATTTTATTTTTCAAATATTATTTTCGGTGCCTGAAATTCGTGATATTTTTGGGGTGAACGGTAGATGCTGGGGCCGGGCCTAAGTATGAAGAAAACATGAGAGTATCCCCCCCTCGGAAACCAAGCTTTTGTTGTGTTTGTTCCGTGTCTGTGCCAGTACATTCCCGTTTTGTACAAGGCGAGCGACTTAATCACTACAACACGGAAGTTTTTCTTATGGCTGCTCCGTAGCTGTACCGGTATAGTACTTAGCTGAGAGTGTTTATTGTTGTGTGTAACTTTAGTATGACCAGAAGCGCAGGGCCACAGCTTAAAGTCTCATCCGATACTGTAACACTCACGTGGAGAAGAGGATCAAACTCGGGACCCCTTGGTATAAGTCGAATACACCATGCCGATTGTTTGTTGTTGTTGTTGTTGTTGTTTAATGGTTGTGGTCGTGTTCCTTGGCTATAACCAGTTCTGGCCGAGTGGGTTTATGTTTTGTGTGGTTTTATGTCCAGGAGCATCCGAAGGCTCATCGGCAGTTTATTGCGAAAGCCTATACTTGTAACACACATTCGCACTGTGTTTAGAACTTATTCGAGAAAAGTATTAATTGAGCCGTGACACGTGATTTTCAACAATGTGGCATTTTGACAAGGGTAGACTCAGGCAAGCCTGTGCAGCCTTTTTTTAAGCTTAGAAACTCCAAATGATGTTCAGTCAGCAGCTTAACACTCATAGAATATTCAAGCGACAAGCAAAGGCTCTGATCAGACTGTGCGTATGCGCAGGCTGATTTGAGGCTTTGCTGGTTGCACATACCACATTGTTGGAAATCTCATGCACTGGCTCAATACTTATATCTACGGGTTCAGGGTGGGGAGAAAGACGCCTAGATATCGGTCTGAACCTGCATCATCAGGCTTGCTCTTGCTGTGTGTATGTAAATGCGAGAAGCGAAGGCTCAGACGAAATGCTTTTTAATAATACATGTATGCTCCTTCGCTGCTCGCATATGCAATTGGTACGATTGTTTAAGTATGGGTCTGATCACCATTGTAAGTTGATAAGTCTCTATGCATGTGCATAATTTGAAACGCAGACCCGAATAAGAAATCCGAGTTGTCTATGTAACCTATGCTCGAGTATTCGATTATTGTAAGTTGTAAGATCATGTACCTGTACACATCCTGAACTCAACAACCGCTCCCTGCCAAAAATCAAAGTCACGGATATCCGTAGCCTTTACAAAAATGTTCAAGGTGACGGGAAGCCGCTACAATCGAAAACTTCAAGGTCACGGATATCCGTGACTCTCGTTTCAAAACTAAGAAAATCGCAAGTTTTTGATACCGAGTAACTCCATATAAATGCCGAGTAACCTGAACAACTCGAAGTTAAGTTGAAGCTAAAGGCAGTATTTTATGCAATCGTTATTGTCCTGTTAGAAAAAATTGAATTTTAACAGCAATATATTGTCATCTTTACCAGCGTCTCCAGCTCCTTCTGACCACATGTTTTCCTTCTCTTCGCTTCAAAATCATCCGGCTGTAAACTTTATCTTACGTCATCAGAAGATTGGTTACCGGCACACATTCCAGGAAACTTTTGGTTTTCAAGCACTTAAGATAAGTTGGGAAAACGGAAAAGTAGGTACTCGTTGCAAAGTCGCGGACTTCCGCGACAAAGGCTAGCCGCGGAATTCCGTGTGATCCCTACCTGATTGTCTTTAGGCCAGAATTTTTTTATTAGTTGATTTACGAACCCTCCTTTGTAATTTTTCGGAAAGTAGGAAAAAAAAAAATTTAATTTCTAAAAAATTTTTTTTATTGTATCCGCCGACTCTAAATATTATTTGTTTTGATGAAAAAATATTTCTTTGAGGTTCCGTCTGTGTATTTTTGAGAGTGACACTGTAAAAAGTGATTGTCCTGTCCAGATTTTTAGGAAATTTGAAAATTTAATACAGACTGTTGGTTTGCCCTACTAGTTTTACTGTTTTTTCTGGAAATATTAAAAAAAAAAAAGCTCTGAAAATGACAAAAAAAAAAAAAAAAAAAAAAGCTCTGAAAATGACCAGTTAACTGGTCATTTTCAGAGCTTTTTTATTTTTTTTTTGTCCCCTCAACCCTAAATCTGAAAAACAATTCCCGTAAATCAACTAATAAAAAAAATCTGGCCTTATGCAAGTACTGACATCGCCATAGTATTTTTTATTACTAACAATACATCTACTTTACAATTGAATAATATAGATTCTTTGGTATAATTTATGCAAGGAATTGTACTATATTACAACATACGATTATAAAAAGGTGGGCTATATAAGTAATAATAACCCTTTTGGCTGGATTGCTCACGTTACACTTGTCTGGGTTGTAAAGCAACAACTTGAACAAAAGCTTACTGCTTCTTGTATATAATGGCATTTCTGTATTTATTTGTCTACGCCCATCTGCATAAGAATTGGGCACGAAATGCAATTCTTAAATGCACTCCTTATGAACTAGGTTATGCTGTTTCGATAGTTTTTTTGATAGCACTCGTTTTTAGTCATTCCATATCATTTGAACTATTTACAAGGACCTGCTCTAGTTTTCAACGTTGCAATAGACACCCATTTTAATATAGGGATCACTATTGTTTTTTCATGCATTAACATTTGCTGGGTCCCGAGGATGCTTTTTGAACACGAGGCCGATGCGCCGAGTATTCAAACATCTTCCGAGGGACCCGGCAAGTGTTAATGCAATGGAACAAACATGTGATCGTTATTCTTGAATATTACCTTATTCCAACCCGATTCGCACTGAAAACGCTGTTTAAACATTAAATTGTCTATTTTCTTACACGGGACTTCTCTAAACAAAATGGCGTCGGCTGTGTACTTTCGAACATCATAACGTCGTCATAACTTCATAACCGTACGCAACGTTTACGCGTCCAAAACAATCGGCAGAAAGATCAGTCTAGTCCGCAACGCTATCTCTACTTAACGTCAAGCAAATAATGAAGGGCTCATTTTAAGTATTTTCAAGTCCAGACCCATGTTAAAACAGCACGTGAATCTCCTGATTTGAACATTGATTTTCGTTCATTTGACAATTTGTGTAAACAGCTATACGAATAGACATCTATGCAAGAATTATCGCTTGAAACTATCGAAAAAAAACCAATACATTTTATTGTGTGTGAAAGAAATGCATAACCAATTATATTCATCCACTTAAAACCTGAAGTTATAACAAATGCTTCATTTACGCGTAAAGGAAGAACGTGCTACTTTTCTGCCAGCCAAGAGTGACAGTGACTTCATGTTTTGTTTACAAAGTTATAAGGGACTTAGAATCGATATATCACTTGTTTATTAATCCTATCCACAGGATAGGATTAATACACAAGTGATATATCGATTCGCCTTAGCTCAAATGAGGTGTTCACGTTAGTATTTACTTAGCAATTGTAAACAAACTATTACGTATCCATCATTTTTGGTTGGCAAGACATTAGCACACCGTACAACCGGCTGCTTTGATGACAGGTTACTAACAAGGATGACAGATACAGGATTTTTGGTCGCATGAAGGGTAGGTTATAATTTTCGATTGGTAAAATTCGAAGAGAAGCCCTCTGGTACTCTATGGTGGATAAGTACACTTGCTGGTGTTGAGAGATCCTACAGAAACAAGCTGACGTTATTTCTCTCACAAATAAAGCCACACTTGATCATCATTTCAGAGCTTTCCTGAAAAAAGTCGCAAAAAAACGGTTATCTGTTCAGGTTGTGCGTCTCTCCGTCAAAGTCTGCTGTCTGCACTAGTATACAATAAAACTACTATCATTCAGCTACATTTCTGCCAAATTTGAAGCCGCAGTTTGATTTCATAAAGTTACTGGACCCAATCAAAGACGACAGGTAGAGGAAAAATGGCTGCCTTTGTCCACAGGTCGATTTTTAAGAGGCTGTCTTGGATGACAGGTCATGAATTTTAGTGGCTAACATTGATGACAGGTCATTATTTTAGAAAGATACTTTAAATCAACATATTTCTTCAGCCTTTGCTCTCAACTGAGAGCATAAATCATAGCTCATGTTTCTTTAGACTCATATATAAGCGATTTGTTTGTACTTATAAAGGACATACCCTGGTATTCTCGTTTGAATGAGCACAATTCTGTCAAGTTTCTTTACCTGAACTACCTCCGACTTCATTTGTTTCAATTCACCATATAAATTTAATTGCAGATCAGATCATATAGCAACATAATTCTTTTTGAGCCTTCAATGCATACTGCACAGAAAAAGAAACATCACATTATGGTTTAATGCTTGTTTTTCTCTGGACTGATATAAATTTTCACAATTTTGCTTTTATGACTCAACAAAGACATGTATTGAAAACATCGAAAATGAATATCACAAGAAACGTTTCAAATGGAGAGTGAACTTAGGCGGAGTCCACATTTGAAATCAAAGCTATTTTTAGATAAAATTTATTGGCCATAACGTTGCACTTCACACTCAAAAGACATTGATTGTGATTAAGACATTTAAAAGACCGCTTCAAATGCAAAGGCCTCTATAGGCCTTAGTTTGGAATAGTGCACTTAAGTCCATTACAGACATTCTTTGTCATCATGCAATATGGATTTCATTAAAAAAGAAAAAAAAATGCCCTGTAGACAATGGATCAATTTGATAAACTGATTGGTAGAGAGAGAACATTGTTTGAAATTTTGATATGACACAGTTCACTGGGATGAATAATATCCATTGTTTAAAGTTGAAAATGTGGTAGAAATGTGCAGCCAATTCTGAGGTAATACAATGCTATATACTTAGTTGCAAAAGAGACAATTGTGACAATATTGTCCAGACTTTAAATTTCTTAAAACCGAGTAATGCAGGATATATTGTTTATACAGATTTTGATTGCTGACTTAAGCCTATAAAGGAAATCAAATTGATGTGCCTACAAATGCGCATTGCACATTTTAAACTGCTTGGTGCATTTTCAGTCGCTGTTTGATCAATCTGCTATTAATGATGGAACATGAAATCCACTGAGCGTATGGCTGTCTGCTGTCTGTCAAGCAATAAAAATACATAACAGTGTTTTAAGATATTTGTCTGGAGCTAAAATCATAGGGACATTGTATGTGACGCTTTAGTATATGAATTAAGCTGACACAGTGTTAACCATTTACTTTCAGATATCACAAGCCATGTAGAGACAAACAGATGTTCTATAGATCTCCTTGCTTCTTATGTAAATTAACACAATGAAACAATACTTGTGTTATTACTGTGATGTAAAGTCTGATACTTTCCAGTTCATAATTGAGCATTTGACTTCATTTCACAAGCAAGAGTGTTTAAAATATCGTGAATTAGAGTTGAATGAGGTAACTGGCTCAGCATCATACAGAACTAAGGCCCATTCAAACATCATCCCAGCTGATGGAGATATTGTTGTGGCCCTGAATCGCTCACCTGTACTATATGCACCAGTTTTGATTAGTGGAAGGTAATGATTTAAACCATTTGTTGGAGAGCAATCAAGTTGGTCTCTTCCGTACATGAAGTATAGTCTTTGAGCGCTTAATAAGACCCTACACCCTCCCACCACACAAAAAACTTGTTTACATACCAAATATAAAGGCTCTAGCCCTTGTGGTTTCAAACAAGAAGGTTTTTTTTCATATTTTCCCTAGATGGGCCTCTGCAAAACAGGTGACCTGAAGGTGGGCCTATTTTGTGCCCCAGGGTCATAATTCGAACAAACTTGGTAGAGGTATACTAGGTGATGCTACAAACCAAATATCAAGGCTCTAGAAGATTATTTCACATTTTCCCTATATAAGCCTATGTAAAACATGTGGCCTCATGGATATAATTTGAACAAACTTGGTAGAGGTCCACTAGGTGATGCTAAATACCAAATATCAATAGTCTAGGCCTTCTTGTTTCGGGCAAGAATATTTTTTCACATTTTCCCTATATAAGCCAATGTCAAACATGTGACTCCCAGGGCGGGGTCAATTTTGGCCCAAGGGCTATAATTTGAACAATTTGGTAAAGGTCTACTAGGTGATGCTGCATACCAAATATCAGTTCAGGTGAAGAAACTTGACAGAATTGTGCTCATTCAAACGAGAATACCAGGGTATGTCCTTTATAAGTACAAACAAATCGCTCATATACTAGGCCAAAAAAGAAACGCCGCATATAAACCATACATTGTATATGGGGTTTCTTTCACCAATCTCTCGCAAACGATGGGTCATAGTTTGAGCGATGATTCTTGGATTATGTTTTCCTGGGGTTGTCCTAGCTATCATCATTACCAGACAAAATTGATTCATCAGTTAAAACCTACGTTTTTATCGATCTTAACGTCGCGTCTTTAGGCGATGACGTTATGAATGCGCACGGTCTGACATTGTTCCAATTTGTCAGAAACGTTTCCTAAGACGTTCAATTATTCTTGCATGGCATCGCAATTGTTGGGCTATCACCAATAACGTCACGTTAGCGTGTAATATTCTTATCACCTTTTCGCGTTCAACATGTGTCCGTTTTGGCATCGTAAATAAGCAATGTGTAAATTTTAATTTTAAATTTTTAAAATGTTTTTAAGCAAAGTGGATATTAGACTAGTGATTTCAGTCGTTATTACATGTGTAAATCTAAATAAAATGAATGTGCACGTGAAAAACTTGAAAATTAAATGACAGTCAGTATACTGGTTTGGGTTGAGTGGGCCCAATAAAACAAAGGGAATAATGTGTGGCAGGAATAGTAGCGAAACATAGATGGCAGATGAAATTTTGTAACTCTCATTTAACGCGTAATATTTTTAATCTTTATATGCGGCGTTACTTTTTTGGTCTAGTATATATGAGTCTAAAGAAACATGAGCTATGATTTATGCTCTCATTGTAGTATGGCCGATGCTTTTTTCTTTGATCTTTGCTGATGTTTAAATCAGACACCCTAGAATAACAACCAAGGAGGAGCTTAAAACCATACTCTAACTTCCAATTTCAGTTAAACAGCAATGTAGGCGGTAACTTCCTAAATAGCGACATAGGTAAATGTATATAACTGACAGCTTAGGCCGGATGCTGGGAGGAGCGAATGTAAATTTCGTCAGGTGTCAGTAACACGTGTTTATTTGTGCCTGCGCCATACTACAAGCTAAATAAAGGATTTTTCCTTGGCTTTCTATTTAAACCGCTCGGTGGGCTACGCCCACCTCGCGGTTTAAACAAGAAAGCCTCGGAAAAGTATCCTTTATCTATTACGTTGAGAGCAAAGGCTGAAGAAATATGTTGATTTAAAGTATCTTTCTAAAATAATGACCTGTCATCAATGTTAGCCACTAAAATTCATGACCTGTCATCCAAGACAGCCTCTTAAAAAACGACCTGTGGACAAAGGCAGCCATTTTTCCTCTACCTGTCGTCTTTGATGGGGTCCAGTAACTTTATAAAATCAAACTGCGGCTTCAAATTTGGCAGAAATGTAGCTGAATGATAGTAGTTTTATTGTATACTAGTGCAGACAGCAGACTTTGACGGAGAGACGCACAACCTGAACAGATAACCGTTTTTTGCGACTTTTTTCATGAAAGCGCAGAAATGATGATCAAGTGTGGCTTTATTTGTAAGAGATATAACGTCAGCTTGTTTCTGTAGGATCTCTCAACACCAGCAAGTGTACTTATCCACCATAGAGTACCAGAGGGCTTCTCTTCGAATTTTACCAATCGAAAATTATAACCTACCCTTCATGCGACCAAAAATCCCGTATCTGTCATCCTTGTTAGTAACCTGTCATCAAAGCAGCCGGTTGTACGGTGTGATTAGACTGCATCAAGTTGTTTCATCATCATGTTTCACTACTGGAGACAGTGGATGCATTAGACTTGTCAAACACTTAAACCTGTTTGAGGAAAAACCTAATTATTTCCAAGGGTTTTACTCGGAAATAAATGCATAAAATGACCTTAGTACATTTGGAAATCAATAAACTTGACCATTAGGTCACGAAATGAAGTCTACTGTAGTGCCAACCAAAAGTGACAGTGACGTATATGTTGTTAACAATTGCTCTTTTAACACTATCGTGTACACTTCACTTGAGCTAACGCGAATCGAAAGATCGCTTGTTTATTAATCCTATCCTGCGGAAAGGATTAATAAAAGGGATCTGTCGATTATAAGTCCTTGATAACGATGAAAATAAAGTATTACGTCACTGCCACTCTTGGTTGGCCTGACAGTAAAGTGCATAAAAAGGTCTCCAAGCAATGTTACACAATGTAACTAGAACAACAAAGTAAGAAAAAAGGGCAAATATCAGGAATCGAGAATCAAGCACCACACCTGACCCAGAATAACTAACCTTATTAGTAAGTACTTTTTAAAAAAACTAATCATTTAAAAGCACGCTGTATTCAGTTTTCTGATTTAACTTCTTAAACAAGTATAAGTTCACATATGATGCGTGAGTTTGATCCGGGCCAGGTCCCATACTTTCGTGGAGATTGACCGTGAAATAATTTCTAGGGTCATTCTCCTCCCTTCTGCTGAATCATTCAAGGTTTGTCAGTTACAAGCCAAAGTATGTGCATGAATTACTGGTTAACTGCTTGTTCAAGCTTGCCCAGGAAAAAGTGTGGTTAGGTGAACTGACTGTCCCACCATGACCATAGCTGTTGACTTGGGACGTAAAGCAACAAAACAAACCAAACATCTGATGCTGTCCTTGAAAACCAGGTTTGTTTTGAAAAATCAAAGTTGGCCATAAAGGCATTTTGTTGTACCTCGGGATTCCTTTATTTATCTTGAAAAGTAATGTTTTGTAGCGATAAAACGGCTAAGAAATTTATTTTCTTCATTTTAAATATTTATCAGTATGCCAAAATCTGAGCATGATCAGGAAATACAATCACACATTGCACACCAACCCAAGGTTCTTGGAGGAAGAGCCGCACATTAACACTAACAAGACAGGAAACCTCATGTAATTATGTTGGACTGTTTTCAGTTCTATACTTAACGCCAGTAAAAAACGCAACTTTTACAGTATAACCTTACTCGAGATTTAATAATATTTTATCATTCTAATAAAATAAAAGCATTAACCTATGGTCGCGATATCAAGCCAATACTCGTTTCGTGCAGACAAAGCAGTCCAGTAAATTGAGGCAGTATTTTTGATAAAGTGACACAACCCGAATTTCGACACAAAAATTACATAATCACCTTATTAATCTGGATATCAGACCTTCATTTTGAATAGCTCTTTTGGATTCAAACTTTCGGAAATTTTCAACATTGCTCTACTTTCTATGCACACGCAACAGATTTTTTTAGTCTTGAAGTTTTGACCTTCAAAATGGTAATCAAAATTTCAGAATGAAAACCGGAAGTTAACGAAAATGCGACACTTTCGACGGTAAATATTGTGATAAATGATAACCATAGGATATGACCTTACAACTTACGTATGCCAACTTTTAAATGAATCAGTTAAATTGATGCTTTAGTGGCTTCTCAAATTTTGGGGAAATTTCTCGAAAAATGAAAAATTTAAACATAAATTTTAGGTCCTTCCAGAAAAGTGAATTTTGTGTTGTAAACCGTTTTATTGTTTGTTTGAGTGAAACGCAGTACTTGCACGCTGAAATTGAATAAAATTTCAAGATTTAATATGGTTACCAAAAAAATTAATGAATTTGTCATTTTTCACCAAAAATTTTAGCAGAAGTGTTCAATTGAGCTCAAGTTTTGGTAAAACGTTCTCCTACGTTAGGCACGCTTGTTAGTATAAAGACAAAGTGTATCAAGCTGATATTTATCGAAAAAATAACACTTGTACCAGTTGCGTTTTTAATGGCTTAAAGTATATGTAATTACCCTGGTAGCTTTTACATCAACTAGCCCCAAACCTGCCTTTTTTGTCATTTTTGTCATTTAGATAGAAAACATACAGTATGCTGTATTTTATAAAAGCATATCTTTCTTCCAAAAATAAAGAAATCCAGAACTGCCACTCAAATGCAAGCTAATACAAATAACCTTTTAAATTTACTTCCATGGATCAATTACCTCGATAAAATCTAATCTGTTGCCCAGTATACCTACTAATCTTAGGTAAAGGTACGCTTCTATCAAATACAACGTATTTATATAAATATCAATCTTTCTTTTCTGATGCCATAAGATGACACTACTGGTTTTTATTAGGACCATGTTAATGTGTTTTAGCTCAAATTGCGTGTTTCAGTTGTGAACAAGACAGTAATTTGATGGGCAGTGACTTCGACAATGAAGAATCTGGTGTTGCTGGTATCAAGCGCTACTGGGCTGTTCTCTACGTCTTCAAGTTCTACAACAGTAATGATATCTTCTTCTCCTGTACAGTTACTGTGTGTCCAAGTGGCTCATCCAGCTGTGATATTGTAAGTTTACTGAAGTGCTGAGGTCTTAAGCGCATATACGTCTTATGTTCTTTTAATGGAACATAGACAACCAGTTCAAACCTAGATCAGACGCCGTACAATACGACACTGAATCTGGTCTATCACTCATTGATACAGAATAAAAATATCAAATGAAAAAAGGACAGCCCTGCATCTCTTAATGGGACAGACTTTCCAAATAAAGAGTAATAGTCAATAAATATTAAAAAGAACTTGCACACCACAACCTACATTAAATGGGCCGCGACGTGAGAACCTATCTTCAGTGGTTTGCCAACAACAAAGTCGCAGACCAGCCTGCGCATTCGCGCAGTCTGATCAGTGTCATTGTTATTCGCTGATTGAAAAGTACCATATCTACACTTGCTACCAGCGAAATTTCAATTTTCTAGCTAGTCTCTGTAACTGAGGAGGCTGATTTGAATCTCACTTTTGTGGAGCCCCAAATGACAGGTTTTCTCTGGTCATGCGTTCAATATAACTTTAACATGACTGCCCTGCTCTAAAGATTAAAGGGGTTTTGTCTTTGGCCCTGGTTTTGTTACCCACCAGGTTATAAGTGCAAGATTTCTTTTACTCCTGAATTGTCATATATACTGTTGAATCCTTAACTTTGTTTTATCTCCTGTTTATATCTCTATTTGTATGTACTAAGAGATGATGCATCGATAATTTTTTCATCTTTCATGCGAACCAAACCTGTCTTTATTTTAATCAGAAATAAGGATGTGGTTTACATGTTTAAACCCTTGAGAACTTTTCTTACTGACCGTTCCAAGATGGTGCTTTTGTGGATGTTATCTGTTATTTGTGTTTCATGTTGGCCGTCATACTATCTGGTCAGTTCCTTGCAGTCATGTGATTACCTGCTGGGAAAGGGCTGACCTCTTGACTCTTGTATGTGATGGTTTCCTGTGTTTATGTCACTTTCAATATGGTGTCCTGCTTCAGATATGGTACGTGATTGAATAGATTCCTGATATTTGCCTTCTTCCTTGCTTTGTGTCTGTCAAGATTTGCAATAGCCTTGATGGGGACGAGTACTAGTCGTTATGTCTTCCTAATGTCTTGTGTCAGTCAGTGTTCAGTCGCTCTTCCGTGTAGTACTGTAGGTTGGTCTGCAGTGTGTGATTGTGGTATTTCCTTAACATACTCACTTTCTCTTTCATCCATATGAGAATTCTCACTTTCTCTTTCATCCATATGAGAATTCTCACTTTCTCTTTCATCCATATGAGAATTCTCACTTTCTCTTTTATCCATATGAGAATTCTCACTTTCTCTTTTATCCATATGAGAATTCTCACTTTCTCTTTTATCCATATGAGAATTCTCACTTTCTCTTTTATCCATATGAGAATTCTATCTCATACCAACTCGTGTGCAGGATATAAAATAACAGCCGCATGTCGATAGACAAGTGATGTCATTGTTATTTTAAGTGACCTATTTTGTCGCACCACAGGGAATTCAGGGGTTTGGTTTTTATATAAAAATGCTTTATTTTAAGGATCTAGATTGAATCCATTGATTGTGTGAAGATGGAATTGAAAATCTGTCCCTTGGGCTCACCATTCGATATGTAGACTTTAATGGGCTCCATAGCGCAGTTGATATCGTTTCTGGCTGCAGATAAAGGGATCGCACTATCAATCACTCTTACTTTCAGTGGAGATTGATCATGAAATAATTTCTCTGGTCATTCTCCGCCTTTCTTGGATTCATGAAAGGTTTTCAGTTACATAACAAGGGAAAGCATGTGGACGAAGTACTGGATAACCATATAGACAAGCTTGCCCAGAGATTGGTTAGGTAAACTGAGGGTCTTTTCAACACCATAGCTATTGATTGGGCTGTAAAACTAAAAACAAAACCAACAAAATCACTTTGGAAGACTTGTGATGCCACACTGTGATCCACAGGACATTCTCTATCTTATCTAAATGTTTAAAGACTCGAATCAAAGTGAGTTCTTGCTCTGGCGTAAAGCTTTAATCGGTTGGGTTGATTCCTGATGCTTATCTGTAGCTGGACCCTCCGTGGCTCAACTTGAGGTTTTCTTTAGCCCTGACTATGAGTCGTGAGCCCTTTTCTTTGTTTCATCAGTGTTAATTTGATTAGAGTGTTTCTCCATGATGATACATTGCATTAGTTAGAAGGCTGCCATGCGAGCTCAACAGTTCTTGTACTTCAACAACAGCAGAATCTAGGGCAAAGATTTGGTACCAGTAAAATGCATTAAAGCCCCCCCCCCCCCCCCCCGAATGGCTTAGGCTGCTGTTCGATCTAAGGTGGCGGTTCTGTTGTTGACTTTTTTTGTTTATCGTTACTCCCATTAAAGGTGTCTGTAATTGTTCTATGTTTTGTACGTCACTTTATGTCCATTGTAGTTTTTTGCAATCGCCTTTATGAGGATGAGAGCTGGTTGCTTTGCTTAGCTTGTCTTCCTGGTGTATCGTGATGGTTGTCTGGCTCTTCCTCGCGGTGTCATGGGTTTGTCTCCGGATTGTGATTGTAGTATTTCCAGATCATACTCGCTATTTTTGATCCCCATATCACATTGTTTCTCTTTTAGGCCCATGTCGCAAGAAAAATAGTGAGTATGATCAGGAAATACCACAATCACAAACCGCAGACAACCCAGTGGCACCGCGAGGAAGAGCCACACAACAATCATGAGACACCAGGAAGACAAATTAAGCAAAGCAACCAGCTCTCTCTTCCCCATCAAGATGATTGCAATACTAGAATGGACATAAAGTAACGTACAACAAAACATAGAACAATTATAGTCTGACAAAATTGACCTTAGACTGATTAATTTTTCGCCAAAATCTTCGCGATATTCGTGCGCTTTCGCAGAGTACTCCGACTTTGGTCTCGCTTCATCAGAGAACATGAAGATAATTTCAATTCGTTAATGCAAATGGTATAATAGCCTAGTGGTTAGTTGACTGCTTACAGATCAAGCATACCTGCATCGAAACTTGGAAGGAACCATTTTATGTATAATTCTCAAATTGCTTTCTTTTTTTAAGTTAATATTGTTCTTATATTTTTCGTCATCTGGTGATGAGCTTTACATCTTTCATTTGTATTTTGCCGCTTTTGTATTCATTATTCCCTAAGTTTGTCAGCTGATAACATTTGCAAATAGTTTGGACCCAGTTCAGTACCAACAGAACGTCGGTTCTGATCTGGATACAGACCATTTGACACTCTGGTAGTGTTCCTGTAAGAAGTTTTGAAAAAGTTAAAAGTCAGCAGATGATAACAAAAGCCTCAAAAATTACTCAGCGTGCAAAGAGTTAATTCCATGTAAACAAATTATTCGCAGTGTTGTATTTGTTACATAAACTCATGCCATATCCAGTTGTGCACAAAATCAAGAGTAACGATGAAGAAACTAGCAAATCGAAAAAAAAGTAAAACAAAAAATACTTAAATGCTATTGGACTCGAACCCACATCTTATGAGAGCTAAAACACTCGACTATCCACTAGGCTATCGGGGAATTATGAATAATTTCATTCAGATAAGTAATTGTACAACAATCTAAAGCGCACCTTTTACGAAGATTCACGAAAACTGAGTGAAAGGTCATTGAATATTCCTATGTCTCGGGTCAATTTTGACAAACAATACAGACTCCCACAATGGGAGTAACAATAAACAAAGTCAAAAACAACAGAACCACTGCCTTAGAACGGGCAGCAGCCTAAGCCACAGGGGGCCTAAATGCATTTAACTGGTACCAAATCTTCACCCTAGATTCTGTTGTTGTTGAAGTTCAAGAAATGTTCAGCTCGCATGGAGGCCATCTAACTAGTGCAATGTATCATCATGGAGAAACACTCTAATCAAATTAACACACCATGATGAAGCAAAGAAAAGGGCTCAGGACTCACAGATAGTCAGAGCTAAAGAAAACCTCAAGTTGAGCCACGTTGGGCCCAGCTACAGTTAAGCATCAGGCACCAACCCATCGATTAAAGCTTTACGTCAGAGCCGTCATAGTCTGAGGCCTGACCCACCGTCGTGCAATTAAAGAGGAAACCATAGCTATAAACCGTGATTGGGTTTAAAACTAGGCATGCAGACTGTCGCATGATATCAAAGTTATATCCAACCCTTATAACGTTTTACTATCTTTTTGAATTGATCACTAAAATTAGGTTTTCCAACAATTCGTTTGAATTTATAAACTAAATCACCATAAAATATAGGTTCTGATATGCCTTGCTGCAGAAGAGTTCTTAACCCAATGTTGTATTCAACAATTGACTCTGAGTGTCTGTGGTAGAATTTAGAAAATGCTTTTCGAATCGTATGATATCTATAACCTTGTTTTTATAATTTAGCAGTTAAAAATAAGTTTCTGTTGTTAAAGTCATCAATATTAGAGCACACTCTAGCAAAACCAAAAAGCTGAGAAATATATACACCATAGGAAGGAGAGCGAGGAACATCTCCATCTAGAAATGGGAAATTTTCTATTTCAAAATTAAAATCATCCCGTTTATCATAAATTTTAGTAGAAACTTTGCCATTTGTTATTGGCAAGTTCAAATCCAAAAACGAAGCTTCAGTATCAGAAGAATTAGCCTTATTTAACTGAAGTTCAGTGGGATATATCTGACCTACCATTTGTTCAAAATAAGGATTATCAATATTAAGTAAGTCATCCAAATATCTGGAGGTTGAGTTAAAAGCTTCAATAATATCAGCTTGATTATTGTCTGACAGACAACAAATGCTCTCTCATAACAAAACTAAAACCAATCTGCAACAAGAGGAGCACAATTAGTACCCATAGGAATACCTACAATTTGTCTGTATATTCTCGAGCCAAATCTTATGAATATATTGTCCAAAAGATAATGGAGCGTGTCACACATTTTCTGACATGACCACAATTTATATCGTTTAGGTTGTTCAGAAGTAAGAAAGGCATTTTTATCATTACAATCCAAATAAAGTGAGCCCTCTCTGTTAAACGTTTGTTCAATTTGATGTTTGCAACTGCTATTTGATGTTTGGAACATGGTTATACTTAATCAATTCTCACAATACAGACCATGTAGAATATTGCATGTTAGTTTATCGTTTGAAATTTCCAGACGGACTAATGCATGGATCAGCCTGTGTCTTTGTTTACAGGCAAAAATAGTGAGTATGATCAGGAAATACAAACTGCAGACAACCCCGTGCAAGACTGCAATTTTCTTGCCATGAAGCTGGTTATCTGATAGCTCGACATAATTTAAATGGTAATGCCATTCAATAAAATCAAACCTGAAGGTTAATCTTTGCGCCAGTTCGTGATATTTTGATACTTCTCTCATGTGGATAAAGTCACACAATTCACCTGTATGTATACGCCCATATGGTGGCGCTAAAGTCTACAACGCCTACATGTGCGCACATCTACGTCCCTAAGTTATTTATGTGAGTATTGGAGTCTCGTAGACTGCTTGAATGCACAGGCTATTCAGAGCCATCCCTACTTGCATATACAAGTACCATATTTTATGGACTGCCAAATTATCTTTTTATCCCCCGACGAAGTCGGAGAGATATAGTTTCTGCGTCATCCGTGCGTCCGTCCGTCCATTCCGTCCGTCCCCACTTTTTGTCTGTCTGGAACCATATCTCAGTACCTATTGGTCAGATTTGATTTTTTTCTTAGTAAAAATGATAAGTACCATGGACTCTCAATATTCTATAAGTTTGGTTGAAATCGATCTCTTAACACTGGAGTTATTGCCCTTGTTTTAGTATAGGCAATTATAAGGCAAAACCTATATTAGCTTTTTTGTGTGATCTTCACATTTCACCAAAGCTATTAAGTTTAACAACTTCTCATTAGACCATGATTGCCAAGTGCCTGTAGATAACCATGGCAGTGTTAATGTTTTACCCCATCCCTTTTGACCCCACATAAGGGGTAAAATTTCAAATATTTAAATTTCGCAATAACTAAGGCAATTGTTAATATTTTTTGCTGAAATTTTGCATACAGGCAGAGCAGCAATAGTTATGAAACATATCAAACGGAATTTTAGTTTGAAGGCCTGGGTTTGAACCTGTTGGGTGGACTAAGGGGATGAGGCCGAGGTCAAAATTAAACTTTCAGAATATGTTCATGTTGCATATCAAATTAAAGCTGACGACGCTGACAGCAACATGGTAGCAAATATTTTGCCCTCAGAAACACCCTCCACCCAGGGGGTGGGGTCAAATGGTCAAACTATATCTTTTGGAAGTAGTCATGTTGCATATCAAATTAAAGGGAATTGAGCACAGAGCACCATGAAAGCAAAAAAGCTGTCATTACACACACTAACGACCCCTGGGGTGGGGTCAAAAGGTCTTTTTCTTTTCTAAAAGTGGTCATGTTGCATATCAAATTAAAGTGGAAGACGTGTAGACCTACATGCACGGTAACGCAATGAATTTACACACACCCTTGACCTCTGGGGTTGGGTTTAAAGGTCAGATATTGAAATTGTGCAGATGTAAGTATATTTTTTATTAAACTAAGCACTAAAACATACTTGACAGGTGTTTCTTATGATCTGAATAATACTGAAGGTGAACTAAGGGTTAGATAAATGGAATTTATGTTTTGTGATTTACATGTTTCTCTCAAATAAGCCTTCGTATATAAGCTGATATAAATTTATCGAATTTGTCTTGTTCTTTCTTATTTCAGAGTTGTAGTAAGAGAAAGCGAAGTGCTGGAGCTAGACAATTGACAGGTCCTGATGACAAGGTCTTCTCCACCTCCAAGATGATACATATTTTACCAGGAGCCAACAGTGCAACCACAAATCTAGGTATATTTACTTCTATCCACTTTCATATCATTCGTCATCTTGAATACTTTATAGATATGTTGGTACTTACTGCATGTGAAAGAATTTTTAACCATTAAAGCGCAAATCACATAGTCGTCTGCTTTCTCGTCTGCTGAAATGCTTAAGAAGCTTCTATGACAAAGAGTGGCGACACATATCAGACTGCTCCTATAGGAGCATTCTGATCTAGGTCTACACTGTTTGCTTCTATACGTATAATCATCAGTAATGTTAGGCAGACGGCTTCAGCAGACGATATTTTCAGATGCATTTTTTCATGGCGTTTTAAGGGTTAAACCTGAGGCGAGTTCAATAATGCGAGTGCTCGCCGAGCGCTCGTTGATTGGTACCTATCTTTATTCATAATGTGTAAAGCCTGACACCAGTACAACGAGCGCCCGAGAGCGCTTGCATTATTGAACTTGCCTCAGTATGCACACTCTATGGTGCGGCACAAGAAGTTAATGTTAGCCCTGACCTTAATATACATACGATATGTAAGCAACAAATGCTCTAACAAGACTACATGAATGCGCTAGCTATATTAGCTCTCGCTACTTCCATATGGGCCGCGACGTGAGAACCTGTCTTCAGGGGTTTGCGAACAACACAGGCGCAGACCAGCCTGCGCAAACGCGCAGTCTAATCAGCGCCTTTGTTATTCGTTTTTTGTAAAGTATCATATCTAGACTTGCTACAGGTGAAATTTAAACTTTCTAGCTAGTCCCTGTAGCTGAGGAGACTGATTTGAAACTCACTTTGTCAGAAACCCCGAAGACAGGTTTTGTCGCGACGAGGCCCATATTCAAAAAGCACTAAAATCTTCTGTACTGGGTCAAGACTTAAGTGTGAAGTTATATTTAGTTTGTATGGCTATCGTTAGGCGCAAGGTCGTTGTAAAAATAATGAGTATGATCAGGAAATACTACAATCACAAACTGCAGACAAACCCATGGCACCGCGATGAAGAGCCACACAACAATCACGAGACACCAGGAAGACAAATTAAGCAAAGCAACCAGCTCTCTCTGCCCCATCAAGTTGATTGCAAAACTAGAAGGGACATAAAGTAACATACAGTAACGTACAACAAAACGTAGAGCAATTACAGACTCCCACAATGGGAGTAACAATATACACAAAGTCAACAACAACAGAACCACCGCCTTAGAACGGACAGCAGCCTAAGCCATCGGGGGGCTCAAATGCATTTTACTGGTGCCAAATCTTCGCCCTAGATTCTGCTGTTGTTGAAGTACAAGAACTGTTCAGCTCGCAAAGAAGCCTTCTGACTTTTGCAATCTATCATCATAGAGAAACACTCTAATCAAATTAACACACTATGATGAAAAAAGAAAAGGGCTCACGACTCAGTTAGTCAAAGCTAAAGAAAACCAAGTTGAGCCACAGTGGAAACACTTTAGATGTAGAAAAAAAAATAGACACCATATGGCTAAATGACAGCTATTCTAATCTCTACAGACGATGCGCATGCTATAAATCATCTATGCAAGATAAACAAATTAGTATTTTTACTGCAATAAATGAAGTAAGTTAACAGTTATCTGATCATTATCCTTCACTGGTTTTTTTGACTTAGCCAAATTAGCATTTATCTAATTTAGGAGACATCCGAAATACAAGATCAATTGATACCCTCTTTAACCATTCCTGAGTTATCACAAGACGTGTTCAAACAAAAGCAGTACAAAAATATCTCTGCGCATGCACAGAAGTTGACTTTATTCATTATGATAGCCTTTGTTTAGCCACTACAAAAATCGACAAATTTAAACTTTATACAGTTTCTGGCTCAAAATTTGAGTTTGGAATTGATCTTGAAGCAAATAATCTCACTTGATTTAAAGTAGTGATTATCAATGCATTCCTTCTTTACCCATGCATGAAATGTTGCCGTTTATGTAATAATGTGTGCATTATAGTGCCCCTACACTCTGTTGATAGTGTGGCAGTAGCTTGAAGATATTCTAGAATTTCACACGTTTTACTAAAGTGAGTTTCTTATGCTATCCAAGCTTTAAACAGATATCACATGAATTTTGGCACTGGAAAGCCTTTTTCCCGCAAGTTGAATTCGCGCATTCGAAGAGTGTTTGGAAAATTTGGATATATTGTCCTTTATGTTGCCAAATGACAGTGACTTTTTGGTGATTCAGTCAACTTTTAATATAACTTGTTTGTAAGCCACAAGCAATACCAGACAAAGTTTTACTGAAACGTTTTTTTTCCCGTCAAAATAGTTTCTCTCATAGAGTTTTTTGCTTGCTGATAACCCACAGATGAATAAACCGTATGTATTCAGGGAAACGTTACCCTAAACTATTACTTCTGCAAACAGTAAATACCCTAATGAAATGCAGCATATTGCTGCATTTCTTCTGTCTACACCGTTTGCAGAGGTAAAACGATATTTCCATACAAAAGAATGTATATTTACAATGTAATTATGACCGGACACCCCAGATATGTACAACGGACTATCCCAAGTTTATTTATCGACCTAGAAGGAAGAATCCATTGGTACTGTGTTGCCAGCCAAGAGTGACAGTGACGTCCTGTTTTGTTTACAAAGTTATCAGGAGCTTATAATCGACAGATCACTTGTGTATTAATCCTATCCGCAGGACAGGATTAATACACAGGTAATCTATCGATTCGCGTTAGCTCAAGTGGAGGGTGCATGCTAATGTTTTACTTACTTTTGTAAACAAAATACTTAGTCACAGTCACTCTTGTTTGGCTCGACAGTATAACCGGTTATGACCTGTTGAATATAGTGCTCACGGAAACCTTTCAGTTTCTGATTGTGCTATATCTAAAGCTTGTATTATTTCTCTATTACAGGCAGTCTATGGTTTGGTTTGGGCGTTGCAATTTTAACGATGTTTTACAAAATTTAGACTATTGGTGTGATTGTTATTAAAACTCAAATCAAACTTTCCTGCATTTTTGTTTTTGCTAAACTGGGAATATACATTGTATCCACTTCACTATTTATTTAACCCCCTCCCCCTTTGCCTATGTCCTAAATATCTAACAACGTTCATATTGCGTGTGACACGTTTTAATACAAATCTTTTTATAGCATAAATTGCAGTGCCACATGCTACATGTATCAATACATGTGCATTAGCCCTTGCAAATTCATATGTCAAAGAAATTCACTTGGTGCTACATATTGGCACTGGAATACTGATAGTGACTGAAATCATCCAGCAACATAGACTGTGATTCAGCCTGAATGAATGACTGTGAAAAAGGGGCAAAATAAAGTACCCTAGATCCCACAGAGTTTAATAAATTCGTTTGATTCATACAGCATTGAAATGAGCCGCAACATGATATTTCCAACAAAGTGGTATGTGCGACCAGCAATGACTCAGATCAGCCTGCGCAGATGCGCAGTCTGATCAGAACATATGCTTGTCGCTTGAATATTCTAGGAATGTTTAGCTACACACTGAACACCATTTGTAGCTGTTAAAAGGAGGCTGCACAGGCTAGTCTCGGTCTACACTTGTCAAAATGCCACATTGTTGGAAATCACATGACTGTCACGGCTCGAATATGATTGTTCAATACATTAACGTTTGCCTCGGTTTTATCCTCATCGAGACCTGTTAAGGCCAGATTTGTTTATTAGTTGATTAACGGGAAATTTTTTCAGATCTAGGGTCGGGGGCACGAAAAAATAAATAAAAAAGCGCTGAAAATGACCAGTTGACTAGTCATTTTCAGAGCTTTTTTTCATTTTTTTTTCAGAGCTTTTTGTTTTTTTCCAGAAAAACAGTAAAACTAGTAAGGTAATATTTAAATATTTCATCATTTTCCTAAAAAATCTGGACAGGACAATCACTTTTTACATTGTCACTCTCAAGAATGCACAGACAGAACCTCAAAAAATATTTTTTTTCAACCAAACAATTAATATTTAGAGTTAGCGGATAAAAAAGATTAGAAATTATTTTTTTATTTTTTTCCTACTTTCTGGAAAATTACAGTAGGAGGGTTCGTAAATCAACTAATAACTTTTTTTTGGCCTAATGCATTATACAACGTGAAAATGACTGCATGCCTGCATCAGTTTAACACGTTCAAAACAAAACCTTGATACGATTATTAATTATATTACAATAAAAGAGAAGTTAGTGCTTGATTAGGGTAGGGTGACGAACACGATTTATAGTTCGAAGTGTGAAAGAAAACCCTATTCCAATCAGGTGAATAAAGTACCTTAACGTGACCAACTATGTAACTCTACTCTTTTCGAGCACGGACTCCTTTGCTTATGTTCCAAAAGTTCTTTTTATATGCTAAAATGTAGCTAAAAGAGTCTTAGTTGAGCCAAACGTGACAAAGTTTAACTTTTAGTTACACGGACACCAAGTGAATTCATGTAGCAGATTTGTAGTGGTCTCAAATAGTCTTATTGTAACGCTTCGATAACCTGCTCATGTACATAGAAAGCACGACTATAGGATAAAGTCGGGTAACTTCGGATATCAGGTAAATTCGGACAGCGACCTTGTTTGATTCATTATAATTATTTGGGAAAAATAGTCGGCGAACGGTGCAAATCCTGATGAGACGGCTCATAAGGAGCCTTCTCATCTGGATTGACATGTTTGCAAATGTGTGTCCGAATTGGCCTGGTGTCCGACGTTTCATGACTTTACCCTAGTGTTTCCCATTTAGAAATGAATATGACCATGAAATGCCATAATCACACACTACAGATCAACCCATAACACTGTAAGGACGAGCCACATAGCACTTAAAGTCACAATACCTCAAAGACAATTAAAGTAAAGCAACCAACGCTCTAACACAGCGAGGTGATTGCAAAACTACAAATTACACTACTGATGATTCAAAGATAGATGAGAAACGTTGTAAACAAAAGATATGAACGTATCCAGGTAAAGATAAACCAAAGGCTTTGAAGCGTGACTCTATTTACAATATTGATATGAAGTTCTAGAAAAAAGGGTTTCAGGCATTTATTTTATTTTACTATAAAAGCTTTGACATACACATATGTTCCAGCTGGACTGGCTCATTTTACGCATTCCGCATCAATTGATTGAAATAGAAAGACCCAAAGGTCATTGGTCAGAAGTCGTGGTCCATCTATAAATTATTAATTGCCTCAAACTGCAGTAAAAGATACCGTTATTTACCTGTTTAAATGAAAAATGGCATAACCCTATTCTGTATCTTTGAAACATAAGTAGCCTCGGTTACATTTGCCTTACGACGAGTATACGATGCCCGTACGATGTCCAAATCACCGGTTCCGTGCGGCCTCCGCAGGGAGACCTTGCGATCATCGTACGGATTTACGGGCATCGTGGCCTCTACGATTTTGTTTAACTCCGCACAATGACAAATTCGAAAAAATCGTAAGCCCATAGCCCGTAGAAACATCGCAGTGACATCGTACGATCCCCGAACCGGCACCGCACGGTGATCGTGAGGACAACGCAGGGTTTTAGATTGTCATCTTGGCCCAAAATTGATCGTAGACTCCTACGATAGTCGTAAGGAGCCCGCAACGTCGCCGCACCATGCCTTTGCAGGGCCCATAAAATCGTACGGACATCGGACGGTCATCCTGCGGTAACCCCAAGGCGATGGCACGATGATCGTGCGGTCGCCTTGCGATGTGTCAACAATTTCCAGACTTGCCATTAGCTGTTTCATTTCAATATTTGTCTATAGGCGACGTCTCTAATACCACCACTCAGTGTGACTCAATATGTACCCAGTTCAGTTTGCTGATGGAAACAGTCTAATCAGGGCCTATAGAGTATGCTTCTATGATAAAATTGTCTGAAGTACAATTCAAAAATAGTAAGTATGATCAGGAAATACCACAATCACAAACTACAGACTACCCCGTGGCTATGCGAGGAAGAGCCGCTCAACCATCACGAGACACCAGGAAGACAAATTAAGCAAAGCAATCAGCTCTCTCTTCCCCATCAAAATCTGCACATAACGTGAAATGCATATGCATTTAAGGATATAAAATGCTGGTTGGATAAGGGGTTTAATAAATTAGATAAGTTAATAAAGAGTCCAGATATTTTTTGGTGATTTATAACTCGGGGATTTGAATTTGAGTATTACTTCAAGGAATAAAATACACGTATATGGGTCTCGTAGTGAGAACATGTGACTAGTTCGAACATTGAAATTTGAATGAATGAATGCTCTACAAAATGAGCGCGACATTAGATTTCCAACAATGTGGTATGTGGGACAAGCAAAGGTTCAGACCAGACTGCGCATATGCGCAGTCTGATCAGAGCCTTTGCTATCCGCTTAAATATGCTATGACAGTTAAGCTACTTGGAGTTTCTAAGCTTAAAAGGGGACAGCACAGGCTTGTCCTGAGTATACACTTTTTCAAAATGCCACACTGTTGAAAACCACATGTAAAGGCTCAAATGTATGAGGGTCTGGATGGGGGGGTCTGGTTTTCACTATTCATTAAAGAATATTAGCCCATTATTCATCTCATTAAAATGTTGGGTTATTCATTAAAATAAGACCAATTATTCATTAAAATTATCCATTAAAATACCAATTCTTTCGACAGACGAGGCATTGGTCGAAATAATTAATGCTTAAAAAATAGTAATGTTTTAAGATTTGAATGAGCGAAGCGACCGAGGAACAATTTCTGAATTTTTATCGCGTAAATGACATTTTAGAGTGAAAAAGTAGGGATAGTAGGACCTTTTCAAGAAAAAGTATGTATGAAGGAACACAAGGAAAACTAGGGCCTATCTGAAAGCAAGTTTACAAGTTTATTCAAATCACTCAGTACATGTTAACATGTAATATGAGGTATAATACATACATATGCATATATTGATGCCCGTCAATGCCCACTCAAGGTATTGCGGAAACTAGATGTACACTCAGCCTACAAAGTCTGGAGCATGTAGCTACCAATATACACAATGGACAAGTTCATTTCAATGGACTGGACATTGTGGTATTGGGGCATCTCTGGGCTGAATGGGGAACACAGGCCGTGATTAATCTTGATTATTTTTTCTATAAAAATCAGTGTGATAAAAGATGTAACAATAGAATCACCCAAAACAATAACTTTTGCAAACTGAGAAATTAAGTGGGCTGATAAGAGTTTAATTTATAAAAAGCGAACGAGGAAAATTTTTAATGATTTTATTGGAACAATTAAAACATGAATCCCCCTGTTAGGAAGCCAAAGTTAATGGCAACCCCCCTACTAGCCCCATTGAAATTCATGACACCCCTACTTTTTAGTCCTACCCCCTGCTCTTAAATAATGAGTGGTCCCTATAAAAAATATGCATGATAATGTATGGTTCTTGCACTCTGCTACACACTGTTCAATGATCTTCTAAATTGTGCAAAGTTTCATCAAAAACAGTAACTGTATACACATTATAATAACAGGTGCACCAATTCATTAAACTGATCTTTAGGGCTTTAAAAATTGCAATTGTCAAATGAATGAAGGTGATTTTTCTTATTGTTACTCAAAACATAGATGGTGGGTACTTGATAGAACTGCATCAATGAGGCGGTTCTAATGAGTGTCCACATTCTATGTTTTATTGTTAAAATAAGAAAAAAATGTATACCCTTGTACACCCAAGATTTGCTGTATAAAATCAGGTTCAAGGGGGGTGTTTTTAAATTTAATGTGTACCCACAATCTATGTTTTGAGCAAAAATAAGAAAATTTAAAGAATTTTCGACTGAAAATATACATTTTTGCAGCTGAACAAAAACTGAGTACAGATAGATCCGATAGACACATTTTTGAGACGATTTATCAATACACTGAACCGAAGTTATAAGTAGCCACCATACAATTTTTGCTCCCGTTCAGAAAGTAAAAATAACTCTCACAAAATTTAAATTCTATAAAAAGGTCAAAGGCTTTGTCGAGACTCTGCAAATAATGTCATTTCAAAATGACTGATAGACCTTGCACAGACGAGGTCCGAGTAAAGGTACCATCATTTAAAAAATTCACACTTTTTAGTGTGATATTAACTATTCATCAGATACGTTATCCATTTATATTTTAATTAGTTTGAATATGTTTATAACAGCTGTGATATAAGATGAAAATAATCAAAAGTTTTTTTGACAATTGAACACTCCATTACTCTTCTACGTTAACATGAAGACAGACACGGTCAACAACTTAATCAAAAGACTTTAGCTTAACCATGCAGTTTGCATACTCGCTTTCCATTGCTCTGTACGCTTTATTATCTGCGGCACAGCAGTGCAATTTTCAGGGGTTCTTCATTATGAATTGGCGTCACTGATTTACTTTGAAACGTTAATACGACAAAAAATGGTACAACCAGCATACTATATTTGGTAGCAGATTGTTTACTCTGAGGCAGATTTTTACATATGCCACTTATTTGTTGTTAAAAAATTAACCTATTTTCTCGTCTCCTCTATATTTAACGATGAAAATTTTCCTATGTTGTCCGTGTAGTCCAAACTTTTAGTATACCAGTGACATTTGCATCCCTCTATCCACTCGTCGTTGTCCGTCCACCAACATTTCCAATTCACGAGATTTGACGGTATATCATTTCTCCTTTAACACAGATTTCAACATAGGACCTTATCAGACTGCAAAAAGGCTGTTGTGAAGATCCTTCTTTTCTGCAAGTGGCATATTCAAATCTTCTCAGGGCTAGGCATAGAGTATAAACTTATTAATTGTTGTAGTAAGCATTTCAACTTTTAAGTTCTTGACTGGAATTAAGTTGCTCAAACAGCTTCATATATCGGCTAGCCATTTCCTCGTATATCTGAAAAAGAGTCAAATTCTAAATTTGCAATATTTCCTCATAAGGTTTTAATACCTAGAATTAATTTAAGCACACAGCTACAGTCCGTTCTGAGGCGGTGGTTCTGTTGTTGTTGAGTCATTGTTTATTGTTACTCCCATTTGTTTTGTTTGGTCCTTGTTTTGTTGTACAGTACTTCCCAGTAAGCACCTAAAATTGGGTCACTATCTGCCCGCCAGTGAAACGCCATCTGAATGGCGTTTTGCTGGCTGGCCGATAGTGGCACGAGATTGGATGCTGGCTGGGTTAGTGTTGTTTATATATTTAAGGAATAAAGAAACGCAACAGACTAAAATATAATTTTTGCGTGTTTATATGACGGTTTGGTGAAATTTCTTTTGGAAATTTCTTATTGAGTATTTATAGCATGTGATGAAATACCAAAACGTCACTTTAACGCTACATTTTACGCTATTAGATGAAAACATATGAAACGTTAACTGTGACGTTAACGTCAGAATAAAATTCAAGAAACCCCGTCTTTTCTATGTTTGGTTATTTAGCGTCGACTTAACAATTTGCAAATTAAACAAACGTCCAATCAAATTCGTAATGCAGTCAAATACTGCGTCAAAACACGCTACTTGAATGGCAAGATACACAATGGTAGTGAATAAGCGACAAACGTCACTTAGAGCCGTCGGGTTTGGGTCACTGGTAGATATACGGGATAAGATAAACCTTGAAACATCAGAACATGCTTTCTTGGGAAAAAATGACTTTTCAGATATCGTAGAAATACGCTGGTAAGGTGTTTATATTGACGTTAGCCAAACAAAACAAGGCATAATGCAAGAGAAAACATCTGATTACATACCAAGAGTGAACACCAAACTTGTTAATTGTAACCTCAACTTTGTCACTGGACCAATTTATCATAAGAAATACACATAAACTTCATGGAAACCATTAAATTGTAGGATATCGAATTTTGACGTCAGAATTGAGTTTTTTTGACGTCTGAAGATCTCAAGTCATTCTTGAACAAAACGTCCTTGTAATGAATAAATTTCAAGCAGAAAAGAAAGTTTACGCGCTCCACGCAGCATTCAGAGGTGACGTTAATGACGTGAAGTCGTTTCAGAATCCTACAGAACTTCGCTATTTGATCATTTCCTTTATCAGCAATCTATACCAAGACATTTTAAAACAATAAACCGATGGTTGATTCAAACTTTGCTTTAATTGACCCTGTTTCAGCAGTTTACTACGGGGGTCAGGCTGTTTACGCGCATACCAAAATGATTACATAATCGATTATTACGTTGAACCTGCTGTAATTTGACAGACACATACTGATCCTATGGATAAATATCATTTGTACTAAACACTTGTATCATATTGTATGCTTACAGTGACCAAAGTGTTTGTTGCGTTTCTTTATTCCTTAAGTAGAGTCTTGCAAGCATCTCACTGGAGAAGAGAGAGCTGGTTGCTTTACTTTAATTAGTTTTTTATACTACGTGACCATTAGTGTTCCATGTCTCTTCCTCCAAATGCCATGGGCTACAGTGAAAGGTTGTTACATTTCTTTGACAAACTCATTTAGTGATTTCTTCAAGCAGACAGTGAAGACACAGTCGTTTGTTTGTTTGTTTGTTTGTCAATAGCTGTCAATAGTCAATAGCCATGGTAATGGTGGGATGGTCAGTTCACCTAGCCACATTTTTTCCTGGGCAGGCTTGAACAAGCGGTTAATCAGTAATTCGTGCACATTCTTTCGCTTGTAACTGACAGCAACCCTTCTTGAATGTATCAGCGGAAGGGAGGGGAATGACCATAGAAATTATTTCACGATCAATCTCCATGAAAGTATGGGACCGGGCCGGGAATGAACTCGCGACCCCTGGATCTGCAGCCAGACACGCATCTGTAGCCAGACACGTGACCGACTGCGCTTCACGGTCTGGTGATAGGCCCATTTGATTTGCTTTGTAAAATATAAGCTTATTTTACACCGCCCATGGCTGAATGCAATTAACTCCTAAATATTGAAAAATGATGGTTACTAAATAAACTTGAAAAACTGATAATTTCTGATGTGTTGAAATTAAAGAAAAACATTATCAAAGTAAGAAAGATGGGAAAGATCAGGAATCAGTACATTCAAGTAACACTCCTCAAGTGTTTATTGTGTTTCAGCCATTATGAACTCATTGTGATTCAAGTATTACTGGAAAAAGTATTCTAAATATGTTTTTAACAATGTGTAAGTGAGTTATGGCGAAAATAAGTTTTTATGTCGTACCTTATCACATCCTTCATTAGGTATGGCTGCACATACTTGGTCCTCGGTACTGGTGCCTTTGAGAACATGAAGATCACACAACCCATCCATAGCTACAAAAGATGAAAGTAGAGTGCTATTTAAACCTTTTCTGCTAGTCAGAACTTTTGTCGTCTGCTCTCTCATCTGCATATTTTCTTAGATAGCCAATATTAAGTGGGCCTTGTCGCAAGAAACCCTGTCTTCGGAGTTTCCGACAAAGTGAGTTTCAAACCAGTCTCCTCAGCAACAGAGAATAGCTAGAAAATTGAAATTTCCCCTGTAGTTAATTTACAATGATACTTTCCAAAAACGAATAACAGAGGTGCTGGTCAGACTGCGCGTATGCGCAGGCTGGTCTGCGCCTTTGTTGTTCGCAAACCCCCGAAGATAGGTTTTATCACGTTGAAGCCCAATTACAGTATGAACCCAGTATTTGCTTCATTTGAAAAATCTGTTCTGCAGTGCGCTTGAATAGTTGCACCAGACATTAAAAGCAGACAGCATTTTTAGGACAAAATTATTGGCAATCAAATGGTTATTCTAATGCGTCTGATTGGATAACGTCAAAAATATGCGACAGCATACCCTGCACAGCTTCTCCCGCGATCCTGAGATATACTGTTGAAAATAGTTTAACATCATTAATTATGTCACATTTCGTTGGATAACATGCGGCTTTATGCGGCTTGCAACACTCCAATTTGAGGAGAGACTGCAGAATTGCACTATAATGGGTATAACCATAATCAAAGTTTTTATTAGGGGAGGTATATCGTCGGATATACAGACGGAAATCACAATTTACGCCTCTGCGTTTGCGTCACGGTAAAATAAATTTTCAACTGTATATCCGACGATATACCTCCCCATAAATAATTTAACACACTGTTATGCCTTAAAGCTGCAGAGTCTGTAACTTTTGATCTTTTAATTTTAGAAATAACGTTTCTATTTTTCAAGAACACAGCAAAAAAACTAAAATTCCGGTAAACATTTTACCAATTTCGTCAATCTAAACAAATTATCAGCATCACAAAACAACAACATTTATGTTAAAAATTAACTGTCTTTAATTATTGGAGGGACGCAAATAATTACCAACAATAGAAAACACACACCTATTTTATACAATAATTCGCTTTTCCGTGCAGTTTCAGCTATAGTGAACAGATTTATTGTGAAAACATAGCTTAATTCTACTTCTACAAATGATTTAAAAAGAAAATATTTTTTCCGAAAAATGTTCATAGTTGCAGACTTAGCCTCTTTAAATGATAAGAGATAAACCAATTCCAGTGAAATGCAGCATCAGCAGATAAATCTCAATATAGCCATGTCCTAGAACAACTCTGAACAAAAACAGAATCTAGGGTGACAATTTGGTTCGTTTGTAAATTTGGCCTTCATAAAGTACCCATAGCTAGTATCTGCTTTTATTGTCGTTATCTCAAAATAAATTACGACACCAATTTAATGTGTTGATGTATTTTCAACTGTTTATTTGATGCTAGACTTACATTACACTAATTACCTAAACTCTAATTGAACATATTTTTTCCATTGTATCAACCTTTATAAAATATCTGTAGTAATTTATGGAAGTATTTGTACCTAGTTTTGCCCGGTAACATCCACCTAAAGGAGCTGAATTTGGAACATCTCTAGTATACACAGGTCTGTTAAAAATATCAGCTATGACCTTAAATATACCAAAAATACACATACACTTGTTTTGTTTTCATTTTTAACAACTTGAAGGGTAATTGTTTCATACCACCCTTACCAACTTTAGCACTAAATATCTAATGATGTGATATGCCTCGTGATATAAAATGTAGGTGGTATAAATGTGTTATACCATGTTTGTCCACCTGTATGTAAGATAATCCACTCGCTAAAGCTTGTGGATTATCTCCACATACATGCGGAAAAAACATGGTATAACTATTACATTATTTCCCCCAAAATGTATATCTTTATCTGAAGACCACTTTAGTTCAGCAAAATGTGTAGACCCTGATAAAATGCCACCTTATTTTTCATTCGGGTCTTCACTGTTTTCCTTTGTACCTGTTTACTGGTTTAAGAGAAAAAAATATAAAAAGGTAGTCAAACATTATCAGCGGATTATTATGTTTTGTGCAAAATGTGAAGCGTAACAGGCCACATACTGCAATTCATGCTGTGTAGGATTGGCAATCTGTCATCTAAATTTAAATACTGTTCTCATCTAATGGTCTTAAGGAGTACCTTCTATCCTTAACGCATGCTCAATTATGACAGTTGACAATACCGAACACAAGTATGGATTTTTAAAATGTTATTGGCTCTGACGTTTTCAAAGGAGCATTAATTCTTTTCTGGATGTTCAAACACTTATATAAATTTCATGCTCAATGCAACTACGAATGAACTTTATCCTGCTAATTAATGTGGCTAGAGCTGAGCATGACATATTTTATAACTTCAGGGCTGATTTCCGATAGAAAAGATTTGAATTTATGTAAACGTTGACATCAAGATATACTGTTATGATTTCTGAGCATTTTACCTTATTTTAGATAATAATTGAGCCAGTGCATGAGATTTCCAACAAAGTGGTATGTGCGACCAGCAAAGCCTCAGATCAGCCTGCGCATATGCGCAGTCTGATAAGAACCTTTTCTAGTCGCTTGAATATTCTATGAGTGTTAAGCTACTAATTGAACAGCATTTGAAGTTTCTAAGCTTAAAAGGAAGCTGCACAGGCTCGTCTGAGTCTACACTTGTCAAAATGCAACATTGTTGGAAATCAGGTGCCACGGCTCAATTCACTTACTTGTTGAATGGCTTTGTTTGCTGATGCTCCACCAGTGACAATAATTCTTTCTATTTCATCTTTAATAATAAAAATACATTCTAACAAAGGGATGTTTCTTGGAAAAAAAAGTTTATAACGTTTGGGTAACTACTTACTAGTTGTGATTGAGATAATAGAACATACAATATCCCTAACACCCACCTAGAACTTCTTTTTATGTTATTTTAAAATGCCTTTGGGCTTAAATGCAATATTCTTAAACGTTTGAAAAATGAAAAAAAAATGAAAGCACTTTATGATTGGCCTCCGACCTTCAGTCGCAGCAGTATGAAGCATAAAGCTAAAAAATCCAGTGTTATGGCTGTTACTCTAACCTGATCCTTCCTGGTACAAGACCAATGTTGAAACCACCGAGCTGAAAGTCAACTCCCTGACGTTGCTGTCACTTTTTAAACCGGAAGCTATGCAAAATTTACTATATATTGACCTACAGAAATATCCCATCATACAAAAAAGTTTTCAGAACAAAGTGGGGTGACTTTTTGTTTTTGCTCCATTTTTTATCATTATTGTTATATGACTGTAGAGAATCCTGTCTCCTGATTGGCCCAATTTGTCTTCATAAATCTCTATGTCTACCTAAAAATTGGTCTAATCTGTTCTACAGGTTGATATAGGATGAAAACCAGCTCAAACTAGCTACACGTACCAGAGGTTGATATTTTTGACACTTTTCTTATATCACCTTCTAGAGAGTTAAATAAGAAATAGCATGTGCTGTATGGAATTCACATAATTCATCTCCCAACAGGTAAATTAAAGACCTTTAACTTAATGAATTTTAACAATAGTTTTGTTTGTTCATCTTTCTTTGTTTGAATGATCAAAATGTAAAAAAAGTGTTTTATGATTTACAGTCTGCATTCAGAGAATTTATATACATTTTAAAATGTAAACGACTACATTAAATATTTTGAAAAATAGTTGCTAAAACTTGTGAGAAAGTCCTTATGTTGAACATAACTTCAACAATAAAAATCCAGTTACAAAAGTGAACGTAGAAAAATTTTATTCACAGTTGAAAGTCATATAACAAAACAGTTATTGACTTCAATTTCAGTAGACATAAGGAGTTATCTACCCTTAATAGTGATATTCACGTCAGACTTGCGGCCTCAGTTAATACACCTTTTTTGGGTAGATAAATCCTCAGGTCTACCTCATTGAAGTCAATAAATGTATATTATTATTATTTTTCCACTTCTTTTCCTTTCCACCCTAATTTCCGTGGGACAGGTTCTCAATATCCACTGGACGGATTATTCTGAAATTTGGGGATATGGTAGATATGGATGTGAAGTTGTGCACAATGGTTTTCAAGATTTAAAAAGTCGGACTCTAAAGCTGGCACATGGGCGTGACAAAAAACGTGGGAATTTTGTCCTGACTATTTCTCACTAACAACTCATGGGATTTTCTGATTTGTTTTTGATATGAAATATATTTATACATATAGTATTGCAAGAAAATTTGAAATCCCAGACTCGAGGCTGCCCAGCCCCATCCAATTCTAAAAGTCCTTATATATAAAAAACCGTTCAGATTCTCACCCCTAAACCATATATATTCATGTTTCTTATAAAAAGAAGCATTTGGTAACACTGGTCAGGAATGATCAATGATAACGCCAGGAAGGAATTTTCCAAAAATCCCTTCCTGCCAATCCAATTTATCGTAGTAACTTATCGGCATCTTAGCTACACCTACTGATAAGCAGATTTTAATTATAAAATAGTTCTTTTTCTTCTATCCTTCAGTTCAAAAATATGTTTTAGGTGCTCAAAAGAACCATCTTAATCTGACGGTCCTTTTGAGCACCAAAAACGTATGCGTTAATCGTGAAATAATAATGTAAATCAACACACTCTATCTGGAGGCCTAGTTTCCAGAATCAACATGTGTCTAATGATGTACTCAATCGAAACAATCATTACCTGTGAGGCCAAGGGTGAAGGTAGCGAATCGCAACCCTTGGTAGGACAAGATGACACAGTATATGAGCTGGGATATGGTACCGCTTTACAAGTACTTTTGCTAACATTGAAAACAGCTAAATGTTGTATTTCGTCAGTGTCTGCTCTGTTTGCTTAGATAACATGGTACTTTTGGACTGAAATACATCATTCCAGAGAAAGTTTGACCGACTACCCCTTGAAATACAAAATGGGCTATTACATGCTTATTGTATCACAATGTATGGAATAATCCATCAGGAAGAAAAATGATACATGAATTCTACTATACTTACCTGACATTATATCATGCCTTTTTGAACAGATGTATTTGTATAGAAACTGACTTTCAAGCATTGCTCTAACTTCTACGCCTGGTGGAAATGAATCAACCTGAATATAGAAAGGAACGAACAGCATATGAGACAGTTCCTGAGATGTTGGTACTTACAATTATCGCATATGCGAGCAGCGAGGGCTCAGACAGACTGTGCATCTTTGCATTCTCTCCAGAGCCTTCACTTCATACACACACACACACACACACACCACACACAAGACCTTGATGGAGGCACATTGCACACTTTAGCAATCTAGTTTCATTAGATAGCAAGACATGCATGTACAGAGTGAGTTTACGTATATGCAATAAGTACCAAATCACATGAGAAGGTCCAATTGTTATTAGTTCCAAATAATTTGGCCCAGCACATGGATTTCTTTTATTGTTTGATTTAGTCGATTCTTTGCTCCCCAGTCACCATTTTTTAGTCGTGCAGTTATGATGAGACGATTTCTTGGGTGGTAACCCGTAATAAGCTGAAAATGAAATCAACAGAGAGAGAACAGTACCTTCCGCATTTTCGCAATATTCCTCTTTAAATTCAAGTGGGGCTGGTGGTTTGAAATTTTTTCTGAGTAGGCATCTTCAACCAAAAATTTTATGCAAGCTGCCAATGTTCTGCGGAGATTGCAAGAAAGACCTGGCTCTTATGAGCCTTAGTTGCTCGTCAGCTGACAACATAATCTACTTGGTGAATGTATTAGTGGTAAAATTACATAACATATTTTTATTGACATATGAAGGGATAAACATATGTTGTGGCATCATGA
This sequence comes from Loripinus fragilis, assembly GCA_964019695.1. Lineage (NCBI taxonomy): Eukaryota > Metazoa > Mollusca > Bivalvia > Lucinida > Lucinidae > Loripinus > Loripinus fragilis. Next base: position 102,377,255 of record OZ026518.1, read on the forward strand.
CGGTAAGAGAGAGAGAGAGAGGCAAATCAGCATATTTCGGCATATTTTATATAGAAGATATCGCATATAGCCAACGCTTCGTCAGTCTTAGCAACGTTGTACCAAGCTATTATGTACTATTAAAAGCTTTCGTCGATGTTGGATTGTACGAGCGACGTTAATCAGTGCTGTTTCGTTTTGATACTTTTTGTGAATAAATATGCAGTCAATCAAAGTTGCAAAATAGTTAGAGAGATAGATATGTAAACATTTTGCAGAACCAGATAAGCAAATGCTTGTACGTATTTTGAGATGTTTCTATCCATGGTTTGTGTGTTGAGAAGAGCCGTCTCATTGAAGCGGTTCTTTGAGCACCCCAAAAATGTTTCTTTCGGTGAATTAGAAGCTTACCTTGACACACATGTCCAGATGAACAAACGAACTCAAAATCATAAGTGTCTGCACATGTTATAAATTAAAAAAAACCCTTTTAGACAACCTGAACGATCAACACAGGTCCAGATAAACACATGCTTCTGCGTAAATTGAGATCTTATCAAAAGTGTGTTGGGTGTAGAAAAGAGCAGTCTCATCGAGGCGGAGCTTTTGAATACCAAAAGTATTTGTTTCTGTTAATGAATTGGAGGTCAAAACGAACAAACACTTAAATGTAGATTGAGTTCGTATCTAACCCAGGATTTTAAACATTCATGTTGAGTGTTGAGAAGAGCAGTCTCGTTGAGATGGCTCTTTTGAGGAGTTCTTCCTAAAACACGGGTGGTAAACCTAGGAACTACCACGAAATTGTGTTAACGTAATTTTGTTCCCAAGCCACATCCGGGACACGTCGTGGTAGTTTCCAGGCCGAAAATTGGATACAGAAAGGTTGGTGTCACTTTCATTTTTGTTTTATTTTACAACTAAGAATGAACAATGGTGAAATCGGACAATGTGGTTCCGTGTAAATATGTTTCAGCGTCGCCTCTAGCCCAAAATTTTGTTTGAAAAATTATTTTCTTTCTTTAGATTCGTGTTTACCCACTGAGCATCGGACCAACTTTACCTAAAGTTCGAAGGATTTTAGCCCAAATCTGTCAAACTAAATGGATTTTGATATCAGTTGACGATGGAAATGATAAAAAGCCCCTGAAAAAACATTCCTACACAGAAAAAAAAAATATGAGCATTAACTCGTAAACGATTCATGTCCCGTTCGTCCTGTGTGGTAGTTTCCAGCTCATCGTAGTAGTTAAAATGCTATCGTGGTAGTTTCCAAGACTTTGTAGGATACGTTTCTGAAGTGTTACAAAACATTATAGCTGTTGTGTGTTTCGCATGATATACCTCGAACTCATCAATTAATTACCATGGTAAACACATAAATCGCATTTCAACACCATGAAGAAGCTAAGCTGAGGACTCAAGAGGTTCAATGTGATGCTTGACAGATGGAGATCATGCCCTGGACTGCCAAACAACACCTCTGGAAATCTAAAGCAAAAGAAGGTCATCAGTTGAGCCGTGGTGGACCAAGCGACAGACAAAAAAAGATATAAAAAATTGCGTCACTCGCTACGTTGTTCCATGTTCAGTCAACTTTAAGATAAAACGGCAGGCTAAGACTACTGGCCCAAAGTATTGTTAGTACTTCAGAAAAACGGGAAATATCCTCAGGTTGGGACACTTTTTATATACATGTGAGTGCGACGATGAACGGGCATGTTATTTGATAAATCAAAAGCATGTTTATTCAAAATCAAAATATGTGAATATCCATTCTTTTCATTCTTCTCATCATTTCAATAGCCCACTAAAATTAAAATTCAGGCAGTCAGCATTTGTTATCTGACAAAAGGTTGTTTGAAAAGGTCTTTGTGTGATTAAGAGGGGTATTCAATGTTCGGCCCGCACACCCTGTCTTTATAAAAATGAAGTAGCCCCTGAATAGTGAACATTTGCTGATGTGAACAACTGCTAAATTCCAACAAAGTCTTGGAAACTACCACGATAGCATTTTAACTACCACGATGAGCTGGAAACTACCACACAGGACGAACGGGACATGAATCGTTTACGAGTAAATGCTCAGATTTTTTTTTCTGTGTAGGAATGTTTATTCAGGTTTTTTTTTAATCATTTCCATCGTCAAATGATATCAAATTCCATTTAATTTGACAGATTTGGGCTAACATCCTTCGAACTTTGGGGAAAGTTGGTCCGATGCTCAGTGGGGAAACACGAATCTTAAGAAAGAAAATAACTTTTCAAACAAAATTTTGGGCTAGAGGGGACGCTGAGACATATTTACACGGAACCACATTGTCGGATTTCACCCTTGTGCGTTCTTAGTTGTAAAATAAAACCAAAATGAAAGTGACACCAAACTTTCTTTACCCAATTTTCGGCCTGAATACTACCACGATGTGTCCCGGATATGGCTTGGGAACAAAATTACTTTAACACAATTTCGTGGTAGTTCCTAGGTTTACCACCCGTGTAAAACATGTTTTTGTTGATGAATTAAAACTTACTTTGACACACATGTCGCTTGTGTGTAGATTGATATCTTATCCCATCCAATACTTTAAACATTTTTGTTTAGTGCTGAAATATGGTTTACATTCACAAGTTTTCATGTTACATGTTTGATTGAACATTTTATTATGTTTGTATAAACAGATATATTCGATCAAAAGCAATGCTTTTGTTGCATGTATCTGTCAGTGAAGCACTAGTCGAGTTGATCATGTCTGTAAGAAATAAATAATAAATGCATGCCAAAGCTCCATAGGTATGCAGCATGGGCTTTCATAGGAGGCTTTTGATTGAATGCTGTAAGAACCAAATGTCATGCGCTGACCCATTTATTGTTTGTCAGGCATGAGTATATTTTGTGAAGTTGAACTAAAACAGCCATTCCTGGCATGACACCAAGATGCCATCCTTTAGATTTGATAGTTTAGCTCAATCAAATTTTGTAATAATATGTATTCACTAAAGGAAATACTCACAAGTTCATCCCTTTCATTGAATCTAAAACATCCAGTAAGCTTTGTGTCCATTTCAGCAATTTCCACATAGATTCCTGAAAAAACACGATAGATGACAATATAATATATACGTACCCAAAATGAAAACAGTACACTTTATTTGTTTGAATATCTGTTTTGTTAGCATTCATTTTGTTGTAAGATTTTAATACACATAATAATCCCTGCAGGTAATATCATTGGATTCAACGATTATGCAATTATTTTCCAAATCACAGGTCTATTCTTGCATATCCAAGCCTGAAAACACATTCCTTACTTTGCATGTGTTAATGTTAGACAACAGCATGTACGCTAACCAAACAGATATTTAAACAAATAAAGTGTAAAGTTTTCATTTTGGATCAGTCTACATACCAGTACACACATGCCTTTATATTCGAGGCAGCTCATGATATTATGTACCTATTGCTTTCCCTTCTTTAGCCCATTACCTCATAGAGCCGCCCTTTACATCTTTTAACAACAAACATAGCAGACCCAGATCAGATAGCTCTTGTAAGAGCTGCCTGATCAGGGTCTACCCTGTTTGCTTATGGAATATGATTAGATATGATCCTACACTAGTGGACCTGACAAGTAATTTCTTTGTTCTACGTATCATCATATATACTTATTTCCAGGGGGTGGAGCCTAGCATGAATATTCATGATGGAAAAAGTTATCAATGACAAATACTAATTTAAGGAAGCTCTACCTATCTTTATTTTATTTATTTGTCTAACTACAACGCATTAGCCAATACAATGATTCTTAACTATAAAATAAATGTACCGGTCAGATGAAGTGCGCATAGAATTTAAGGAACTTGATATCTGTATCGTTGGTTGTCTCTGTTCTGGTGTCTCTTTATCATGGTACTGGGGGTTGGTATTTGCTGGCCATACTCGCTTTTTTCACACTTTTACCTAACTGACCTTCCTGCAACTCGTAATTTCTCATTGCTTATTGAATATAAAATTGGAAAGCATGCTGTGCACAGAATGGTTGCATGTTGTTGGATTTGCTTCATTTGCATAATTATATGATAATCAGAATGTCCACATCCATACCTTGTACAAATATATGGCATATTTAACCATATCTACCTTTATCTAAACAATATTATCATGTCGTTTACCTCTGCTGCTATAGTATAATCAAGATCACTACAAATGAGATTTTATCAAGGAAGCAAACACTATGAACCCTGATCAGATTGCTTCCTTGGAAGCAGTATGATCTGGGTTCATATTGTTGGTAATATAGGCTACCTAAGAACATAAACAGATGAGTAGACGACCAATGTCATAACTAGCGGGATAAAGGCTTAATTGATCTCCTTAGAGGATCCTCTGTGTTTGTTTACTTACCTAAATTGTTATTATTTCCTGGAGGTGTAGTGAAAAATAATTCCGTGAACTTCTCCCAAGATCCTGCACACTCTTCCATGATGTGTTGCCTCTGTAGGGAAGCATTCATGAATCTAGAATGAATAGTTTACATTCTTTGTTTACTGGAAAATGTAAACGAGTACTTTGGCCAGCAGTGAAGATTCAGATAAATTACAGCTTCATATCAGGGTCTACACTGTCTTAATTAAGGTACAAACAAGAGAAATAGAGTGACATTCATCGTAGATCGCATATTTTGACATGTGACCCATTATTATATTTAATGGACAATCTTTTTTTTGTCGTACTTATCTGTGTGGGAAAATCCACCAAATGAATAAACGTTAACAAAAAGCTTGGTTAACGCATAGCATATTTAAAAGTGTTATTCTGAACACGTCTCTGCTTCTTTTGTGGATAATTTTGTTATTTATGTTTCATGTTTGTCATGCTTTCTTGTCTGTTCAGTGCAGTCTTGTAGTCATTTGCTGGGAAAGGGCTAATCTCTTGGCTCTCGTGTGTGTGATGTTTAATTTTCGTTTGTGTTACTTTCTCGTGTGGGGTCCTGGGTCAGGTGTGGTACTTGATTTGTTTCGATTTCTGATCTTTGTCTCCTTACTTACTTTGTTTTAAGTAAGGACAACAAAGGCATGCAGGTAGGCAGGCGGGTTTTGCTGCTCAAACTCACAAATAATTTCAGAACTGGACCAGTGGTACACAATATTTGGTGTGAACACAATTTTTCAAATATGCCTTTAGACCTCTTACTTTGAAATTGGCCTTGGTGCTAGCAACTATAATCTTTGCTCTGGTGTTTCTGATTGAGGTGTACATGTGTGAACTTTTTTCATATTTGGCTAGGGGTTCATTAGATATAGTGTGGACACAGGTTCTGAATTGTGCCCTATCATCACCCAATATGGCCTTGATATTGAAGCTGTGCTAATTGAAACATTTACTCTGAACATTGGCTCACTTAGGCAGACGAATGTGTGATCCTTTGACCTTGACATCAGACCAGAGTGACTGGAACCATTGCTCTGTATGTTGTCGTGTCGAGACAGACGTGTGTGAAATTTTTCAGAATGCACACAAGGGTTTTATTCAGTACTGTCGACCTTTGACATCCTGCCATAACAGTGACCCTGAAACTGGGCAATTGAAATCTTCGTTCTGTTTGTCGTCTTTTTGAGTTTGACAATTTTAAAACTGAATCAGAGGTTTAAGATGTATAAAGTGGACAAGTATTCTGTACATCTGACCTTGGACCTCATGATATGTCCCCAACCTCAAATCGTGACAATTTGAACTTTGCTTTGCATGTTTTATCATTGAGGTGGACATGTGTGTGAACTAGTTTTAGAATTGGAGCAGGAGTCCAGGCGATACAAAGCTGACGACTATTATGTGCGTGTGACATTTAAATTCCAGCTAGGACATTGATCTGGAAGTGGGACAGCCAAAGCCTTCGCTCTGCATGTTGTCGTTTTGAGGTAAACACATGTGTAAACTATTCTTAAAGTTGAACCAGGATTTTACATGCACAGTAAATGTGACTTTTGACCTCGAGCAGGGTCCTTGACCTTAATATTGGGCAGCTGAAACCTTCGCATTTTATGTCGCCTCGTTGAGGTAAACATATATGTGAATTAATTATAAAATTTCAAGATATTAAGAATACACCAACACGTTCTGGACAATGACCTCAAGCAGCGACCTTGACCATGATATTGGGCAGCTTCATGTTGCCTAATTAAGGATAATATATTTGTGAATTAATTATAAAATTTTCAAGAAATTAAGAATACACCAACACATTCTGGACAAACTTTTGACCTTTAAACTCCAGCAATGACCTTGGCCTGAATCAGGGCGGCTGAAAATTTCGATATGAACATACTTACAGAACGAATGTTCTATAGTTCCTAACGGTCTGTGACATAAACAAAGGATCATTGACGGTTTGAGCAGTATACGCCTAATTTTCTGACCCCTAGAACGTCGTTTTTGAAATTCTGATGTAATGCATGTAGTATAAGTGCATTAGTTGAATACAATATCAGGAGCCAGCTATCAAGATGTCGAAAGGTATGGCTGATTGAGTGGGGATGGGTGTCTGAAATTGTATAATAATCAATAGTGATTTTTTTTTTGTTTTTCCTTCTTAAGTTTTTGGTAAGCATGAATTTGTTAGGGGCCAAGTTATTGCATATACTTATACAGATATGCAGAGTACAAATCACGCTAATTAATGAAAATTGTTTTGAAAACAAAATATGGTTTGCACAAAAAACAAATTGGGGAGATACTTTCAAGTTACCAGTACATTTGTTGTTAAGTGACCAAATTATGACATAATAGTTGAGCATAACTGAAAGATTGTTGAGTGGACGAAAAGAATTAAATCAAACAAACAAACAAAACACAAAAACATAATAGTTGAACATTCAATACTAAATTTTAGGGCTGCAAAATATCGCCCCGTCCCCCTTGCCAGCTAGCCACTTTCATACAATGTGTAAACTATGGTAACACATATACAGACAAAAGCTTTTACTGGTTCAAGGTGGGGGGCGACGATATTTTATAAAATGTTTTCTGATTTCTATATATTTTATTTTAAAACTGATTGTTCTACTCATTATTTAAAATCCTTGAACCATGTTATATGGAAAACAGAGGCTAACCCTACAAGCTTATCAAACCCCACAACACCACGCTACCCTTACCCTAACGTGTTCTTTACATCTTTAAACACATTTACAGATTGCATAACCCCATAATGTACCGGGCGTTTGCCTAGAGAGCCGTATGGATAGACAACGTGAAAACCATGTGCCCACCAAAAGCAATATTTGAGGTTTGGATATATCTTCTAATTTTGATAAACATCCGAAAATAGTTTTAAAAGTAATCTTACACAAAATATCTGTAATACGAATCTGGAATTAAAGTACTGTTGAGGCAATACCCATCTAGAATTGGCGTTGGTATTCTTGATGATACGGTTGTAAAATCTCCTGTCCCAAGGCCAACCTATTCAACAATAATAAGCTCAGTATGCCTCAATCAGTATATGACAGTTTGCTATGTTTTGCAAAGGCAAACAGAGCAGCCATCGTCATCATCATCATCATCATCATCATCATCATCATCATCTTTTTTGATCAACATACATAAACATCATCCGCATAAATGGGCCACCCTCAAATTGCTTCATTTGCTGTATGCCTGCCTCATCTGACACCAGGTCTCCAGGGCTACTTTTCACAGCAATATTTGAGCTGCAACATGTGATTTCCAACAATGTGGCAATTCGACAAATGTAGACTCAGACGAGCCTGTGTATCCTCCTTTTAAGCTTAGTAACTCCAAATGATGTTCAGTCAGTAGCTTAACACTCTTAGATTATTCAAGCAACTATCAAAGGCTCTGCTGCGGCTTTGCTGATCGTACATACTACATTGTTGAAAATCAATCTCATGTCGTGGCTCATTTATTTAATAAAAGTATAGAGGAAGGAAAAATATCACTTTTTCTACATCTGTAGTGCATTTACTTTTATAGTGCAATTTGTCAATAGCTTAATTATTGTTTCTTCTAACACATATAATGGCTGAGCAGCTAACAATATGAACTCACATGTTCCTTGATGTATAATGCGATGTGTTTTGCATCTGTCTAATGTCAGGATAAAAGTGTACATATATTGTATTTATGCTATATAGTTACAAACAACTTGTTACCACTGTCCTTTGCATTATGTCAAGATGAAAATATACACACACTGATGGACAAAAGAAACACTTAATCTAAAATGTGCAATAAGTTACCAAGAAGGAAAAATTAGTGACATCAGTTAAAATATATACATGTATATGAGCCAACATAACTGGTAAACAAAATTGACAGATTAAAATGAATAAGGGTCTACTCAAGATTATGGTCATGGTAACCTTGTGCAGCTCGTGCATGTGAACCACTGCATTAATGTTTCTTTTACCGTCAGTATAGATTGCATTAATGTTATGCACATACAAACAGCTCGTTAGTGTTGCCCTGTATCTTATGTCAAATAGATTGTGTTTATGCTATGCACTTACAAACAGCTCGTTAGTGCTGCCCTGTATCTTATGTCACATAGATTGTGTTTATGCTATGCACTTAAAACAGCTCGTGAGTGCTGTCCTGTGTCTTGTGTCACATAGATTGCATTTATGCTATGCACTTACAAACAGCTCGTTAGTGCTTATGTGTCTTATTTCATATATACTTAACTACTAAAGAAACCTGACACATACTGTGTGTCAATTTTTGGTGGTAAATGAATATGATGCACACTTGTCTTTCCGTTGCGTAAAAGTTAACAAAGGTAGACTAAGGTGCACTGAGATTATTTGAAAAGATGAACTTATTCCAGACGTCACCTATCAAAACGTCATGCAACCCCTAGAATTATTTTTTGCAGGAACAAAGAAATCACGCAAAATTCACCAGAAACCGCTTTAGTGTGATTCCCTGTTATTTTATTGACATCTTCTGGGCATTCAAATAAAGTATGCATGCATTGTTCAACCCAAAAACCTATTTTCATTTTCTTAACGTCAATTTTACGTTATCAGCGTTTTATGAGCTTTTAAAAAGCACTACCATTTTATCAATATTTTACACTTTGTTTGATGTTTGGAGTGTATTTTGACAATGTTTCAGACCTTTTGAACTCCATAGCTGTCGCCTACGTCAATTTAGCGACGTCAATTACATGCTGATATGTGTTTATTGCAAAGCTTGAAAACCATACGCAATTAAAGTAAAGTGTAGCCAGTTGGCACTTTAACAAAGTTGACAGCACAAACTAAACGGAGAAATCGTTGACAAAGAAAAAAACGTTTATAGTTCATAGTTAACGTTGTTTCTTAATTAACGTTTAATTTGGCATATTCCGCTTTTACCCTTTAACGCAACGCGAAACATAAGTTCTGATTCTTGAAAATGCATTCTCTTACAATGATTAGTTGACTCAAAGTCATTTCAGTTTCTAGAAATTGCTTAAACAATGGAAAACAACACTGCCGTTTAGACAACGCCGAAAGCACAACTTAAAGCCCAATATCATATGTCACAGCAAGAAATTGCAAAATTTTTTGAATGCACTTTTGTCTCTACTAGTATTGGCCTTGCATACACGAAAAAAATTTTCAAAAAATATCTAGACATACACTCCCGAGGCAAAAGTGAAAAAATGGTATTTTTGACGTCGTGACGTCATGTTCTATATTTGATATTTATATATTTGTTCGAAATATACTTTCTTATGTCTTGTTTTTAAAATAAGCAAATCGGCTTAGCTCTATAATTTGTTATTTACGAGTTTGAAGAAAGTAAAAAGTGTCAGGTTTCTTAAGTAGTTCAGTTTTGATTGTGTTTATGCTATGCACTTACAAACAGCGCGTGAGTGTATGTCACATAGATAGCATTTATGCTATGCACTTAAAAACAGCCCGTTAGTGTTGCCCTGCGTCTTATGTCACATAGATTGTGTTTATGCAACAGCACGTGAATGTATGTCTCATAGCTTGCATTTATGTTATGAAATTACATATAGCTCGTGCGTGCTGCCCTGTGTCTTATGTCACATAGATTGTGTTTATGATATATACTAACAAACAGCTCACGAGTGCTGCCCTGTATCTTATGTCACATAGATTGTGTTTATGCTATGCACTTACAAACAGCTCGTTAGTGCTGCCCTGTATCTTATGTCACATAGATTGTGTTTATGCTATGCACTTACAAACAGCTCGTGAGTGCTGTCGTGTGTCTTGTGTAATCATAGATTGCATTTATGCTAAGCACTTACAAACAGCTCGTTAGTGCTGCCCTGTATCTTATGTCACATAGATTGTGTTTATACTATGCACTTACAAACAGCTCGTTAGTGCTGTCTTGTATCTTATGTCACATAGATTGTGTTTATTCTATGAACTTACAAACAGCTCGTAAGTGCTGCCCTGTGTCTTGTGTCACATAGATTGTGTTTATGCTATGCACTTACAAACAGCTCGTGAGTGCTGTCCTGTGTCTTGTGTATCATAGATTGCATTAATGCTAAGCACTTACAAACAGCTCGTTAGTGCTGCCCTGTATCTTATGTCACATAGATTGTGTTTATTCTATGAACTTACAAACAGCTCGTAAGTGCTGACCTGTGTCTTGTGTCACATAGATTGTGTTTATGCTATGCACTTACAAACAGCTCGTGAGTGCTGTCCTGTGTCTTGTGTATCATAGATTGCATTAATGCTAAGCACTTACAAACAGCTCGTTAGTGCTGCCCTGTATCTTATGTCACATAGATTGTGTTTATGCTATGCACTTACAAAACAGCTCGTTAGTGCTGTCCTGTATCGTATGTCACATAGATTGTGTTTATTCTATGCACTTACAAACAGCTCGTAAGTGTTGCCCTGTGTCTTGTGTCACATAGATTGTGTTTATGCTATGCACTTACAAACAGCTCGTTAGTGCTGTCCTGTATCTTATGTCACCTAGATTGTGTTTATGCTATGCACTTACAAACAGCTAGTTAGTGCTGTCCTGTGTCTTGTGTCACATAGATTGTGTTTATGCTATGCAGTTACAAAAAGCTCGTTAGTGCTGTCCTGTGTCTTGTGTCACATAGATTGTGTTTATGCTATGCACTTACAAACAGCTCGTTAGTGCTGCCCTGTATCTTATGTCACATAGATTGTGTTTATGCTATGCACTTACAAACAGCTTGTTAGTGCTGTCCTGTGTCTTTTGTCACATAGATTATGTTTATGCTATGCACATACAAACAGCTCGTTAGTGCTGTCCTGTGTCTTTTGTCACATAGATTGTGTTTATGCTATGCACTAACAAAAAGCTCGTTAGTGCTGTCCTGTATCTTATGTCACATAGATTATGTTTATGCTATGCACTTACAAAACAGCTCGTTAGTGCTGTCCTGTATCGTATGTCACATAGATTGTGTTTATTCTATGCACTTACAAACAGCTCGTAAGTGTTGCCCTGTGTCTTGTGTCACATAGATTGTGTTTATGCTATGCACTTACAAACAGCTCGTTAGTGCTGTCCTGTATCTTATGTCACCTAGATTGTGTTTATGCTATGCACTTACAAACAGCTAGTTAGTGCTGTCCTGTGTCTTGTGTCACATAGATTGTGTTTATGCTATGCAGTTACAAAAAGCTCGTTAGTGCTGTCCTGTGTCTTGTGTCACATAGATTGTGTTTATGCTATGCACTTACAAACAGCTCGTTAGTGCTGCCCTGTATCTTATGTCACATAGATTGTGTTTATGCTATGCACTTACAAACAGCTTGTTAGTGCTGTCCTGTGTCTTTTGTCACATAGATTATGTTTATGCTATGCACATACAAACAGCTCGTTAGTGCTGTCCTGTGTCTTTTGTCACATAGATTGTGTTTATGCTATGCACTAACAAAAAGCTCGTTAGTGCTGTCCTGTATCTTATGTCACATAGATTATGTTTATGCTATGCACTTACAAACAGCTCGTTAGTGCTGCCCTGTATCTTATGTCACATAGATTGTGTTTATGCTATGCACTTACAAATAGCTCGTGAGTGCTGACCTGTGTCTTATGGTAATTAAATTGTATTTATGATATATACTTACATATAGCTCGTGAGGGCTATCCTGTTTCTTATGGCACATAGATTGTATTTATGATATATACTTACAAATAGCTCGTGAGTGCATATGATATATACTTACAAATAGCTCGTGAATGCTGTTTTGTGTCTTATGGTACATAGATTGTATTTATGCTATATACTTACAAACATCTCGTTATCGCTGTCTTATGTTTTATGTCAAGATGAAAGTATACATATATTGTACGATGTATGCTATGCATTTACAACAGCACGTCTTATGTCTCATTGATTGTAATTATGCTATATACTTACAAACAGCTCGTTAGTGCTGTCCTGTGCACCCACTGCAACTAAAGACTGCAATGCATCTGCAGTGAAAGCGAGAACTTTACAATCTTCTGAAAACTTGTACTTCTGAACTAGATAAGGGCAGACATTTCCCTAAAAAGAGAGGGTGACTTATATATTAACAGATGCTATTGGTTAGGTTTGATAATGTTTGATCCACTGATTATATTAACCGCCGAATGATGACCTTAGTTTATTTATCAGTTAGAAGGCCTAAACTCGAGCGATTAAGCCATCAATTCTAGATTTTACTAACAGAAATATCAAACTCCCATGTTTTGTAGCTAGCAAAAGGAACTGACACAAGTACACGGGTCAACTAACAATGCATCAATGCTTGTACAAAAACATTTAATTAACTATAGTAAAACTAGCTTTAAGTGGCCACTCAAAAAGACGACCAAAATTTGTTTTCAAGACCGATTATCGCTTAATGCATGTCAAAGGTATTGACTTGGAGCTTTCTGCAATACTTTCGCCCTTCATTAAGCCACAATTTGTCCAAAAGAGCTTTGTTTTGTCTATTTTTGAGTGGCCGCGTAAGACAGGTTTACTGAGAGCAAGCGCCTCACTCTTTCCTTTGGATATAAATGCAAAAATAAAAAAATACACAAAAAATACACCACAATCCAGATCAACACAAACCCTCGTTACTACTGATCATTTATAGCTGCTTTGTCTGTAACTTTTGATCTTTTAATTTTAGAACTAATGTTTCTATTTTTCATGAACACAGTAAAAACTAAAATTCAGGTATACATTTTACCAATTTCGTAAATCTTAACAAATTATCAGTTTCAAAACAACAGCATTTATGTTAAAAATTAACTGTCTATAATTATTGGAGGGACGCAAATAATTACCAACACACCTGTTTTTATAAGATAATTCACTTTTCCGTGCAGTTTTCAGCTAAAGTGAACAGATTTATTGTGAAATTATAACTTAATTCTACTTTTACAAATGATTTAAAAAGAAAATAAAAACTTTCGAAAAAATTTTCATAGTTGCTGACTTAGTCTCTTTAAAGTCGTTATTCATATTGCAAATCCTTTCAACCCTAAATTATAAATGCTTTTCATTGGATAATGTTATGTTGCTGCTAATCAGACAAAATACATTGCATCTCTGCTTCGCATACTCAAACAATGAATCTAAATGTTAAAAGTCCCTTAATAACAATGTGTGTGTCTGTAGATACATGTCTGACTGCAGATCCAGGGGTCAGGAGTTCGATCCCGGCCCAGTCCCATACTTTCCTGGAGATTGGTTGTGAAGTTATTTATATGGCCATATTCAAGAAGGGTTGTTGTCTGTTACATGCGAAAATATGTCCACGAAGTACCGCTGAATTGCTTAGTCAAGCATGCCCTGCAAAAAGTGTGGTTAGGTAAACAGATCATCTTGAAGTGACCATAGCTACTGATTGGGGCATAAAGAATCAAACCAAACCTTATTGACATCCTTCAGGGGGCTCCTATTTACTTAGTATGATGTAGAGCCTAGCGTATGAGCAGGGATACTTTAACCAATAGTGATATTTTCCACTTAAATACAGGTAAACACAGCGTCCCCTCTGGCCACATGAGCCATGATCCACATACATATATTATGAATGGAGGCAGCCAAGGCTCCTGCGACACTACGTACGCAGATATGAATATCTGTCACTTAGTTTTAATTACAAAACAGTAGTTCAAAAATACAATTATTGGGTCAGCTCAGGAGCTTTTGTTACTTATTGCATATGCAAAGAGTCTTGCCAGAGCCTTAGATGCTCATGTATTTCATTTGAAATAACCCTAGTCATACTTTACACCCCTAGCATGCATGTTGAATGGTTGGCAAAACACGTATGCGCTAAGTAACTACACTCTCGTGAACTGCTCAAATAATAATTACCAATATCGTTTGGGATGGAACCAATGCTCCCAGTTTCTCAGCTAACCCTGGTGCGCATGCCTAAATGTAAGGTAAATAAAAACTGAATTGTTATATTGGTAAACAAATATGTATCATATACATGTCTAGCGTCTTTTAGTTCAAACACCTACAAACAGTTTGGATCCCTGTGGAACGCACATTTTAAATGGGTCTACACTGTTGGTCAGAACAAATGTGATTTATTTAAGGAAGCTATATTTGGAAAGTTATTGCCAGCAGCCTATTTAAATGAAAAAAAAATGTTTTGCAATATCATCTAGAATGTACGCCTCAAGACAACCCTTTCGAGCCATTTCTGTTTGTCCTAAAAATGTTTCATGTCTGCTGCATATCAGACTACTTTTTTCATCGAAACAAACAAAATGAACCATGATCAGAATGCTTACGAGGGTACAGTCTGATCTGGGTTCATGTTGTTTCACATTGTTCTATGTGAGGTTGTAAATTACAGTGCTCAGCTCCTGTCTTATTAGATTTGCCAACTTATCAGATCTAGCTCATAAGCAGCATGGTCACTAAGCTGATAAGACCTGTCAATTATTTCCGAGGCAATTGCCAGAATCCATACAGGTTATAGATATAGAAGCTTCTGAAAATGTTGACTCTTTAGTAGTTATTGAATTTATTAGGAAATGTGGCTAATTTTGGAGCAGTCTTGCCTTTAATTCTGCTTATATTGCAGAATCATAGTTTTACTGAAATATCAAAATACAGAGATTGTTTCAATAGTTGAAGCCATCCTATTTATAGTTCATATAATGGAGGGTACTAATTAAAATTGTATCAATCTTTGATGCAAATAATGATGCCAAAATCGCCCATCCTACTTACATCGAGACATTTTGACGACCATTGTTTTGTGGTTAAATCTAGCAGGTTCATAGTAGTGCCATCACCATAATCAATCGGGGCATAGTCTCCAATGAATAGTGAGGCCATAAAGCTGCTAAATAAGGATATACACTGAAAATCAAATCAACATTTCGTACATGATAGCCTTAAGACAATATTACATGTGCCACTTACAACGCTAACTCCGGACATACCCTGTTTTGAAGACAGAGTAGATTCAGACGATTAGAAGCTGTCTCATCATGATTTGAACTGTTTTCCAATCTGCTTGTAAATGCGTTCTAGTAAATTACTTTGATAAAAAATTGAAGAGTGAAGTACATGTTTTAAAATATCCAGCATGAGAAAAGTTAACAGTTCATATCAAAATTAGACAGCTTCTGAACAGCATTGCATAGACTTAGGTTACATATATGAAGTGTTTTGATATAACTAATGGGCCCTGCAAAAAAAAAGAAACGCACCAATTAATAGTTTGAAATTTCCTTGAAAACTACTAAGAATCGAACAAAGTTATAATTGTGTTGTGAAGCTAGACAATAGGACAGTTCATTCCTAAAATGTCATTACATCATGTCTAGTCAGTCCTTTTTGACGAGTCTTAGAACAAGACAGGGGTCGGTTTTCAATGTCACCATGTTCAATAAGATGTGTGACCTCCGTTGGCTCGTATGCAAAGCGTACATCTCTTACGCATCAAGCCGATCAAGATTGGAATCCGATACCCCATCCCTAACATATTTTTTTTGAAAGTGGTTATTACAAAATTTCGTCCAGCCAATGTAGGGTAAACAGTCAATTATTCCCCTCCCTGGGAAATTGTGCATGTTTTTTTGTCGTCTGCTGATTTGTTTCGAAATGAACTTTTTTTTCAAACAGAAACTTTAGGAATAACATCCGAGTGTCAAACAAATTGGATCTATATTGTGCCCGACGTTTCATTGGGCCTGATATGGGTCCAATTTGGTTGAAAATGTTATGAGGTAGGTTTACTTTCAGTTCACATGTCTGTCTGTGATATTTCAGCATTGTGTCGTTTTAACATTCCCTGCTATCTCAAGTCAGGTAACGACTGGTTCATTGCAACTGCAGTTCTGAACCTAATCCATTCTATATCTTGCTGGTACTAAAACGGTCTCAATGACGACAGTGGCCTAAAGCATGCATCGGTGGGTCAGTGCCTGTTGTTTGTCTTTGTCTGGTCCCACCGTGGCTGGGTAAGGGGGTTTGTTTGGTTTTGAAGTTGAGGGTCTTCTTCTTTATTTCATAACAGTATGTTAATTGATTTGATTGTTTCCATGAGGTAATAAATTTGATTAGTTATTAGGTCTCCACATCACGAGCTAAACAAATGTTAATGTAAAAATTAACACATTCAAACTAGCTTAATACTAGTATGGAGGCACATTGCTGCCAGATTCCAGGTACATGCTTATTATGATGGGTAATTCATTTGGACTTATTGGCAGACAAGTCAGTCGCCTGAAGAATTCCATAACCTGACACTAATCTAACACTATTGTGTATCAATGGTGAATCTCAACAAAAATATTTTTGCATATCAATCGCAAAGATTCCTGTCTAGTTTTATGTAAAGTTTAGGCCTGTGACGTACGAGGTATATGTGTGGCGTTTCTGTAACGTGTCTATGGCATTTGCATGACAAATGTGCGGCGTACGGTGCAATGAGTGACGCAGCTGCTGCAATAGGACAGGGTATAATTCTTAATTGTGGCGTATCTACTCCGCTGCGTTCAAATATCCTGCTGTAACTCTTAGTCCAGTTTCAATTGCTTGCCAATATCAAGTGTTCTGTTGGCTAACCTTGGTTTGATTCTGTGTATAAGCTCAACAAACATTGCAGGCTCCATCTGCAATAAACTTCTGAAGGAGTCGTTGTGTTCCAGTCGCAATTCTCATCCACAAGGCGATAGTAATGACCATACTAATATCGTCTTTCTTCTGCTAGCCAATACCAAATCAATCTCCTCCGAGGTTGTCGCCACGCCCCCTTCTCACAACAGAGCCCTGAAAATGTATCTGCCAGGCCTGTCATGTCACATGCCATATTTGTGTTTCATTCTGGAGCAAACTCCACAACAAACCCATGGCAGCTATCTTGAATTCACGTCCATAATTTTGAACGAAAGGGGGCGATTTTGCTTGCAATCGTCGCATTGACTTGGTGTTTACTCATGTAGCGCCGCACTGACGTAGTAGAAACGCCATGACATCGCAAGGTACGTCGTCCATATGCCATCCTTACGCAGTGCATAATCACGATACGCAAGTAAACAAAATAATACTTCATTCAATCGCATCCGAGCCTTTGCAAACCCTCCAGAACGAGGTGATGGTGCAGCGAAACAGCTACTTAAGCTTTTGATGCTGTGGCGTGGCCATTGCATCTTTGCGATTCCAGATACGCCGTACATTCGCAAGCTTATTCGTAATGTGTAAGAGTAGTATGCATTACCTACCTCTGTGTTTTCGTAGGCGCTCCTTTGATGCTGATATAACTTCAGTATTTGTGATGCGGCATTATGTTCGATTGCCTTTGATCCCGTTATTTTGGCTATCTCCTGAAATATAGGCTAGGATATATCACGTGACAAACTTTGTGAAATGTGTTGATGGTTCTTAACCCATGTAAGCCTAGCATCCTTTTTGTGGGACATAGCCTAGGCAACCAGTGCAGACCAAGATCAGACGCCATATAATGTGGCGTCTGATCAGGAGGGTCCTGACAACTTGTTTTTAGACGTCAACGTATTTCACAGAGGATCGTTTAAACTTCCTTATTGCCAGTTTTTGGTTTAGATAGAGGATCTTACATGAGTGCTCATGTTTTATGGAACGAGTTGGGGAAAAGCGATAAAAAGCCAGGCTTGCCGAGTTTAATAAATGCAATAATACAAGAACACGAATGTTAGATTCTATTTATCAATGGCATTAAAATTGCTTAAAATCACATTTTGGTGTGAAAACGTCAATAATTTGCCATCTTTTAGGCAACGTTATAATGTACTTCATACATGTAACGTTACGCACTAATCTGTAAACCACTAGTGGTTTTATAATTTTATTACATGGCGTTATTTCACTCCCAGACTTGACGTCATGTGATAAACATATTTATCATATACTTATACTAGTATAGCCCTTGATACTACACTTTTGGCCCAAGCGTATCGCCCAAGTCAAAACGAGCTGTCCAGCCCTGGGATCCAAAAGTCATGTAGAGGGCTGATACCAGGGCTGATACCAGGGCTGAAATTTTTCTGTCCCGCCCTCCTCAGCAGTTGATCTCGCCCTGGAGAAAAAAAGGAAATATCTGCAAAACAATTGTAAAAAATAAGAAAGTGGACGTATTCTAGCATATCTTTACCTGATTCCAACCAAAATCGCACTGAAAACGCCGTTAAAACATTGAAATATCCATTTTCTTACACCGAGTAACTCCATAAAAAATGGCGCCGGCGTCAAACTTTCGAACGCCATTACGTCACAACGTCATAGCCGCACGCAACGTTTTCGCGAACAAAAGGATCGACGAAATGCCTTCAAATGAGCCTTTGAGGCTGATAAAGTCACTTCATTTAGTGATTGTCAAAATAAAGAAATTGATAGATTATTTCATATTTAGCTCTTTTACACGCATAAGTATATGATAAAGATATTATTACACGGGTTTTTTGATCCCATCCCTGATCTCAGCCCTCGGACTGTATCAGGTCTTGCCCTTCGGGCTCGGGCTGATACGGTCTACTCGGGCTGAGATCAGGGCTGGGATCAAAAAACCTGTGTAATAATCTATATTTATTCAATATACAATACAAACAAATAAGGTGAGGATTAGAACGAAAGCATACAGCTTATATAGCCCTTCTCCTGACAATAACTACTACATATTACCATTTGGCCTCCAACCGCGTGTTCGATTTGTCGACATTGTTCGGTTGTACTGGTGTCCTGCCATGAAGGGGAGTCTGGCACAGAGAACACATCCTTAAACAGATACACAAACACATAGCAGAACTGGGTCCTGCTCGTCAAGAAATCCACAAATTTAGCAGGTCTCTATGGTGAACTTGGAAGGGTGTATTGTACCACTCATCATAAACAGTAAATTGAGAGTGAAAAGTTACCAGATTAAGTTACTAAAAGGAAAATGAGTATGACCAAGAAATAGACTGCTTCACAGCCCCCCCGCAAGAACTTACGAGGTCAGTGTAGCAGTCTAACCAAGAAATGCCCCGCTCGAACACAGCAGACCAACCAACAGCACCATGAGGATGAACACACAAAATACCAACAGTCACATGACATTAAAAGACAATCAAATTAAAGAACCATCTCTCTCGTCCCCAGCGAGGTAATTGTAAAACTAGAAACTTAGAAGAAAACGATCTACAATATGATGCATATATATAGCATATCCTGTAATGGTTCTAATTGGGCACTCTTTATACAATAGTATACAAACTGTCAATGGCCCACCTCGAACAAATTTAATGATTTTAGGACTTATGCTACTAAATACTTCCCATGTTGAAATATACTCAGAAGAAAAAAGTTTAGTCAGTATTTTTGTTTTCTCATAAAATCAACAATACTGGATATATCATTGTCAAATTGTATACATGAGCTGTATTATCGTAACTTTACATGTACCTGTTTATTGTGTGACAAATAATGCCTCTATTAGACTGTGTCAACCAAATCTCAAAATTCATGATGTGCACGTGCTGCGGTAAACCGGCAGGGCTATTTTCTCATACTGTTCGATATTGAAAGAGAGTTGTTCATATTGCAATAATCCGGAGAAAATTCAGTGCCAGCAAGCTTCAGTCACCGTCCAGGCTATCAACAAAATTACAGAAATACCGCGTTTTGACTTCTTGGAGCATGTGCACGTGTTGTTGACGTGCCATGCAGTTTTGGATGTGATGAACATACAAGTTATCGTTTGCAAACACGTTTTCGACAGCCTGGCAGTAAATGGCAAGCCTCCGCCAGGGAGACTACGGATGACGACGCCATTTCAAGTTAGGGCCATAGTGACGTCAACATGACGTAATCGCTTCATGGCCGCTTGGAAACTTCTTAAACATCTTAGACATGCAACAGGTACGAAAATTTTGTCGATACTGCCAGAAATCGTCTGAGGGGCGCTAGACTGAATTTTTAGTTTTGAAATTTGAATTTTGATATTGACCCCTTTGTGTAATTTTGATGAAGAAAATGGGTATATTTTCAAAACGTTTTGTTGAAAATGTTCACATGTGTAAGAATTTAGATAAATTTCATGTTGAGTAAGGGTTTTGTCAATATTAAGACTGTCTTACAAAATCATTGCACACAGTGTCTGTACTGGCTAAACTTTTTCTTCTGAGTATATGTTCAATACTTTGCAAACAGTTTATATTATGCAAGAACTATCCATTTATGAAATAAAAAAGGATATGTCACCGTGCTTATTTGTTCATAATCTCATCTGGAAAATTTCAGCATTTGAACAATTTTCTAAACAGATGAAAGAATAACGCTAGTCCTAAAATTGTTGCAGTCTTCAGCCAGCTTCTGTCTATTAGCTTAAAGTATTGCCCATGACCTCAAACCTTTTAGAAAATGTGCAAGTTTACCTGTTATCCCAAAGCTTTGACAAGATATTGATGATATATTTTGGCAATTCGTCAAAAATTGGAATTTGTTTTTAGAATAAAATCATATATTAAAAAAATCTGATGTTGGAAATCTTACTAATTTATTTTTTTACATGGACTATTATAATACCTTTCAGAAAAAAGAATAATAATTGGGAGTCACCGAACGAATTCTCTTTCAAGAGGGCCAAATTTAACCCCATCCCCATACGTTTTATGCATAATTCAATATAAAAAAGTTCAGGAATGACCATTTCGGTCGTTTAACGGTTTTGATGATGCCATTTTACTAGTATGAAGCAATTTAACATGAAATGCTTCAAAAAGAAAAAAAAACACACACCGAAAATAAGTAGCCAGACACGCAAACCACTAGGCCACGAGGTAAGGTCATGCGCCGCTTTAAATAATCATACAAATAGAAGAGGCTCGGCAATTTTCGTATTTGTATCCAGGGTAAGTGTGTACATCGTTTAATTTCGTCTGAGCTACATTTATCCGTCTTTGGTACAGTTCTGATAAAAGGACATTAGATATTTCGGACATACTTTAATTATTTTATTTCGTCAAGAAAATTTCGGAACATCGATATGACATAAGAGTTGCTGAAAGCTGTGTTGATCCAAATCCGTAAATGGTCGAAAGACAGGACCTAGACAACTTTACCTGTTTCCTGACGCGGGAATGATGCGCATAAAAATAAGCCGCATATGTCTTTAATGTCCATAAAATCGATCAAAGTTGTTTCTTAAATCTTAAAATTGATCTACTTTGCCATGTAATTGAAAGCATACTGACAATATCCAATTCAAATGTCCTTTATCATATCGCACATGACTGACACAATTCGCTGGTGTTAGGCCTTTTTGAGCGTTGTTTACACATTGATGATCATACATCAGTGCTCATATTTTATTGAATTTTTTAAACGAGTTGAGGAAAAGAGATTAAATGCGAGGCTTGCCGAGCATTTTATCTGTTTTTCGCAACGAGTTTAATAAATTGAATAATATAGGAGCACGGATATTCGTTTCTACACTGACCCAAAATGAAAACTTTACACTTTATTTCTCTGAATAACAGTTTTGTTAGCATACATGTCGTTGTAAGATTTACGCATGCTTATCGGGACATCGTCGCAGATAACGATTATGCAATTTTTATTCGAAACCCAGGTCTATTCAGGAGTCAACGCCTGAAAAACGTGATCCCTACGTTGCACGTGCTGAGGAACAGGTGGTTCATTGACAGCTTTAAAACCGACAAGAAAACATTTGCAGCTGAGTACTGGTAATAAAAAATAACTTTATTGTCACAAAACGCTTCCATTTAGTGACGGCGCGTCTTCCAAAAGATCAAAGAAACCAAAGTATTGGCGTGCTCATGGCGGGGTCTACGGTAAATGATATCGCGCATCATTTTGGCTGCTCTAGACAGACTATTCATTATCTTATGAACCGTTACAACAAAACTGGGTATGTCACAGTTCGTGCAAGACCTGGTCGCGCACGTGTGACGACGTTACGTCCTTATCGCGTTAACACGTTAACTCACCCACGTAAACGTTTGAAACGGCAACCATTATTGCTCGTCTTTACGGGGTTCATGCACAAATGTTAATTAGTCATTTCTTGCAAAATAACGGACCTGGCATTTTCCAGCATGAAAATGCAAGACCTCACACAACTCGTAAATAACCACATAATTCCATGCTAAAATAACGTCAACCTCTTGCCTTGGCCTGTTTCATCCCGGGTCATGAACCCATAGAACACGTATAGGATGAATTGGGTCGGAGGGTCAGGTCCAATCATCAAATGGATGCGTTAAATGACTCCAATATGCACCTCTGTTAGCATTACATACGTATCCTTAACGTGCCTATACAACGTTACGTAAATTCAATGAGGCGACGTATTCTGCTAAGCAATGGTAAAAAATGGAGGTCACACTGGTTACGGATGATCTTTTTAACATCACTTAAAGCACGCAGCCAGTAATTTCTTGCTTCAAAAATCTGTGTGACTGTCTTAATTGTTTTAGAAATTTCCATTTTGACCCCTTTGAACTGATTTATTCATAAAAAATATGCTATTTAAGATTTTCATCCAAATTTTTTTCAGAGACATTGATAATTTATTGAAGATTCCATGACCGAAAAAAATAACCGCGAAACTTAATTTATCATCAAAATATATACTTTTGAATACTATGTAAAGTTTTCATTTTGGGTCAGTGTATTTATCACATGACGCTAGAATTATATGGACGAGAAAGCGTCAATATATGTCCCCTTTTTACGCCACGTTTTAATGATATTATTGCGTAACGATACTTAATCTGCGAGCTACTAGTGGTATATCGATTATTATCACATACTTATACTAGTATTGCCCTTGATACTAGACTTTTGGCCCAAGCGTATCAGCCCAGTCAAATAGAGCTGTCCAGCCCTGGGAACCAAAAGTCAAGTAGAGGGCTGATACGGGGGCTGATACCAGGGCTGATATTTTCCTGTCCCGCCCTCCCCAGCAGATGATCTCGCCCTGGAAAAAAACAGGGAATATCTGCAAAACAATTGTAAAAATATAGAAAGTGGACGTGTTCTTGCATATTTTTACCTGATTCCAATTAAAATCGCACCGAAAACACTGTTAAAACATTGAAACATCCATTATCTTACACCGAGTATTTCCATACAAAATGGCGTCAGCGTCAAACTTTCGAACGCCATGACGTCACAACGTCGTAGCCACACGCAACATTTTCGCGAACGAAAGGATCGACGTGATGCATTTGAGCCTATGAGGCTGATAAAGTCACTTAATTTAGTGATTGAGCCAAATAAAGAATTTGATAGATAATTTCATAAGCTCTTTTACACGCATAAGTATATGATAAAAATATTATTACACGGCTTTTTTGATCCCAGCCCTGATCTCAGCCCGAGTAGACCGTATCAGCCCGAGCCCGAAAGGCGAGGGCTGATACTGTCCGAGGGCTGAGATCAGGGCTGGGATCAAAAAAGCCGTGTAATAATCTATATTTATCAATCTCAGAAGCGACGTCATGTGATAAAGTAAAATAAATACAATGACTATTCTAAACACAGAATTTGTGAAAAAAGTTTTATCTTGACTGGATTGTTTATCTGTATTGATTGCCCAGACAGCTTACTAGTTCACAGTTTCCTATCATTTACTACAACTATAACCGTATCTATCTATCTATCTATCTATCTATCTATCTATCTATCTATCTATCTATCTATCTATCTATCTATCTATCTATCTATCTATCTATCTATCTATCTATCTATCTATCTATTCGTCTGTCTGTCTGTCTGTCTGTCGGTTTCTGTCTATCTATCTATCTATCTATCTATCTATCTATCTATCTATCTATCTATCTATCTATCTATCTATCTATCTATCTATCTATCTATCTATAATAGTAAGTGAGTATGATCAGGAAATACCACAATCACAAACTGCAGACAACCCCGTGGCACCGCGAGGAAGAGGCGCTCAACCATCACGAGACACCAGGAAGACAAATTAAGCAAAGCATCCAGCTCTCTCTTCCCAAACAAGATGATTGCAAAACTAAAATGGACATAAAGTAACGTACAACAAAACATAGAACAATTACAGACTCCCACAATGGGAGTAACAATAAACAAAAAGTCAACAACAACAGAACCACCGCCTTAGAACGGACAGCAGCCTAAGCCACCGGGGGGATTAAATGCATTTTACTGGTACCAAATCTTCGCCCTAGATTCTGCTGTTGTTGAAGTACAAGAAATTTTCAGCTCGCATGGAGGCCGTCTAACTAATGCACTATCTATCTATCTATCTATCTATCTATCTATCTATCTATCTATCTATCTATCTATCTATCTATCTATCTATCTATCTATCTATCTATCCATCCATCCATCCATCCATCCATCCATCCATCCATCCATCCATCCATCCATCCATCCATCTTTCTATCTATCTATCTATCTATCTATCTATCTATCTATCTATCTATCTATCTATCTATCTATCTATCTATCTATCTATCTATCTATCTATCTATCTATCTATCTATCTATCTATCTATCTATCTATCTATCTATCTATCTATCTATCTATCTGTCTGTCTGTCTGTCTGTCTCTCTGTATGTCTGTCTGTCCGTTTCTATCTATCTATCTATCTATCTATCTATCTATCTATCTATCTATCTATCTATCTATCTATCTATCTATCTATCTATCTATCTATCTATCTATCTATCTATCTATCTATCACAATACATTTCTTGTTAACGGTTAAAATAGTAAATATACCAACCTTTAACTGCTCATAGAGAGATTCTTTGGTCTTGAGGTTGTTTAATTTGTGTCTTGCTCCAGTTTTCCAATACACAGTTCCATTTCCCTGGAAACAGTTGATAAGAGTGAGCTGCTACAGTATAGTCAGCCTTCATTGGCGTAGGACCGATAACACAGGTTAAGCACGTGGGTAATAAATATAGTAGCACTCAAGGGAGATCACTTAATGTGATATAAGTGATTTTCCAACCTACAAGGAACTGCTCATAAAGGAAATAATTCGCTCCCTCTGGGAGCAAATTCTTTCCTTTAAGAGAAGTTCCCATTTTAAAAGGGACGCAATTGAAGAGAATAATTGCTTGATCCAGTAGTCTCCCTTTAGTGTGCGTAACGTTTTCGGCGTTCTGGCTACGCCATTCGCCTTGCTGGATGTGGTGTTTTCATAGTAATGGTACATATCACTATATGAACTACATTCTCAGGCAGTTAATAGATGTTTTAGCGATTATCTGAAAATTGGAGTAAGGTTTTTTCACGAATAGTTACAGATATCAACGAAACTTTCTGTACTTGTTTGTTTTCATCCAAAGTGAAATATATCATGTTTAATAGCTCGAATTTTTTTATTTCTGTTCCATGATAACAGAATTTAAAAATTTTGAAAGAAAAGTGCCCAAAAGTCAGTGAAAATAGACGAAAGTTGCAAAGTTGCATCTTCTAGAACACGTAAGTTTTGACCTGTAAAAAGCTTGTACTCCACAGTTTTGCTTTATGTAAATACAAAGAGGGTCTGGTCATCGATACTGGTTATTCTGCATTGTAGCAATGGTTTCAAAAATGTGGTAGGGGTGAAAAGGTAATAAGATTTAGCATTTTTTGACATTTTAAAATGCATATTGTCCCAAGCCGGGGTTACTCAAAAAATTAAACATGCTTTAGTAAGGACATTAGAGAAATTGGGAGAAAATGATTGGGAAGTTACCGTCTACTTATACTATGATGCCACCTGTCTCAAAATGGCAAAATGCAGTTTGTTGAATGTGTAAGGCAGTTTTGTATTGCAAACAGAACATGGAAACATCTGACACAATCAACAATTAAATGTTGAAATATACTTAAATTTTGCTTTTTTGGCAAATCAGTGGTTAGTAGCCTAATACAGACCTGATAATAGTCCTTAGGTGAAATATAAAAAAGCCTAAAGCATGTATAAGTAGCATAGAAATAACATAACAAATATTTGTTCTGGGAAATGTATCATAGCTAGAAGTTTATGAGAAACAACATAGGGCGGTCCAAAAGGGGCTCAAAAGGGGTGAATGGGGTGCATTTGCGTCAAAATACACGCTTGAGGAACACCGGATTTTATTGACTTCTGAGAGCCCCACATTTGTGATTCGTCTCACACTACTACATCTTTTCAAGTGACAAATCGATGCCACAAAAAGTGGGAATAATTAGGGGTAGTCTCAAAAGTACATAAAGAAATGTTTATTAGCATTGAGGTTAATAACAAAAGTTTTGACATAAATAAGGAAATGTAATATATATCTGTCCAAGGTAAAGGAGTAACTACTATTTATTTGACAAACCTACATATGGTCAGTAAAATATGAAATAAAGTTAAAAGTCTCAACGATAAATAAAAAGGGGTCATATAAATAGTACATGTTGTTGTATTCCTATAAAATCAATACTGATAGATTTCCTAAAATTGTGAATAGTATAAGCAAAAAAAGTCAGTAAGGAGGCAAAGATCAGGAATCAATACATTCAAGTAACACACCTGATCCAGGACACCACATGGGAAAGTGACATAACAATAAAACATAACATACAAGAGAGCCAAGTGGCCAGCCCTTTCCCAGCAAGTGACCACAGGGCTGTAAGTTCTTTACAGCCTTGTGGTCACTTGCTGGGAAAGGGCTGGCCACTTGAAAGACAAGTAAGCATGACAAACACGAAACATAAATAACAAAAATGATTAACAAAAGAAGCACCACCTTGGAATGGTCAGTATTTTTTAACTGGAGGGCTTAAAATCGTTTCATGGTACCAACCTCACGCTTAGTTCTGACGTGGATCAAGACACATAGATGTTTGGTTTATATATAGAATATATAGAATATAGAATATATAAATAGTCAATACCATGCTATTGGAAACTTTTATAAGTGAAATAAGGACCTTTCACTTATAAAATCTTCCAACGCTGTCGCGTTTTGAGGGTGGTATTGGAAGATTTTATAAGTAAAATATTTATTGATAAAACAGATATATAGAGACCACCCCAAAATTGACAAGCCCCTATGATTAATATGGTTCCATTTTCTTTATGTACGAAGCTGAAATATGTCGCGGTGCTCACTACTGTATTAAGTTTGTGTATTTTGATGACTTTGTGAAGGAAAAGTCTTAAAAAAATATACAGAGTTTAACGTACCATCGTACCGCCACCAATAGCCACAACTTTACCGAAGTCGAATCCTGCTTCAACCATTTTATCAAGAAGCTTGCCAAGTGTCTTAAGTAGCATTGCAGTAGGCACCGTCACAGTCAAGTTATCCTCGTGTTTGCACACACCACCCACTGTTCTAAAACATCAGAAAAATTAGGGGCGTTGTAATGACGGTTACAAACTCACAATACTCTGCTATATACATGAAACGAAGCAATAAATCATTCTTTGTGATTCGACCAGGCCCCGAGATTATAATAAGCTAAGCACGAAATTTATCCAGCTCATAAATTTTGCCAACAATAATTGGCATTTTAACAATTATTAGCATAATAAATACACATATGAGGGACTGAAACAAGACATTTCTTTATTTGTCTGTATTTTAGTTTTTATGAGCAGTTGAAATTTCATACTCAGTTTAGTTGGGCATGAAAAAAGTTTTATAACCCCAGGGCCTGGTACCACTTTATTCATTAGACTCCAATGTAAGACTAGCCAGAAGAAGAGACGTATCTTTCTTCACACGACATGGAAGCCCTAACAAGTGTAAATCATAGCTGAGTTTTCCCTGCGTTATTGCTGCGAGAAACGAACCCAGTACAAACAATAAGCTAAAGATTCGACTCTCTGACGCAGTTATAATCCAGATGCTATGCAAAGTCTACAATATGTAGCGTGATTGGCCTGTAACAAATTATTTATTCTAGAGATGAAACACCAAAGCACTGGTTGCCTAATATATCTAAAATATACAACCATGTAAAATACTGATTATGCACATTTCTTGTCCCTACCTCCGATGGATCAGTACTTGATATCGATGCCAATTGCTTCTCAAAATATAGTATGTCGGGGAAAATCAAGGCCAGCCCTACCCCCCCCCCCCCCCTACCCCATTCACTTTTTCCTTCCTTATTATGCTTCTATTTGCCCAAGGCAACTCTTTGAATCTATCGAAATACGTATACTTTTAAAGTATCCCCAAGACAAGCGCAACACCATTCACACATGAGAAACAAATATTAACATTCTCAATGTAGATGCCTTAGATGAAACCATCCCCTTCCCAATTCATTCATTCCCCTAGCTGCTGCATTTCTCGATGCAAAACATTGAGCAGTCACGTGGTCTATACCGCGCCTCTAGGTGGAGTAACGTCAACGTCTACCAATAGCTTTCTTTGTTTATCAGCATTCGTGTGACGTCAGTCACGTATCGCAACGACGTTATGTACAGGACTTTCGTTCGCTGGCTGTTCCAACACCTCCGTTACAAATAAAATATTTCATTTTTCAAGGATAACTAACGAATTTGGGTGGAAGATAATTAAGAATATTTGATTGATAATATAAAATGAAAATATAAGGATTGAAATGTAGATTTTAAGCTTGCATTGGATGATGCAAACATTAGGCTTTTTAATGTCTGTGAAGCCCTCCCTTCGGGCTTCACAGACATTAAAAAGCCTCCCTTCGGGCTTCACAGACATTAAAAAGCCTAATGTTTTGCATCATCCTTCGGGCTTCACAGATATTAAAAAGCCTAATGTTTTGCATCATCCAATGCAAGGTAAAAGTCTACATTTCAATCCTAAATTAAAGAACAAGAAAGAACAAAAATAAATAAACACAACATCTCGGACCCATATATTGGGTCCGAGACAACATGTGTAAAACAACAAATGAACACATACAAACAGATAAATGGTAGCAAATACGGCTCGGTGCGCTCATATAAACTTTATGATTTCTTCCGCGCTTTTTGAACGAAGAATTATGAGTACATACCCAAACTCCGGTAGATCAAGGTCATATGATACATGTTCTTCGAAGACTATTGCCAGTTCTTCGTTCGTTGCTGTGACTTTACCCTGGAAACGTAAGGCTTAATTAAAACACAACCCACGAGCGTTATTGAAACCACACCACAACAAAGATTTTGTCCATGTATTTACACTTTTAAAGAGATCAGAGCTGTATCTGTGGACAATCCCTCCGTTGGACATAGCTCACCATGCCACGTGATGGCAACTGCGATCATAGGGTGAATTTCCTCTTCTGACTTTGGTTTTACGTTCTAGAGGCGTTTTAAAATTCCGAATTTCGGCTACACAAGACAACACTCAATCTAAACAGGTCCATTTAAAAGTACATTTTGCTTCTAAAAAAACTCATACAGACTATTCGTAACATCTCGCCATGTCGCCGGAAAAACATGAACGTTTCTAATCGAGCCATTGTTGAGCCACCTGCAGCAGGTGACGTTGGTAAAGTGTTGGTTTTGTGTGAAGCGCGTATTTTGGCGTTCCTATTTGAGTACAGGCTAAGTCAAGCGATTGTAACGTTGGGTCACCATAGATTCTGCTTGGGATGCAATATAGACACTTCGTATGTAGCCACGATCGAGCCGGCGTTGTATTTACGTTGGTTTGGTTTGGGTTGTGTGCGTATGTTACGTTTGGCGACGTGTGAATGCTAGTGTGACTTTTTGTTGTATCAAGCGACGTTATGGTCGAATTGCCAAAACAAGGCTCATGTCATGTCAAATTGTCTTTACTGCTGCATGGTGCAAACTTGTTGGTTCACTATCAGATTGATTTTACTAACTTAAAGACATTTACGTGCTTGTTCACGTGGTAGCTTGCATTTTTGCAATTATATGTATTTAAAAATGAATTCGATTTTTGGACTGTTCATGGAATCATGAATACTTCGGGTCTCTTGCAAAGTAAGTGAAGCACGAAGGGCTTCGAACCAACTGTGCTAGATACCCGAAGTTTTCATGATATCATGAATATTCCAAAAATTCTGTTGTAAATAACTAATAATTAGAAAATATCTATAATTTAGAAGATAAAACAATTTTGTATTTACTTTTAATTATATTAACGGTTTTGTTGAAGTGTGAAACGGAAAAGCGGAACAGCCAGTGTGAACACGGACAGCCAATGGAGCAAACAAGAGGCTTGTTTTGCACGTGCGACTGAGGTGTGGCTCGTTATCAATCACAACACCAGTGTCACATCTGGCGAATGAATTCGATGTTCGAAGCAAATTGCACGGGCAAGTGAGCTTGGCAGCTGTCGATCAATTTTTTGCTGTTCATGAGGCTATGAACGGTTGCCAAGATTTAAAGATTCATTAAAGACTTGCTTTGAAAATGTAAATTTAGTATGATGATAGACTATATATGTCGTGTATATGTCCTTGTCATAATTTTCTGTTCTGTCCTGTTCTGTATATAAGTAATGAGATTATTGTCAGGAAATACCACAATCGCACACTGCAGACCAAACCACGGCACCGTGTATGACTAGAAATGACATAAAGATATACATTAAAGCCCCTAGACCAAGCACACAACCTTTGCACACAATGGGGGGTAATAACAATTTAGTTACAGCAACAGAATAACCACACGGGTAGCATTCTCACAAGCGCGGATCCAGAGAAATGCTGTCTGCCGTGGATCAAGGAACTTTTTGTTTACAATATAAAACGTACATATACCTGTTGCGTGCTGAAATCTAAGCCTAGGTAGAGTTTTTCACTTCTTTCCATTTCGGTTTATTATCATCCGACAATATTTATCTCAACTAGATTACGTATTAATATGCAGAGACTACCTGTTTTTCATGAAAATGGACTTATGGCATATTGGTACATTAAGCTTCCATTGCAGACAATATGCACGACGTTAACTGCTTAACGTGGCTAAGAAAAAAACAAAACAAGAATTGTTCCGGATGATACAGACTGCATTAATGTGCACAGTCACGTATGCTTGTCTTATTTTGTTGTCTATGTATAAATAAACAAGTCCTGTCTCTTACAACATGAGTCATCTTGACCTGAATACACAAGATAAAGCGATTATGCACAAAATACATTTTTTCTTTTATCACTGAAAACCCATCTTCGTCACTGTAACTAGGTAAACTAGTTCAGCCATTCCACCAAAATTGAACCAAATTTGAAAATACCATGTCTCCACTATTTCCATTCTTATTCCTGCTTAAATATGCTTGGATTCTCTAAAAGTCATACAATTCCACAGTCGGTAATTAAAAAACAAATATGGATAGCATCAAAGTATTTGTTTTAAAAATATGTTTTGATCAATATTTGCAAAAAGCCAAAATTGCAATGTCGCCAAGCTTTTTGTAGACATTTGGTATATTTATTTGATAAATATGAAGGATGTCTCATATTCCCCAAAAATCATTTGTGTTCCTTTCAAAAGAATTCCAGAAACAGCCTTATAATTGGGTCATGAGGTTTATTTTTTATTTTTGTTTGATTTGATTCTTAACGTCCCATCAACAATTTTTCAGTTATAAAGGGACGGGTCTTCCTGGGTTAAACCAGTACTAAGCTAGGATTAATGTTCTTGCTCAAGAACACAACGCAGTGACGCTGGTGAGGCTCGAACCCGCGGCCCTTCGGTCCCGAGTCAAGCACTCTACCACTGAGCCACTGCGCTCCCGGTAATAAGGTTTACATTAGTTATAATGATCAACAATGTATGTGTCTCCAAATATGCCTATGTAGCCGTAACTATTTTTAAATGGGATACTGAAAACAAATATATTTTTTATTTACAGGTACTTGATGCTGCCAAATAAACATGAAAATGATTAAAGTTAAAATATATAATAAACGGAGATAGCTTGCTATTCACTTTTGCTCAAAAACATTGTAAACAGGGCAAAAACCAAAATGTCACGTTTCAAAATATATGCTTCCGTAACGCTTATATCTAGAAAACAAGCACCTCTGAATGTAGATAACGGCCATATTTCTTTGTATGGTGGTTTATATGAAATAAATAAAAATGAATAACAATCAAAATCAATTGTGTACAGCTTTTGGTAAGTAAAATGTCCCCATGTCGCTATGCCTCCATAACATCTATTCTCAATAACAAGGCTTCAAATGCTCATTGAAAGGACAAAAATGAGTACATTTATGATAATGATACTTTGATGCACCATTTTAATTGCTTTTTCGTAAATAAACTTCTGCTAGCAGGATAAAAAGCATGATACATTTTGAAATTTTGTTTTGAAATATGTATTTAAATACATCTGTCTTGTCAATTTACTCCAAAAGCAACATTGTCATCAAATAAGGTTCTTTTTTATGGATATGTAATTGCTTTATATACAAGTTATGAAAATACAAATGTATTTGCAGTGTATATCAGAGAAGAAACATTGCAATCTGCCGACATTCAGTCCGTTACGGATTATAGAGCTTTTCTAACGCCATGTTATTTGTCAATTTTATTTGATGAAGCATGGAGAACAATTCCTCACATCATGTTTTAATGGTATAAATATTATGAACTTGACATAAGGTGCATCCTGGACATTGATTTGATCTAATTACATTTAAAAATTGTTGGAAACTTATTATGGAAACATAGATTTTGATGTTTATAGTGATCTCACATTTCCATGTAATATACAAATGTTTATGGCTAAATCAAACCTAGTACCTTGAAGTAACTATCTAGACAATTATGATATATCATTATCAGAAACATATTTACAATGATGAATCTACAAAGAATGCCCAAAGATGTTACGGAACACTGATGTTGTGTTACGGAACATATATCTATGAAAATATGTTGGTAATTTCCACATTTTTTGGTTAAAATATGTTTTAAAAATGTTCAATCGCCAATAAGCAGTTTATGCATTTACTATATATTACTATTTGAATATATTTTGCAGCGTTTTATGGCTAATATTCGTATAGTTTAGAAGAGTGCATTGCAGTTGGCTGAACAATGAGAAGTTACAAGATCAAAGAGAAAGTTAAAATGTTGATTAATCAACATTTTGATATATGGTTTTATAAAAGCCCAGAATATATAGTTTTTTAATCTTTTTATGAAGCTTAAGTGTTAACTTTGCAAGTACAGATTTTTACTCAAGTGTATATGTTTCATAACAACGACAAATTCCGGCCACTTGATTTAGAAAAAACTAAAATCGGTGGTGAAACATACCTAAATATCATAATTGATGTTGGTAAAGCATGATTCATGTAGACTAAATAACGCTGAGTCATTAATATATACTATTTCTTGCAATGTTGACATTGTTAAATGTATTTTTGTTATTGGGAAAGGGATTCCGTCCCATAAGCATGCAAATTTTGTCTTTTATCATTATTTTTTTGCTTTAAATGTCCATAGAGATCATGTACAAGTTTCTGTTGGAATTTTATTACACCCATGTGTGAAAAGGGCACTTTTTAAATGATGGTTAAAGAAATAAAACAATCATGCATCTTTTTTCCGTAACAAATGTGAATTTTTAATAACTCACAAAAGTTTCCATTTTGAAACATCAGATAAAGTGTTTTTAATTACCGTGTCATACCACTAGCCAATATGATAATAAAACTGTTCTTTTAATAAACACTCGATGAAATAATGAATAAAATATGCCATGGTCTATGCAGTTTCATTTAATCACAAACTGATGATGATTTTAATTTTTAATTATTTGCAACACTGCTGATCCTAATAAAATGATATTTAGCTCGTAAGTACCTTGATTCCTTGTTTTATACGATCAGACATTAGTTTGACTGTATAGCATCAAGATAATCATAGAATTGCAAATGCAAATCTGACTAACCATACCATATGCTCCATAACTCTCACAAACAGGTTCCATTTTAAGTATCTTTTACTCATCAACGATACAAATGGTGTGGGTCATATTTATACATGTGATTAATGAGGTAATAGTCATTTCCCTGACATCAAATGCATGCTTACCAAGACAAGTTCATTTTTTCACCATTTTTCATTTTGTAATTGTATCAATTTTGGTGGAATGGCTGAGTTATCTTAGGCGAATGCTGAGTACTTAACTAGTTCATTAGAAAAACAAAATAACTTAAAAATAAATAAATGAATAAATAAATAATAAATCGGTCGCATTTTGTAATAATTTTATGCAAATGTATATGATAATTTGATGATATTATTACTTAACATATAAATTATTGATTATTAGATATGATTTTGCGACATTTCAAATTATTTGCAATTTAAGTCAAACGAAATGTTATAACACTGTTTTACTATTGGACTACATATAATATGATCATATAATGTAACAATTGAACTAGCTTCCGAACACCTCTACTCCTCGACTTTAATCTTGCAGGGAAGAGGTTAAAGCAGATTGGCAAAGTTATTGATACGCTATAAGGATATATACGAAAACTTGGGATTCTAGACCGGAAAAACGCGGTGCAGAATTCTCAGGTCCTCTGGCAGTTTTTTTTTGTTCGAAAAATTGGGATTCTAGACCAGAAAAACGCGGTACAGAATTCTCAGGTCCTCTGGCAGTTTTTTTTTGTTCGAAAAATTGGGATTCTAGACCAGAAAAACGCGGTACAGAATTCTCAGGTCCTCTGGCAGTTTTTTTTTTTGGCCCTGAACAAACACCCTGGTCCAGAATTCTCAGGCCCTTTAGCGGGGGATTGATGGAGGATCAAAATTGTGTTCATGAGGTTCTTATTTCCTTTGGCAGGGTTTGATCTATTTTAAAACCTGAAATTACAAACCCCTGCCTTAATTTTAAAAGCTTGTAAACCGTAACTTCATATTATTACCAATAAATTAAAAAAGGATCTCATCTTATTATGCCCACGTTTATGGCTTGTACAGCATCTAAATATAAGATTAAAATAAACGCACTTTATATACACCATATTGATATTGATAAAATATATTAATAATTCACCACTTAGAAAATACTTTTCATTAAAAACAAAATGCTCCGACTTAAGGGTGAAATGCTTGCCTCAATAAGGGTTCGAATCTCGCCATTCTCAGATCCTTAATAGTTGTAAAAATAGTAAAACTGTATCTGTTATTCTTACATTCTTTCTCACTGATGAGAAAAAGAGAAAAATGATTGTTATCCATCCATCTGAACTAATAATGTAGGCTACATTTATTAACAACAGCAGTTAAAAGGAAATTAACGGTAATAGCCAAAGCTAAAGGAGACGGCAACCCTGATGATTATTATGTTTTATATGAAAGATCTTAATAAACCATAGATTTTGACACCAGTTTCATCTAAATCGGTTGAAAAATGTGGAAGTTATGGGCGTTTGAATATTTGCCAATGGACTGTAATGGAAGCGGCCATATTGTAGGCTTAGTTATACTCACTTACTATTTTTTAGTGACGTCACTCAACCTAATTAAATATGCGTAATCATAATAAAAGACAAAGCAATGGATTATTTGCATTAATCTTTAATGAAACATTTTTCTAATGTATTATGCTGCATATCTGCTGAATACAGATGATGTGATAGTAGTGATAACTGAAAATTAAGCATTTGAAAAAATTCTCAAAACTAATTAGATATTCAAAATGGCGGCCAAATGTTGGCCATATTGAATTCTTTAAATGCCCATAACTTGCCCATTTTTCTGTCGATTTTGATGATACTTGTATCAAAATTCATAGTTCATAGAGCTCTTTCTGATAAAATATATTTATCATTAGGGTTGCTGTCCCCTTTAAAGGGAAATAACTGATGCTAAACGGAAACTCACAAGCCGTGTTTTAAAGGTAGCAAACCTCTAATCCCATCAGCTGAACATGGGCAATTTTGTTGCATTTTATACTGTTTGTTGTGGTTTCTGTGTGTCTGGGAATGTTTTATCATCAATAAAATGCATTTTTGCAACGCAAAGTACGAAAGTGTGACTCGGTCAGGAAATGCATCAGAATTTAACTTTCATTTTAATATACACAAACTGGGAGCTGATTGTTGAAAATTCTAAGTGGAGGTAAGCATTAAGTTGTAAAAGTTATACAAGATCAAGGCAATTTCTGCATGATTTAGGAAGATTCAAACAGCTTGCTCGTACACACTGTCCAGCAGGGCCATCAGACTTGGTACACTTTGTCGTATCAATGGATTCAAAGGACATTTTTATGCTCAGCCTGGTGACTTTCTTGTGTAACATCAATTTTAGTATTACATCTCTTTAGAAGCCAAATAACATGTCTTATCCAGATTTAGATTGAAGAGAATTGACTTTTATGGTTGAAACTGGTAGCAAATGGAATTTATCATAGTGGTACCTCCGGCGGGCTCTATGGCCTCTGAAGAATAGCGGTTTGCCACCTTACTGAACAGATGTTATTCTGTTCTTTTGGTTTTTAGAAAATCATAGACTGGCATTATTAATGATGTAGTTGTTTTCTTTCTCAGGATTGCGGTATGAGGATTGTTTTCTTTGCCATGTCTTTTGGATACCATACTTATGCCACCACGCATACCATTTGCTATAAATAGATGCGTGAAATGTCTTTTAAGAGTTCTCAATCTATCTTTGTATGTAAAGGATCCCAAGACAAGCCAGGTGCAGTATAATTGTGTAAAGGGTCAACTTTGTATGCATCCATGCATGTTTTTCTGAATGGTTGGAATACCGCAGCTAGTAACACAGCAGATGTCTTTAATTATGATAATCGCCAAGTGTTTACCGTTGAATGGCTTCCATACCTTTTGAGCATGCTCATTATCATTTTGTTCAATAATTGCATCTGTAAGTTTGCTGTAAAATGTATCTATAGATAGCAGCATGTTTCTTTAAATCTTTCTGCGCTGTCAATATATTCATAGAGGTAAAAAGTGCGTACAATTATATCTGTTTTGTGTCCAATTTTACGTTTTGTTATTCTGAAAAGGTAAGTGAATATGACTAGGATATACCACAATCACGAATTGCAGACCAACCCACGGCATCGCGAGGGAAAGCCACAGGATAGTTACAGAAACAAGACATCCTAAAGACTCTAAAAACAAAGCAACCCGCTCTCTCCTCTTCGACAACATGATTGCAAAACTAGAAAGGACATAAAGTAGTGCAAACCAAAACAAAGACCAACACAGAACCCCCACAGACAATGAGAGGTACATAAAACAGTAAAATAAACAACAACAGAACCACCACCTTAGAATGGACAGCAGCATGAATTACCTGGGGCTTAAATTTATAAACTAAATCATCCATAAATTACAGGCTCTAATATGCCTTGCTGCAGAAATGCTTTAAACAAATATTGTTGGAAATGACATATGAGTTAATCGTGTGTGCTTTCTATCATGTTGCTGTTCTGTGTCTCTTCCTCGCAGTATCATGGGTTGGTCTGTGATCTGCACTTGGGGCACTTCTTGGCCATACTCACTTCATTTTGATCCTGGCCGCAATGCCAGGGGACATGGATGTATGTAAGGATAAATGCTTGCTACATTTGGTAGGGGTGCAAGGGGTCCTGATGCCCCCTGAAAAATCACAAAAATATAGGGTTTGTTAGCAATACTGGTCCGAATCTCCTGAAAAATCTCAAAGCTACCAAGCTAGCATTCAATGTTTCGCTGGCCGATGATGGCCCGCTTATAGAAGTATTTGCTTATCCCATCATCAACTAAAAGAAACACTTTGTTAAAGTTGGACCCCCTCTGACAAAACTTTTTGGATCAGCGCATGTGCTTGAATGCTGTCCTTCATATCATTTCCTTCAACTTGAGCTAAATCTCATTTTATAATGTTCATATCCTCTGTTATCCTGTATGCAAAGTTTGATACTGGTAAAAGGTTCTAGGTGGACGAATGGACTTACAAGCCGACTCACGGACGGCGCAATACCTATACCCATATGAATTCGTTTGGTGTATACTATTTGAAAATGAAAGGACACAGGTAGGTCATGTAACACTAACAAGACTTAAATGTTCAGAAATTTAATAACAACATTTATAAAAGTGCAAATGTGATCTACATGTATAGTTGAATCATGTGCTCACTAACTGACTGCCGGTCTCATTCTCCATGATGAAGCACTAGATCTCTAGAGAACAACATCTCTGTATCTGAATCTGCCTCTAACTCCCTGACAACAAGACCATGTGGGCGTTTATATACTATTCTGCCAATCTAGCACATGATGCTTAGTCAACAGCCTTATTTATGTTTAGCTATATGTTGCTCATGTCTCAATAGATTTATCACGTGTTTCTTGGTCATCTAAGTACGTTGTCATTGTTCTGTCTTCGTGTAATTACTACCCTCGCCATGCCGAGAATCTTTACACATTTCGCCCTCCCCAATTCATCCTGTCAACATTCAAGAATGCATTTTCAATCAGATTGGAAAACAGTATTGATCCTGATCAGATGGTTTTGTCAGAAGCTACCCGATCTGGAACTATGCTAGTACAGTGTTTTTAAAGAAGGATCAATCAGGTCCAGCAAAGCTAGGATTTATTGCAAATTCTAACACACCTCGCCTATATAGCCAATGGTTAAACTCAGTGATTTATTGGTTGATAAATCACAGCACGGACAGGGCACGGACCGGTGTGACGTCATTCGGTCGGCAGTTTGATTTTCATGACGTCATTTATCACAAACGGCATTGTAATGTTGACAATAGACTGCGTAACGTCGTTTTTACAACTACTTGACGTTCAAAATATACGTAAAAATATGCGTTTCAGTCTAAACAATGGTTGCGGGAAATTCTGACAGTCTGTTCAAGATGGCGGTATCGCTATAGACTACCACGGATTCATCCATATTTTTAATCTTTTTGTGTGTTAGAATCGAAATAAATTCGCACTAGCAGTGATTTGTTGCTTAATATATCACTGTCTGTCGGTCAGTCGTAAGTAGATAAATCATTCGCGCTTCGCGCTCATGATTTATTCACTTTAACGACTGACCTCCAGCCAGTGATATATTAAGCAACAAATCACTGCGAGCGCGAATCTATTTCTTAAGCAACAAACGAAGATCATAGGTTTATTGCTTCACACTAAAGAAAGTGTCATACCATGTGTAAATGGACCATCAAGTACTTCCTGGCTGGCTGGCAAATTCTAACGCTAAATTTGATGTCTCCCCTGTGAAAGCTCAAATAAGCCTGTGTATCCACACTATCTCACCAAGGCCCGGAATTACAATGCCTCCTTAAAGTTAAGGAAGACTTAAGTTAAGTATTGATGTTTCAACATGATATATTAGATGCTAAATAATATACCATACTGAATAAAAACTTGAACAAACTACACTATGAACAAAACAAACATAAAAGTAAAACCTGCTGTCTCCATGGTTACACAAAATGGACTGTTATGGAATCAGTTTAAAACGTTATATTTCGCATCCTGAAACAACAATACTTAACTTAAGTCTTCCTTAACTCTAAGGTGGCATTGTAGTTCCGGGTCCTGAGCATTTACTGCTCACAGATACAACGTAAGGAGGCAGGTAAATGTCCAGACATAAAGGTTGTACTATAGCCTCTTTGCATAGTTGCGCATGCGCTTTTAACCCTTAACTCCATAATAACGCATTTTGACGCCTATGAAATACCACGTATTTCAAACTAATATGGAAAATGGAGCGTTTGCTCCTTTATGCTTATGCCACTCACTTATTAAATTTACAGCAAATAATGCAAGTTTCATGCTTCTATCACACATGGTATAAAAAATAAATATCTATGAAGTATATTTTACCAATTTATATTATATAGTAAAAACCCCAGGCCATTCATCATGCAGTTATATCAGCTCCAGTGGATATGCTTCTGATCTAATCAGAAGATACTTATTTATAGGCCATATAATAACGAAGGTTATCGTTTTCTGCCAGATTATTAACATTATCATGATGTGAAAAGTAACGTCGACAATAATGTTGTTCGTTATGCGAGTCACATGAATTGGGATCAGGCATGGTTCAGAATAGCAAGCTCAGCCACACAGACTATGTAGAACATAGAAGTTTTGAAAGTACTTAGTAAAACATTTCTCCTGCGACACAGGAACACTTATGAGACTGCCTAATTGCTGATTCCAAGGCTGATCTGGAGCCGAGGTTATACAACTTTTTTGTTGCTCAACTCAACTGGACATGAACTTTCAATTGCTCATAAAAGGAAAAAGGCTGAAAAATATTTTCTATTGCTTTAAAACACTCAGATGTGTAACTTATCCTGCTTATAAATGTTAATATGCCAACAATTATTGGCATTTTAATAATTATTAGCATGATAAATGTCATGCTAAGTTGAGTTAAGCATGAACAAAGACATTGCAGTCATACGTTTTCCCCTTACTGCATATTCGGATATCCTCATGGCGTAGCATAAATTATGAAATATGAAAATAACTGGAGTTTGTTAGCTCTTGACTGGCATTATTTGCTCCAACAGCTTCATATATCGGCAAGCCATTTCCTCGTATATCTGAAAGAAAAGTAGAAACTACTGGCAGAAATATGTGAGCCGGTTTATGAAAAAGTACGAGTAAGTGAGTATGGTCATGAAATACCACAATCACACACTGTAGACCAACCCATAGCACCGTGGGGAAGAACGGCAAGAGCCACACACTACTTATAACCACAAGAATCAGGAAGTCAATTAAAGCTCTCTCTTCATCGTCAAGATGATTGCAAAACTAGAAAAGACACCAAGTAATGCATAAAACAAAGACCAAACACAGAAGCCAGTCTTTATATATGCATGCATGCTTTGATATCTAATAAGGCTAGATGCGTACAGTACAGTTTGGCATTAATCCTCACCCTTGTACCTTTTTCTTATGTTTTGTGAAGACTCTAACGAAATTGTGTGTTTGCGCAGCTCGTCTGAGCTTTTGCTGCTTGTGTATGCAACAAGTATCGGAATCTCTATTTAAACAAAACTCAGGTGAGCGATCAAGACCACTTGTCCCTCTTGTATTTTTATCTACTTGACTTTGGTGTATGCATGGTCCACTTTATTTCATTTTTGTATGATAACATTTGAAGGAAAACGTTTTTTGCCACTGAACCTTTTCTATACTACTTACTTCTAAATGTGTTCTTTGGCAAACAGTTGACTCTTTGCTATGACAAAAGTAGTTTTCAGCAAAGGAAATACATTTTTATGTGTTAAGTATAACCTGTGACTCCTAATGATACAATGGACCATTCTTTGTTGGTTACATCAAACCAAATGAGCCGTGACATGATATTTCCAACAATGTGGTATGTGCAACCAGCAAAGCCTCAGATCAGCCTGCACATACGCGCAGTCTGATCATAGCCTTTGCCAGTCGCTTGAATATTCTATGAGTGTATAGCTTTTGAATGAACATTATTTGGAGTGTCTGAGCTTAGAAGGAGATTGCACAGGCTCGTATGAGTCTTCACTTGTCAAAATGCCACATTGTTGGAAATCACATGTCATAAATTAGGGCATATAGGGTTAATAGTGCCGTACCTCGTGGCATCCTTCAATAGGCTTGGCTGAGCATACATGTGCACTAGTGCCTTGGAGAACTTGAAGATCGCACAAAGCTATAAAAAGTCAAACAAGATGTTATTTAACCATTTGAGGGCAGGAAATTCCTTAATAGGTACTTTGGCACGTAGTAAAGACCCAGAAGTTAAATGCCGCATAATGCTACATTTCATCAGGGTGTGCACTATTTGCCAAGACAAAATCCATAAACATTTTTTTCTGGAAATTATAACCTTATGCAATTGACCGTCTCAAACTTTATGAAGAATTCCATTGGTCTTTGCTATATCTTGTTTTATATGTTCTGGGAGATGATGCATTGATAAGTTAGGGGTATTTCATGCAAACCAAGTATCTATATGTCTTGATCCACATCTGAATTAAGGATGAGGTTGACGCCGTTAAACCGGTTTAAGCCCTCCAGTAAAATATTTTACCGACCGTTCCAAGGCGGTACTGCTTTTGTGGAACTTTTATGTTTTTTTTTCTGTCTTGTGTTTGCTATGTCTTTGTGAGCATCTGTTTATATGTGACTTGTGGTCACCTGCTGGGAAAGGGCTGACCTCTTGGCTCTCGTTTGTAGTGTCCAACTGTGAGTTTGTCACTTACCCGTTGGTATCCTGGGTCAGGTGTGGTACTTGATTGTATCGATTCCTGATCTTTGCACTCTTACTTATTTTAATGATTAGTAATATTTTGACGAGATACTAGTTGCTTGTTCTTAGAATGTGTAAGAGCCCTTTGCCATTGAAGGCTTTCAAGTTTTATTCTGATAAGATAGGTAGTGTTTTGTGCTCTTACTAGGCTAGAAAAAGGTGGTTAGTTGTTTTATATTGTGTTTCCTTACTTGTAATGTTCATGTCTTAACGTATATTTTGCGGATATGTGTCTTTGGCGCTATTGGCAGTACATACGAACATCGCCAAAATTTGAGATTGTGAAATACAGTTTTGAATATATAGCAGCAAATGGACACAAACCCTTAGTATGTGTGAATCTGAACCGTTAAACACTTACTTTAAAACGGTAGATTATGTTTCAACGTCTTAGTTAGGGCTACTATCAAAGGAAAGAATAAGCTCCACATGGGGAACATACACTGATCAAAATATTTAAGGGAACACCTGATAATCTTCCTAAGGTGATAATGTTAAACCATGTCCACTGGACAAGTCATGCATTTTACTACACAATAAGGCAGAACCCTAGTTTCTTTTTCTCTCTTGGCATAGATAGCCAAAGTATTGGATTAAACAAATTGAAAAAACAATCGCTGATCATGGTCATGGCTCAAATTTTGTAATTTTTAATTTTCTTGAAAATGGTGTTTTTTCTGGAACTCTGTAGAATCTTCAGAATTCTTTAAGAGCGTAACCTAATTATTTCAGCAACATTAAAATGCTATTGGATGTACAGACATGATGCTGTTGTGTGCTGTTTGATTGAAAAAGGGTACTTTTAACAAAATTACATTTTTACATAAAGCATTCCGTGGCTATTTCTAGAAAGAGACTATACACTCCATTTTATCAACAAGCATCATCTGGGATGGGCAACCAAACTACTATTCCACAAATCGTTTATGACAGCGACGTAAGGCAAATTCCATAAACCGTTATAACATTCAATTTGTGATTACTTAATTTTAGTACCAAAACATACAATGACCTCACAGTCAGAATCTCCTTGTTTAATTATAATAACAGGACAAACATGTTTTTGCTTTGAATCCGACTATGAGTGCATTTGTATTATGATCAACAGATAACACGTAGCGTTCCTTTAAATATTAGGAGCAGTGTATTATTTCCTTTAAAAGAAGCCTGATAGTAGAAATAACATTAAAAGGACATTAGATTAAAAATCCGCCAAAATTAAACTACGCCAATAAGTTAGTCATAAAATCGCCAAATATTGATGCCGCAAATATTCAGCGATTAGCAGAAGCTGGGCCCACCGTTGCTCAACTTGAGGTTTTCTTAGCTCTGACTATCTGTGAGTCGTGAGTCATTTACTTCATTTCATCATAGTGCGTTAATTTGATTATATTGTTTTTATATCAATGATGATACATTGCAATAATGAGTAAGCCTACATGGGAGCTTAACAGTTTTTGTGCTTCAACAACAGCAGAATCTAGGGCAAAGATTTGGTGCCAGTAAAATGCATTTACCCCCCCCCCCCCCCTCAGGTGGCTCGGGCTGTTGTCCATTCTAAGGTGGTGGTTCTGTTGTTGTATATTTGTTCTTGAT
This sequence comes from Loripinus fragilis, assembly GCA_964019695.1. Taxonomy (NCBI): domain Eukaryota; kingdom Metazoa; phylum Mollusca; class Bivalvia; order Lucinida; family Lucinidae; genus Loripinus; species Loripinus fragilis. The sequence goes on from OZ026518.1 coordinate 102,421,520, forward strand.
TGTTGCTCCAATTGTGGGATTCTGTTTTGTTCTATTTTTTGTTATGCGTTACTTTGTGTCCATTCTAGTTTTGCAATCATCTTGGCGGGGAAGAGAGAGCTGGCTGCTTTGCTTCGTTCGTCTTCCTGGTTTCTCGTGATTGTTGTTTGGCTCTTCCTCACGATGCCACGGGTTTGTCATTTAGTTTGTGATTGTGGTATTTCCTGATCATACTCACTGTTTTCAAGTATTCATATTAATGTCGTAGGCTAGTCTGTGGCCAGTGATGTGATTTTGACAGTTCATAGCCAATCTGAACATAAACAACCACACGGCATTAAAAACATAATTTAAGTAGAGCAAACGACTCTCTCTCTTCCTTAGCAAGATGATTGCAAAACTAGAAAGGACACTAATGATTACACTAACAAAGAAAGACAAAGCACAGCATCCCCATATACAATGGGAGCAACACCCAAAAATAAAGTAACAACAACATAATCACTGCCTTAACCCAGACAGCAGCCAAGGCAACCAGGGGAGGGGGCATAAATTGATTTTACTAGCCAACTTTATGCCCTAGTTTCTGCTTTTTTCACTCAATTGTTTTGGTTTCTGACCACTGGTCACAGCACAGCAGAGTTTTAAAATTTACTAAAACGTTAAACAAAAAAGCAGATCACTACTGGCAATCTTCATTTAACTGAAGTTCAGCTTGTATTTGTTCAAATAAGGGTTCTCAACATTGGGTAAGTGATCTGGATATCTAGAAGGAGATTTGGCTGTGAGGAAGAATAGCAGCGGTTCGTTAAACTGTCACTGAAACTAATATTACAATTGCTACTGCAAAAAAGGTTGACTCATATGCCTATTCAAATTTGATAAAACACCAGCATTTACATGAAATACACATTATTTTTCAATACTGTGCGCATCAAATGAAATCAAATATTTGAGCCTCGACATGGGATTTCCAAAAATGTGGTATGTGCAACCAGCAAAGTCTCAGATCATCTTGCGCATACGCGCAGTCTGATCAGAGCCTTTGCTAGTCGCTTGAGTATTTTATGATTGTTAAGCTACTTACTGAATGTCATTTGGAGCTTCTAAGCTTAAACGGAGACTGCACAGGCAGGTCTGAGTCTACACTTGTCAAAATGCCACATTGTTTGAAATCACATGTCACGGCTCGATTATTTGTACCTAGTTTTGCGCGGTAACATCCTCCCAGAGGAGATGAATTGGGAACATCTATGGTATACACAGGTCGGTTAAATATATCAGCTATAACCTGAAAGTACACACAACTCTGGATTATATTTAATCCTTTTAAATCGACTGAAATTTCCATCTCTAATCAGTTGGACCAGTCCGTTTCAAGTATAAGGGTGGTTGGCTGTTATTTTTCATTTTTATTTAAATTTTAATGGAATATTCTCTTAGCAGGGGGGTCCAATTACTGCTCGAGTTGGGTCCAATTACTTCTCGAGGGATGTGGGAGCGCAGTGGCTCAGTGATATAGTGCTTGACTCGAGACCGAAGGGCCGCGGATTCGAGCCTCACCTGCGACACTGCGTTGTGTCCTTGAGCAAGAGCATTAATCCTAGCTTAGTACTGGTCCAATCCAGGAAGACCCGTCCCTTTATAACTGAAAGATTGTTGATGGGACGTAAAGAATCAAATCAAACAAACAAACAAACTTCTCGAGCGGTTCTGTACCAGTATTTCTAAGAATAACTTCAGTTACTGAGCCTCACTTAACTAGATATTCCACAAACGGGTATAGTTATAAAATCACCAAAAATAACAAGTGAGTATGAAAAGGAAATACCACAATCATAAACTGCAGATAAACCCATGGCACCGCGAGGAAGAGCCACACAACAATCACGAGACACCAGGAGGACAAACTAAGCAAAGCAACCAGCTCTCTCATCCCTATCGAGATGATAAAAAACTAGAATGGACATAAAGTAACGTACAACAAAACATAGAACAATTACAGAATCCCACATTGGGAGAAACAATAAACAACGAATCAACAACAACAGAACCACCGCCTTGGAACGGACAGCATCCTAAGCCACCGGTTTACTGGTACCAAATCTTCACCCTAGATTATGCCGTTGTTGAAGTACAAGACACTAAGCTAAACATGTCGGTCGCATTGTGAAATGCATGCACTAAAAGCCAAATTGAAAAAAGCAAGTGAGTATGATCAAGAAATACCATATTCACACACTGCAGACCTACCCACGGCACCGTGAAGAAGAGCAACATAACAATCAAATGACACCAAGAAGACAAACAAAATGTTGACAATAGCGAACCTAGGAAACACAGAATACCATAATTACCGGGTGTAAAATTTAAATGGGAGTTATGATAAATAGTCTACCGTGATGTGAGTAGTAGACAAAATGACAAGCACACGAGATACAAACATATTTCTTAACACATACACGCAAATGGCGCTTTTAAACGCATGTTGCGACGTTTACAAAGGCTGAATGTTCGGTCTGAGCCAGCTTTCTTTATTTACACATTGTGTATGCGAGACACATATACTCTGTCAAGTTAAGTAATATGTAACAAAGTGTTGAGGTGCAGGCTATACTGCATCCCTTTGGATCTCTATTTGTCATCACTTAGCAACTCATATGAAGCAAAATACTTATCCTTGGTTTGACTTCTTTCAAAAACCACTCTCTCCCGAACAAATTCTAACAGAATGCCAAATACATATAAGTATAGCGTCCATGCTATGGGGACATCAGCATACAGTTATGCGCTGCTAAGAGAATGAACTGTAAAATATGAATGAAATTGTAAAAACCTACCGAATAACGCTTTAATTTGAAATGGATTCGTCCAGTTGATAAAGGACAGTCACTCCATGACTTATAAGTGGGTTAATCTACTTTTGCATATTGTCATGTTTATATATCTGGATCATGAATAGATGCATTAGCATATTTGTATAATTGAGCCGTGGCATGTGATTTCCAACAATGTGGCATTTTGACAAGTGTAGACTCATACGAGCCTGTGCAGTCTCCTATAAAGCTTAGAAACTCAAAATGGTGTTCAGTCAGTAGCTTAACAATCGTATAATACTCAAGCGACAAGCAAAGGCTCTGATCAGACTGCGCGTATGCGCAGGCTGATCTGATGCTTTGCTGGTTGCGAATCTAATGCACTTGGTTCAATTATATTACCTGGTATGAATTTCCTATTGTTTTGCAGTGAGATATTGTTTTAGTACCTTGAGGAACGAAATATTTATCTTCTGATGATATCAGTTTTTGACAAATCACTATTGATGATAGTATTTCGCCGGAATTGCTGTTTTTCAATGCACACATGTACAAAAATGAGCAGAAAATTAGCCCCACCATAACAGGTGCGAGTGACATGAAAGAGAGGCTAATTCACATTACTGTCATCATTTGCATGCCAATGTATTACTACGCACTGTTTGGACCTTTAAATGTAATTTCATCTTCTTTTTATTCATTGAAAACGTCACTGAAAGGTATATTATACAATTATTGACTTCAATGAGGTAGACATAAGGATTTATCTACCCAAAAAAAATGATAATTCACCGAGGCAGCTAGACCGAGGTGAATATCACTTTGAAGGGTAGATAAATCCTCATGTCTACCGAAATTTAAGTCAATAACTGTTTTGTTATATGACTTTTCAACTAAGAATAAAAAATTTCTACTTTCACTTTTGTTGTTGAAGTCATGTTCAACGTTCAACCTAAGGACTTTCTAACAAGTTTTATCAACTGTTATTAAAATATTTTAATGTAGTATTTTGCATTTTGAAGTGTATATTAATTCTCTGAATATGGAATGTAAAATTTAATCATAAAACTTTTTTACATTTTGTATATTCAAACAAAGATAAATGAACAAACAAAACAAAACAAAACAGTTGTTAAAAGTCATGAAAGTCTTTGTTTACCTATTGGGATGTGAAACAGCAAATCATGTCAATTTCATGCAGTACATGCTAGTTTTATACTCATTATACTATTTTAGCTCTCTAGAGGGCGATATTGCAGAAGTGTTAAAAATATTAACTTCTGGAAACAAGTTTGAGCTGGTTTTCATCCTTTATTACCTTCTGGGCCAGTTTAGACCAGTTTTTAGGTAGACATAGAGATTTATGAAGACAAATTGGGCCAATCAGGAGACAGGATTCTCTCCAGTCATATAACAAAGACTATTATGCCACTCTGGAATGAAGGTGATTCAGTTAACAACTCAGTGCTGTGGACTCATTGTTCAGCGAATCAACGCCATTCCTTCGAGACATAATCTTCATATCGAGGAAACACAGTTTGTTAGTCTCTTTATATTTGAGCTATGAGAAAACGTAAATGTATCTTTAAGCTGTTTGGTGATTTGACCTCTATGATAAAAGTAATATTGACATGTAGATAATTTACTAACTGAATTCCTGGATAGAGCTGCAATTTCAGAAGAGATAATACATTGAATAAATGAGGAAATATTAAGAAACAGGTAGCCTATTATTCTACATATATTGAAAAGTTATGAGAGTTTACATGATCTGAATGACAGTGTGCTGTAAAAATGTTAGAGAATCGAGTGTTTCAAATATATATTAATATGAAAAGTAATTTTAAAATTCCAAGGGCTGGCAAGCTTCAAACAAACTAAAACAAAACACACACACACACACACACACACACACACACACACACACACACACACACACACACACACAAAAAAAAAATGGGTGCAATAGATTTAAAGCTTGTAAAGTGTACGCATAGGGTAAACCAATTTGGATCCCATGGTAATTTTTCTTACAATACAACGTTACTTACTTGTTGAATGGCTTTATTTGCCGATGCTCCACCAGTGACTAGGATTCTTTCTATTTTATCTATGAGAAAGCAAATACAACATATCATAGGTATCTGAAGATAATGTAAGAGTATGAAAGTCTAGGGGTTATAAGTGGGGGGACTCGGTCAGTACAATATACGTAAGTCCTTCGATAATTACTGTCCATTCTGTGTCTGTGGCTCCCTCAAGTCATTGTTTGATGTTGTTCCTATTGTGTGTGTGGGTTATGTGTTCAGTCCAATTTTTATGATTTAGGTTTTTGAACTCTATCTGTATTGGCGATTATCTCGTTGAGGGAAAGATGGCTTGTCAAACTTCTACTTGGTGTTTTTGTGTTTGTGTGTCTCTCTCCTGTATCCTGTGATAGTGGTGTTTTCTGGTCATACCTTGTTTTTGCTTAATCTATCTTAAGTGTAGTCTTCAGTTTATGTTTGTATCTATGTCTGTTATCTAGTGAATCTCCATTCTGTGGTACTTTGGGTTGGTCTGTTATGTAGGATTGTGGCCATTTTGGGTACAAATCACTCATTTCTTTCAGTATGCATTAATAAATCTGATAAGATCTGAATTTATGCTACTCCTTCCCGTTTAAAGTAATTGCGCACTGATTTAACTAGTGCACAAGTAAAACAAACACAAACGTGTGAAAAATTAACTCCTTGCAAATTTTTTGGCCGTGTAAGCTTCATGAAGATGTATATGTCTGTTTCTTCATAATAATACTGAGGCTTTTTTATTAAATGTTATAAACTGTCAGTGTCTTTTCATCTATTTCCCACCATACATACAGACATTGTGTCACTATCACGGTAAGACATTTATTGGACTGTTTGGCTAGATATTTATAATAAAATGGTGTTCTCACTTAGTCTTGTTCAAACATAATTCGTTTTGCTGTGTTACTTTGTTCAAAGAGAGGCATTCATGTCACCTTATTGTCATTTTGTCCAAATATATAATATAATACAATATGGGGGTTTCCTTCGCAAAACCTTTTCTAAATTTTAAAGACCATACTATGATTTGATATCTAAATTCCAAATTGGACTTAAATCTCTTTTGCGCCACAGACTTTCGGAACCTGAATTCTATGGTGACTTTGTGTATAGATTGAAGAGGATTGTTGGCTGTGATAATTTTTCATCGCATTTCATTAAAATAATGTCCCATCATAACAAGATTGGAAAATTTATGTATTGCAGCAGACTGCATGCTTAGTAGTCAGCCCACTCACGGTTGGCAACTTTGCTTTCCACTTTAATTGCACGCCGATGAGTCGTACTTCAGACTCTATAACCGTTCAGACTTAAAGACTTAACTATTGATAAGATGGTAGGGGCCTGATGCTTTGACTGTCGTCAGGCCCACCGGGGTTTAACTGTTGGATTTTTTCTTCGGTATTCAGTTTTATTTACTGTTGTGTCCTTATCTTTGATTTATCTCACTTTTATATCTTGATATATTATGTTCTAGGAGATGATGCTTTGATAAGTTGGGGGTCTGTCATGCAAACCAAACGTCTATGTGTCTTGATCCACATCTGAACTAAGGATGAGACTTGTGCACCGTTAAACCTGTTTAATCCCTTCAGTAAATTATTTTACTGACCGTTCCAAGTTGGTGCTTCTTTGGTGGATCATTTATGTTTTTTCTGTCTTATTTTTTATGCTTTAATGCACGTCTGTTTGTTAATGCCTTGTGGTCACCTGCTTGGAAAGGGCTGACCTCTTGGCTCTCGTTTGTGATGTCTAATTGTGACGTTGTCACTTTCCCATTGGTATTCTGGGTTAGTTGTGGAGCTTGATTGTATTGATTCCTGATCTTTGCACTCTTTCTTACTTTTTTATGAGATATTGAAATAGGTTCAATATACATACCAGACATTATGCCACATTTCCTAGCGCAGATATATTTGTACAAAAACTGACTTTCCAACACTGCTCTTACTTCTACGTTCGGTGGAAATGAGTCTATCTAAACATTGTGAGAAAAGGATAAAGTATTTTCAAGTGCATCAGTTTTAAATCGTTTAACCTTAGCTCACATGTTTTCTAGTTTAATTATTAATTGAAAGTCATTTATCAACAGGCAGATTTCATTCAAATAATTTTATGAAGATCTAGCCTAGTAAAGGAGATCAATAGAAATAATTACTTGATCTCGTCATGGAGTGGGTCATGACAAGGTTTGTTTCAACGCATTTCACAGGGGGGCTGAACAAACCTCTCTCAAGAAGCAAATGGATATGAGGAAGGTCTGTACCAGTTTTTTTAAGGAAACCTTTAGCCACTTGTGTTTCAACAGGGGAGGGGGTTCTCTGCCACCTCTGAATCCACCCATGGTCTGTAAAACATCGAGTGATTGAGCTCGTATCATATGATCCAAATAAATGAGGTCATTTACGAGGCGTGATACTGATGCATACGCAAGTTAAAGTAATATGTTTTTTATGATATTTGTTATAATATAATGAGCCAGTGCATGAGACTTCCAACAATTCGGTATGTGCGACCAGCAAAGCTTCAGATCAGCCTGCGCTTAAGCGCAGCCTGATCAGAGCCTTTGCTAGTCGTTTGAGCATTCTATGACTGCCAAGCCACCGACTGAACATCATTTGGAGTTCCTAAGCTTAAAAGGAGGCTGCACAGGCTCGTCTGAGTCCACACGTGTCAAAATGCGACATTGTTGGAAATCACATGTCACGACTCATATATAATTTGTGGCCCTATTTATAGACCTGCTGTGGAAAAGGCGCAACGATTTGATTTAGTAATTCTTATTCTGATGTAGTAACTTCATAACATCACATAAAGCGTTCTACTTTTAATAACGTCACAACAAAATCGGAAAAAAACTATGACATAGAAAAGGGGCTGTTGTAGAATCAGTATCACTACTCGTTTAATATGTCTATCATTTACACGTTTGTTATGGTATCTTGTATTTGATACCAAGAAAATAGCAGGCAAGAGAGCTGTCTATATAATCATCTTTTTTTTTACAACAACATTAGTATGACTTCAATAAAAATTAAATTCACAAAATGATATAAGGGACTAATTCATTCGATATTCTGCCACCACATATATCCGAATTTATATAATATTAAAAACGCATAGTGAGATATGAGCCGTGACATGAGATTTCCAACAATGTGGTATATGCGACCAGCAAAGGCTCAGACCAGCCTGCGCATACGCGCAGTCTGATCAGAGCCTTCCCTAGTCACTTGAATATTCTATGAGTGTTAAGCTACTGACTGACCAAACATTCTTTGGAGTTTCTAAGCTTAATAGGAAGCTGCACAGGCTGGTCTGAGTCTACACATGTCAAAATGCCACATTGTTGGAAATCACATGCCGCGGCTCATATTTTATTACCATGACCACATATGAATCATTCCAGCATTTCTCAACCCTCCAGCCAATCCAACCTCGATAAAAATTGGAAGAGAACGCATACGAGAGGTCACACAGATTGTAAGTGTTTTTTCTGAAAAAGTTCGCATATATATTGATACAGAATACTCACGCGTTCATTGTTTTCATCGAATCGAAACCGTCCTGTAAGGGCCATTTCCATCTCTGGAATGTCCACATATATTCCTAAAATTTAGATAGTAGTAACATATTCTTTGGATATCGTGTTCAATTTTTTCTGCCCTTCAAAAATAGCCTATATATTTTGAAACGTTTCCTTAGAGAATTTAAATCTTCCCTTGTAAATAGTTTAAAAATAGCTTGGGTTTCTAATGCACATGAGAACTGACTCATTTTAATTGAAGTTTTACACTTTTCTTTAACGTGTCTGCAACTGCTCTTAAGAGGTAAGAAAAACATAGTTATGTTGGTAGTACGGGCTTATAGCATAGATCAAAGTGTATATCAGGAGAGACCCATGTGTCCGATTATACTAGTCACACATACATAATACAATGCGGTGCACAATACATGTTTAAAAAAATCTAAATTTGAGCTGCAACATGTGATTTCCAGCGATGTGGTATTTTGACAAGCGTATACCCAGACTAGCCTGTGCAGCCTCCTGTTAAGCTAAGAAACTCAAAATGCTGTTCGGTCAGTAGCTTGACAATCATAGAATAGTCAAAAGACAAGCAAATGCTATGATCAGACTGCGCATATGCGCATGCTGATCTGAGGCTTTGCTGGTCGCACGTACCACATTGTTGGAAATCTCATGTCGCGGCTCAGTTTTGATTTACCCTTTCGCACATGACATAAGGTAAACCATTGAAACAGTGTTCTTTAGGAATATCATAAAACAGCCGACTTAGCCAATTGGCATACTGTTTGCTCAGAAACTGGATTTCGTGCCAAGATTGCAACTTTTCTACAATATAAATACAACGTTCAAAATTCCTAAAATCAGTAATAATTTGCCTTCTATACAGTTGTGCAGGGGTTGTTTGGATGCTTTTAACCAATTCCTTTCAAAGGGGATAGACAATATGTGAAGAGGGGAGAGAATTTTAAGTGTACTCTTTTTAGAGAGATTAGTGTAAAAAGGACATGGAAACAAGAATTCAAGCGCCGTTACATAGAGTATCTTACATGCGTTCTCATGTTTTATTGAATTTATCAAACGAGTTGGGGAAAAAATAAAATGCGAGGCTTGCGAAGCATTTTATCTTATTTTCGCAACGAAGTTAATAAATTCATTAATACAAAGGCATGAATGTTAGAATCTATTTATCATCTCATCTCTGACGTAAAAAAGTTTTAAGTGCGTCAGTATAGACGTGATAATGCTTCCCATAAATGCGTAAACCACTAGTGGTTTATCGATTTTAATGCGTGACGTCATTTAACTCCCAGTCGCGACGTCATAAGATTAATTCAGTTTTAAAATAATTAAAGGTTTCTGTTAAAGAATCTCTTCAACGTTATGTAAATCCCTTTTAATTTGTGTATTCAGTTGCTTTAGTTTCATTATGCGGCACATATATTCTTAATAAAAATATTTTGTCTTGATTATTTCTCATCGGTTAGGGTTTAGCTTGATAAATAAGGTGTATGCATATTAAATCGAGTTGTGGGACCATAGGAAGTAGCGGATGCTCTTATTGTTCGCTTATTAAAAAGTACAATACCTAGACTTGCTACGAGTAAAATTTCAATGTTCTAGCTAGCATATGTAGCGGATCAGGTTGGTTTGAATCTCACTGTGTTGGAAACCCCGAAGCTAGGTTTTCTCACGTCATGGGCCATATGTATATGTGTGTAGGGTGTGGGTGTTCTTTATTGTTGGATATATGTATTTTCCTCATGTTTGAGGGCCCCAAGGAAGATTGATTCGTCAATTGGGTTATCCTCACTAAATAAAGTCGTCACTTGCTCATTTGTTTAAACAATGTATTTTTTTGCAAATGAATCGCAAATGTTGATGCCTAAACCACCATTAGATTTGAATATAAATTGTTCATTGTTTCTCAAGGTTTGCACAATAAGGGTATATAATTAACTATAATTGAAATGCTTGTTATCAATACTGCTGCTTTCTTGAATTCATGTGACTGTCTGTGTACTGTGACACTTTTTGTGGTGGTATTTGATTGTGGCGTTTCCTTGCAATCTAATTGTTTTTGTAGGTTATGTAAACTTCAAAAGGACCCATACTTATTACCTAAATTGTTATTGTTCCCTGGAGGTGTAGTGAAAAATAATTCAGTGAACTTCTCCCAAGATCCCGCACACTCTTCCATGATGTGTTGCCGTTGGAGGGTGGCATTCTTGAATCTGCAAATAATTTTTAAATAAGAGCAACGCAAGAAAATATTTTCAACGTCACCAACCCTTCCATGCTAATCTTTTCAGTTTTCAGCGGATTTATCGTTTCAATGTTTGGTTTGAATCAGTATCTGTTTTCATATCTTGTATATGAGCAGCGGAGGCTCTGGAAGGGCTGTATGTATACACTAGCAAGCTTGAGTCTTGGATGGTAATTTTTGTGATAAGTCATTTATTAGAGCTAGACATGGACTTTTGATTGCTGTTAAATCATTTACATTGTTTGGTTTCAATCAACAGTGTGTAAGCTATGTCAAAAACAAATGAGATTTACCAGGGTATGCCACAATAAAATCTCATAGACCTACATTTTAGTCAGGGGCGATCGGGACTCCCGTGGGAATTTGATGCCGATTTATGGTGACCTATACCAAATCAAACTTTAGGGGATAACTAATGGAAATCACCTGGTCACCCATCTGGGTTTCACGTCTGGACGTCATTATGACGTCATCAAAATAACGTATATTGTATCAGTGCAATTTAAACGGTATGTCCATTGTAGTCTATGGTGATCAGGACTTTCTTGCATTTTGTTTGCCAATTTCAGTCGAAATGCACCAAATTTAATGTTAGGAGGTTAATAATTAAAATTAACATGTCGCCCATAGTGTTTTCGCATCAGAACAAAAAGATGACGTCATTGAAATGACGCCTAAAATGTAAATACCACATATATATGCGTTTGTCCATTTCTAACGCATGGAAAAATCCTTTAATAAACTGGCAGCCTTATCTTGACTGAATGCAAACTTTCTTAAATCGTAACATACAAAATATATTCAGATAGTGTGAAATCAGTTCGAGGGTGGGACGTAAATGCCGTCACGATTTACGAATAAAAAGACAGTGGAGTGAATGAAAAACACGATAATGAACGGTGTAAATATAATCTCTTATGCTTATATATATATATATATATATATATATATATATATATATATATATAGATGTACCACGACCTCTGACCAATGACCTTTGGGTTTTTCTATTTCAAACGATTGATGCAGAATACGTAAAATGAGCCAGTCCAGGTAGAACATATGTATATGTCAAAGCTTTTATAGTAAATGTTAATAAATGCCGGAAAACCTTTTTTCTAGTACAACATATCAATATTGTAAATAGAGTCACGCTCAAAAGCTTTTGGCTTATCTGTAGCATCTTATCCTACACTCAAAGAAAAGATAGTAGTAATAATCATTTGCATACACTATCAACCAAACTCATTATAGTCCGATTTTGACCCCTGAAGGATCAAACGTTAGAAGAGTCTACTTAGTAATAAGTTCATGATATGGAAATAAGGATAAACCCTCTACAAGTTACCCATTGTACTTCGATAGCACGGCCAATAGAAAACTGTTACAATCTGATTTATCTTTCGCATGCTTATAGGTAGAATCGTCTTCAAAGGTCGAAATCGGACAATAAGGCATTCGTGTTGATATGGCTAAAGAAATATCTGAATCCACATGAAAATAGTTGTTCAAAAGTCATAAGCATATTGACCACTGGCAATATTTTACATGAGTCCTCTTCTGCTCCACGGCAACACAAATCAGTACAATATAAATGGATTACTTTGTACTAACACCGAGATGTTTCGCATACAAACATGCTGCAACCACATTTTAACAGCTGCAGAGGGGTTTCGGGGGCAGGAGGCAACATGCGCGGATCCCGGGATTTTTGTCAGTCTTATATAATCCTCAGCTTATTTTAAAGTTTACAGAGGGGGTTCCAATGTTTTTATTGCTGAGAAAACTATACTTTTACTTTACCAAGGATCCAGAGGGGGGTCCATTATTTTCCAGGGGGGGGGGGGATGTCAAACTTTTTCCAGGGGGGGAGGGGGGTGGTCAAAATGCTAATTTCTTTAGAAACCCATGCACGTTCTTGTTATTTTCCAAGGGGGGTGTGTCCGGACCCCCTATCCCCCTCTGGATCCGCACATGGGCAATGTCATCATAACGGGACAATATTTATCACAGTCCCGCTTCTAACCATAATTGTCAGGCATTGATTAATGACAGATGAGGTTTTCCAAATGATGCACTGGTACTGCGCACGTTTGACACCTTCGAGAAACACAGCTCTTAGAAGTGGTAGTTTTTGCAATTCAGCTTTGTTTTTTCTCCCAAATATCCACTACGTCAACGCAGTGAGTCGAACAATATCGGTGACTGGCTAATACAAAGTAAGAAAGACGGCAAAGATCAGGAATCGATACAATCAAGTACCACACCTGACCCAGGATACCAATGGGAAAGTAAAAAAAAACTCACAGTTAGACATCACAGACGAGAGCTAAGAAGTCAGGACAATTTACAAATATTTTACTCTAGTGCATCCGCCACAGTGCTTTCTAAGGGCACTGAGCCGAGGTGAAAGAATGCTTCGTGGATAGAGTCTCCAGCATAGCTAAATGCCTGTCAATACTATTTTTGCTCTTTCCTGACATTGAACTTATTAATATCAGCACCTGAAAGTGCATGGAATTCGATCAGAGCCCTGGTTGTGACATCATCAATGCCACATTGACATCTTTAATAAGTGTTCTGATCTTAGAAACTTGATGATAAATTAGCAAGACTGTTTAAGAAAATTTAAAATATCAACACTCTGCAATTGTTTTATATACGTTTTATTTAAGCGGCGAAAACCAAATTTGCTCCTCTGCAAAACTGGGAGTAGGGTTGTGCATTAGCTCATATAAGACAAAATATTTAAGATAGAAAAGCAAACTTTGATTTTTGTATTTGTCAATTGAGTATGCTCGTATAGGTTTGTTAAACCTAATCTTAAACGATATTCATTATATTCCATAGGGAACAATGAAAATTTTACTCTTAATTCAATATTTCGGCCAAAGGCCTTTATCAAGAAAAACATGCACTTCAATGTCAACTACATAGTCTCTGTTCCACCATCTTGTAGTTGACATTGACGTGCATGGCCTTTGGCCGAAATATTGAATTAAGAGTAAAATTATAATGATAATCTAAACGGTTTGAAACCGACTCAGAGCAGTCGTTAAACTAAATGACGATAGCCAAAATTACCACTTTTAAATTATAATTAAGTTCATGTAACGCACATAATACAACATGTAGCCGTAAACAGCTGTCATATATAGTAAAGTCATCCAGTAATTTGCAGACTTTAAGAATGTTCATTGATTAGCTAGTTTTAAAGTCTTTTTTCTGTAGCTCAAACTTTCAATTTTCTTATTCTCAAATTGATAAAGTAACATATGTAACAAGCTGTTACAGGCTAACACCCATGCTTACAGTGTGCAAACATCTCCTATTCGATGCACCTTGAATTGGTACATACGATAGAGTATATCTAGAAGAGTTTGGGATGGAGCAGGTCAATACTCAGCTTGCAGTCAAAATCTTGTTTGATGATTATTCTGGTTTTTTTATGAGATGATGAGGACAATTATTTTACCAGAGAAGTAGAAATAATAATCGATATTGTATATGACTTGGATAAGGATTGGTTTAGAATATTTACATTAGAAAGGGACATTTACTAAATTGTACTGTTTAAATGTGAAACGATTATTTTCTATGTCCCTCTAGGATGTATCTTTATTTTAGAATTATTCATATTTGGAAATATTGAATACAAATATTCATAACATCTGTAACAAGGGTACAGGGGCTTAATAATCATCAATACCTAAGACTTAGGCATCAGAGGCTGGATACTTTAGCTAGGAAAACATGCGAAATATATTCATTTTATCTTGAAATATCACCTCTTACATCAAGTCAATGTCCTTGCTCATTAATTATGTCATGTAACATATGTTACAACCTTTAACAAGTGCTTCAATCTTGTTGTTAAACCTGCAAATTCTATAATTTTAGTAATATGAGCAAGACAATCCCAAATATGCAAGGTATCCAACAGCAGCAAATGTTTTCCTAGATTTTTACTTAAATGATGCCTACCAAACTCGGCTCCTTCAAATTGGGTATAGCCTTCGGTTGTTTAATTGCCCGTATAAGACACTGTATTTAAAGTATAAAAGCAAACTTTGGAGTTTCTCTAACCAAAATGAATTTGCTAGTACAAAATAATCAAAACATTTTGGAAAATGCACATATCAGCTAAAAAGTAAATGATTTTGGTCACAAGTTTCATGTTTAAAGGGTAATCTAATTAAAGTAACGTACATAACACCACAGGAAGCTGTACTTTTGCTCCAAAAGAATTTATATGTAGCTAAAGTTGTCAATATGCAGACCATATGAGTAATTCAAATAATTAGCAATCTTTCTGTAGTTCAAACTTTTAATTTTCTTTTTTTTTCTAAATTTAATATGGTAACATATGTAACAGGCTGTCAGAGACTAACGCCCCGGCGAACATAGTGCAGACATCTAATAAAAGACGCAGCTTGGAATCCTCTTTTAGATAGGTCAAGCTTGCAAAATTCCCCAGGGGGAGCAATAACATTCTCAGCAATCATTCTAAAGGTGGCCCGATAAGCTGGGTATTTATAGGAAATCTACGGTATTTTGCATGCAAAATATAGTTATCGATAAATAATCATTGTTAAAGTCAAGTAAAGCATTGATGTAACCATCATATGACTAAAATTATTGTAATTAGAGTTCGTGTTAGATAAATATGATCATACCAACACAAACTATAGCTTTTATTAACGGGCAGTTTCTTATTATGGTCGCCATATTTATGACGTCATAACTAGCCTCAGACGCAGATTTGAGATGGGTGACCACCTTTAAATGAAAGGTAAGACTCCACTGAAGGTTTTGATATAGGTCACCATAAATCGGCATACAATTCGCACGGGACCTATTTTTTGTCCCTAAGGGCCCTGACTATTTGGCACCCATAGGTAGAGACATATAAACACATGCATGTCATTGTGAAGCATTGTTTTGAATTTAGTCAGAACATCTAATTGGAGGTGGATCATTTTAGCAAGGACTATGGAGACATTTATTGGAAATTATTTTGAATTACTGCCAGTGCTTTAGACAGATATGCTGTTTAAGAAAATTTACCTACAATGGACCAGCACTATTTGAAAAAGTTAACATTGTGATAAATGAGTTAAAAGCTAATATAGTTAAGATTTATAATTGCATATCTTCGCTAAGCGAGGGGTAATGGCTCTAGCATTTATGATCCTCTAATAACTAAATATGACAAGAGAATTGAAATGGCTTCAAGCTTCCCCTCTGCTACACATGTAAATAAGCATAGCCAATATCTCCGTAAAGTACAATGTATATATTATTATACGCAATTATTTTGCCTAATGTTCAAACAAATATAGAAAACACAAAGCCTTAATAATAGCATAACATGAGGGTCAAGTGGGCGCTAAATCGATCACCTGATTTAAGTTATTAATATTTCAATGGTTGAATTCGTTCTAAAACTCAAATAGTCATTTACTGAAAATTGCCTTGGAAATTTAAAAATTTCTGACAAATAAAGCAACTTATAACTTGGGGGTTAGTTCTGCAAATTATGCGTCCACCATGGTGTGACAATTCTTGACTAGGTCCTTCATTTGAACAAACCTGACAAAGTACAACTGTGTGATGCTTTATATCAAATACCTAGAATCTTGACCGAGAAATTTAAAACAAAAATAGTTTTTATGCTATACAATATATATGTTAATGTTAAGCAGTTTATCCATATGGCAAGAAACTTTTAGTTCCAGCACTTACTAAAAACACAAGGCTCTAGGCCTTGTGATTTCAGTCAAGAAGTATTTTATGTTTTCCCAATATACGAGGGATGTTCGAAATAATTTGCTTATTGTCCTATATCTTGATATCCACGTGGGACACGATAAAAACCAATATATACCTATCTAGGTTTATTCAAGGTCTACACAACGGTGTATAAATGGACATGTTAGACTTAATGTTAGACATAAAATTTGCCATATTAATACACGCAGTCATTGACCACTGTAGTAAAAATGGTTGGTCGACCAGAAAGGTGAAATACGGGTTTACATCAAAGCTTGCTCAAAACTTGGTTGTTCTTTGAAGCAGCTGATGACTGAATTTTCTTGTGTGTCTTATGACACAGTTAGGCGCTGGAAAAATAAATTTGAATCTGGTGTAGAGTCCATCAAAAATGCACCAAAATCAGGTAGGCCTAAATTTGCAAATCGTAAAGAAATCGTTTCAAAAATAAAGGAAATCATTGAAGGAGATGTCAGATTTACAGTTCGTGATATTGCACGAAAAGTAAGCATATCACTATCAACAGTTCACTTTATTTTGAAGAAGCATTTGAAAGTCCGAAAGATATTTGTTAGATAGGTGCCACATCTGTTGACTGATGAGCAAAACAGACAACGGGTTAAAGTGGCCAAAAAGCTGTTTCAAATGTTTCAAACTTGTGACAAAAAGCAGTTTGGCAATGTCGTCACAAGTGATGAAAATTGGGTCTCTTATTTTGAGCCCGTCAGAATGGTTAGCAATAAAATCTGGGCCACTAAACATAGCAGACGCCAAATAATTGCCAAACGGTCTTAGGGTGCAAAGAAGGTTTTGTATGTAATTTTCTTCTCTGGCGAAGAAGTGGAAATAAAAGTGTTGGTGGAAAAGGGCAAAAAACATCACCGGAAAGTACAACAAAGACAAAGTGCTGGAGAAGCCAAAAAATATTATCAGAAACGACGCCATGTCACTGGTTTAAACATATCCGTCTTCTACATGGCAACGTCCCTGCTCATGCCTCCGAAATAGTTTCAGCGCTTTTGAAGAAAGGAAAAGTTACTGTTTTGCCTCACCTCCTGTATTCCCTAGATTTTGCCCTATGTGATTTTTTTATGTTTCGGAAATTGAAATAATTCGTTGCTGGGCGGAAATACCAGTCCTGACAGGCACTTGGATCTGCTATTCATCAGTGCCTTATTACTGTGCCCAAATCAGCGTACCGTGAAGCCTTCAGGAAGTGGATATATTGGCTCAAACTGTGCATTTCTAGCCACAGGGAGTTCTTTGATGTCATGAAACAAGCACTTTTGGGCTAACTTGAAATTTGAAGTCTCCAGATGGAAATAAGCAATTCTTTTTGAATATCCCTCGTAAATCTATATTACACATAGAACCTCTGGGGCAGGGCCATATTGTGAGTAACTAGAAATTGTGTTTATAAAACACTATGCCGCCAACCATTAGTTTGTCCACCATCCTTTTCACCAGGTTATCTATTCATTACCCTCTTCCAGTTGACCAAATCTGAAGCTGTAATATTTTCTCAAGATATCTTTATTGGAATTTTTGATGTCTAAATTTGCAAATGGAATTAACTATAAAAAAATGACAAGGGCTTTAACAAAAAAAATCACCAGGTAATTTAATCATTTTCTTCTATCAGCTGTCCAAGTTTGAAGCTCCTAGCTGTAACGGTTTTTGAGATATCAAGTTTTCTATGACAAACTTTGCAAAGGGCGATAACACAACAAAAAATCTAATGATATTTTTAATATTCACCAGGTTATCTTATCATTATCCTCTATAAGTTGAGCGAGTTTGAAGCTCCTTGCTGTAACGATTTTTGAGATATCAAGTTTTCTACGACAAAAATGCAAGAGGCGATAACTCAATGAAACATAAAATGTTATTTTCCTTAATTTCCACCAGGTAATCTAATCATTACCCATTATCAGCTGTCCAAGTTTAAAGCCCCTAGCTGTAATTGTTTTGAGATATCAAGTATTCTATGACAAAATTGGCAAAGGGCGATAACTCAACAAAAGTAAAATGATATTTTTTTTTATTCTACCAGGTTATCTAGTCATTATCCTCTATAAGCTGAGAAAGTTTGAAGCTCCTAGCTGTGACAATTTTTTATATATTAAGTTTTCTATGACAAAACTTGCAAAGGGCGATAACTCAGCAATAATTAAAATGATTTTGTTTTAAAATTTTCACCAGGTAATCTACTCATTATCCGCTATAAGCTGAGCAAGTTTGAAGCTCCTAGCTGTTATAGGTTTTGAAATATCCTGATTACAAAATTTCATTATGACCCTTTAAAAGGGGCATAACTTACAAAGGGAGATAATAATTTAGTAAAATATTTTACTGGAGGGCTTAAACCAGTTTAACGGCGCCAACCTCACCCTTAATTTAGATGTGGATGAAGACATATAGATATTTGGTTTGTATGAAAGACCCCTAACTTATCAATGGATCATCTCCTAAAACATATAAATCAAGATATAACAAGGGCATAAAGCAAAGATAAGGACTCAACAGTTAATAAAACTGAATACCTAGCAAAAGAAATCCAACAGGTAAACCCCGGTGGGCCCAGTAAACAACCACAGCATCAGGCCCCTACCATCTCATCAATAGATGAGTCTTTAAGTTTGAACTGTCATAGAGTCTGAAGTCTGACCCAGCGGCGTGCAATTAAAGAGGAAAGCAAAGTTGTCAATCCTAATTTGGTTGACCACCAAGCATGCAGTCTGTTGCAATATATTTAAGATATAGCCAATCTTTTTATAATGGGAAATTATTTTAATGAACTGCGCTGAAATATTATTTGAGCCAACAATCTTCTTCAATTTATACACCAAGTCACCATAGAATTCGGGTTCTGAAAGTCCTTGGTGCAAGAGAGACTTAAACTGCTTTGAAATTTAGATATCAAATCATAGTATTGTCTATAACATTTAGAAAAGGTTTTGCGAAGTGTATGATACCGATAGCCTTGTTTAAGGAGTTCCTGAGTTAACAATTTATTGCGAGTGTTGAAGTCAGTAAGATAGCTAGATGCTCTATCAAAACGAATGAGTCATTGTTATAGACTCCATAGGATGTAGAGAGAGGAACATCACCATCTAAAAATGGGAAAATGACACTTTCAAAATCAAAGACATCACGTTTATCATAAATTTTGGTAGAAACAATATCCTAAGAAATTGATAAATGCAAGTCTAAAAATGCGGCTTGGCCCTTTCACGTTTAGTAACTCTTTCTATATCTTCACTTCGTAATTTGGATATTGAGGCTAACAAATTCTATGATAGAGCTCATCGACTTTATGATGCAGCAATTCTTACCCAGTGTTACACTCAACATGCTCTTCGGCCATATATAGATTCCGAAATTAATCATATTAGGCATTTTATCAAAATTCAATTTGTCACCAAGGGGATTGAATTCATTAACTTACCCAGTATATTTAAAGATAAATCTGTTATCTCTTCTATTCCTACTTATTTTGAAAATAAGGAATCCCCTATCATTTGTTATAAGTATAATATACCTATTCAAAGTACTGTTTTTAACAATAACAAATTAGTAAGAGAACTTGATATCGAAAATTCTATTCCTGACTCTTGAGATTGTAAGGACTCTAATTATTGCTATCAACCCGCTGGTCATATAGTCACAGGGGATTTAAAAATCATAACTGATTCAAGAATTCGGTCTATTATATGTAAGGGACCTAAATATAGGTTTCCTGTGCCAATAGACTTCAAATCATGTCGTGAGGAAATTGCAGGAGCCTAACAAGAACTTTGTAATCGCTGGTGTAAACGAGAGCATGTTGAGTCTAATGCCTTAAATAGTTGGAAATAAATATTTTTAAAATTATTGATGGTAGAATTTCATTTTATTGCAACAATTTAGATCTTCTACCACCTAAACCTAAATTCACTCTTAGACACTTGAAGAAAGGGATCCAGGAATTCCATAGGAAGTTTGTTTTGGCCCCAGCAGATAAGGCTGCTAACAATGTTGTGGTCGTTTGAAAAAGATACTATATTAACACCCTCAAGCAAGAACTTAGCACTGCAAAAACATATGAGCATAACAGGCTTGATGAGACGTCTATCGTTGATATGCATCGATGCCATATGGCAGCTAAGTTTGGGTTGTTTGTTGATGAGGACCATAGCAAGCTTCCTACGTTATACTGGTTACCTAAACTTCATGAACAGCCCTATAAGTCGCGTTTTATTGCTTATTCTAGTGCATGTACAACTACTGAGTTGTCTACTCCTTTGACTTCTTGTCTCACTGCAATTAAAACCCATGTCATTAAATATTGCACAACAGTTTATGAAAGAAATGGTAAAAATTTATTTTGGTCTATTAAAAATTCAGGTGAAATTCTTAATAAATTGAAGTCTGGGGGTTTTCTAGCATCTGGTTTGTCTACATATGATTTCTCTACTCTCTATACTACATTGCCTCATAATCTAATAAAAGAAAAACTAACATAATTAATTGAACAAACATTTAACAGAGAGGGCTCACTTTATTTGGCTTGTAATGATAAAAATGCCTTTTTTACTTCTGAACAACCTAAACGATATAAATTGTGGTCATGTCAGAAAATGTGTGATGCTCTCCATTATCTTTTGGACAATATATTTCTAAGATTTGGCTCAAAATTATACAGATAAATTGTCGGTATTCCAATGGGTACTAATTGTGCTCCTCTTGTTGCAGATTTGTTTTTGTTTTGTTATGAGAGAGACTTTATGTTGTCTCTGTCAGACATAAATCAATCTGATATTATTGAAGCTTTTAACTCTACCTTGAGATATTTAGATGACTTACTTAATATTGATAATCCTTATTTCGAACAAATGGTAGGTCAGATATACCCCACTGAACTTCAGTTAAATAAGGCAAATTTTTCTGATACTGAAGCTCCGTTTTTGGACTTGAACTTGTCAATAACAAATGGCACAGTTTCTTCTAAAATTTATGATAAACAGGATGATTTTAATTTTGAAATAGTAAATTTCCCATTTCTTGATGGAGATGTTCCTCGCTCTCCTTCCTATGGTGTATATATTTCTCAGCTTATTCGTTTTGCTAGAGAATGTTCTAATGTTGATGACTTCAACAACAGAAACTTATTTTTAACTGCTTAATTATTAAAACAAGGTTATAGATATCATAAAATTCGAAAAGCATTTTCTAAATTCTACCACAGACACTCAGAGTTAATTGTTAAATACAACATTGGGTAAAAACCTCTTCTGCAACAAGGCATATCAGAACCTATATTTTATGGTTATTTAGTCTATAAATTCAAACGAATTGTTGGAAAACCTAATTTTAGTGATCAATTCAAAAAGATAGTTAAACGTTATATAAGGGTTGCATATAACTTGGATATCATGCGACAATCTGCATGCCTAGTTTTAAACCCAATCACGGTTTATAGCTATGGTTTCCTCTTTAATTGCACGACGGTGGGTCAGTCCTCAGACTCTATGACGGCTCTGACGTAAAGCTTTAATCGGTGGGTTGGTGCCTGATGCTTATCTGTAGCTGGACCCACCGTGGCTCAACTTGAGGTGTTCTTTAGCTCTGACTATCTGTGAGTCATGAGCCCTTTTCTTTTTTTCATCATGGTGTAGTAATTTGACTAGAGTGTTTTTCCATGATGATACATTGCATTAGTTAGATGGCCTCCATGCGAGCTGAACATTTCTTGTATTTCAACAACAGCAGAATCTAGGGCGAAGATTTGGTACCAGTAAAATGCATTTAAGCCCCCCTGTGGCTTAGGCTGCTGTCCGTTCTAAGGCGGTGGTTCTGTTGTTGTTGACTTTTTGTTTATTGTTACTCCCATTGTGGAAGTCTGTAATTGTTCTATGTTTTGTTGTACGTTACTTTATGTCCATTCTAGTATTGCAATCATCTTGATGGGGAAGAGAGAGCTGATTGCTTTGCTTAATTTGTCTTCCTGGTGTCTTGTGATTGTTGAGCGGCTCTTCCTTGCGGTGCCATGGGGTTGTCTGCAGTTTGTGATTGTGGTATTTCCTGATCATACTCATTTACTATTTTCGGTATCAGATGTATTGGATTTATTCAGTTGGAGCTCTGAAGGGTAAATTTGACTTACCAAAAATAGTAAATGAGTATGATCAGGAAATACCACAATCACAAACTGCAGACAACCCCACGGCACCGCGAGGAAGAGCCGCTCAACCATCACGAGACACCAGGAAGACAAATTAAGCAAAGCAATCAGCTCTCTCTTCCCCATCAAGATGATTGCAATACTAGAATGGACATAAAGTAACGTACAACAAAACATAGAACAATTACAGACTCCCACAATGGGAGTAACAATAAACAAAAAGTCAACAACAACAGAACCACCGCCTTAGAACGGACAGCAGCCTAAGCCACCGGGGGGCTTAAATGCATTTTACTGGTACCAAATCTTCGCCCTAGATTCTGCTGTTGTTGACGTATGACACCATTGCGTTTCACGTGTTAACAATGGACATTTAAGAGTAGGATACTGACAGTCGATTTCACCACATTCTCTGACTTAATAGAGACAACTCAAGCAAAGTTTCTCGACACAAAAAAATATTATTTCAACAGAGACTAGCAGGACAGATAGTGACATTGTCAATCTGAAATTTATAGCATTAACGCACAAATTAGAGTGAAAAATCACAGGAATAACAGAGTAATTATGTCAAATATTGAAACCATGTCAGTAAATTCATAAATTAGCGAGAAGCTGATTTCAGAGGATGGCTATCACCTGTCTGGTGATGGAGTTCGATCTTAAGCCTCCAGTTTAAGAAATCAAGTAGAATCGATACTTAGTATTCAAGAGAGAATTGTTAGTGTAAAACCAGGTGGTTTAGCGATTAACTACCAACCAGAGAGGAATATTCGAACCAGACTCCCACCAGGAAAGCATAGATGGCCCCCATGTGCAAGTGCACGTTTAGATAAAAAAATAAAGCACAACTAATTGTTGTGTATTAAACGTTAGTGGAATCAAAGCGAAATATTCAATACGTTTGAAGATGATGTTCTCACGCCAAATTAAGGGTTATGACGTCCCATATTTGGTTGAGACTCATGTTAGTGAGTCAGTCCCACCTCCATCAGATAAATACAACATTTTTTATTTCATCAGACTACTAGATGCTAATCCAAAGATAAACACTGGCGGTATAATTATAATGATTAAAGATGCAATAAGTAATGGAGTTATGGTGCTAAAATCTAGAAACTCTAACTATAAATGTGTAAATGTGACATTATTAACTATAATATGCATAAAGACTTGTACCTATATTTTGCGAATTTACCACCTCTATTAACTCAACCTATAACGCTTAGCAGGGTGATCAGATTAATGTTCTTGAGTCTGAAATTATTTTTAGTGAGAACATAGACAATGACAGTGAAAAAATATAATACGTCTGACGAAAAATACAATGAAGATATGTGTTGTAGTAGGACAACAAAGCTTAGATAAGTTTATCGTCCAGGTGAAACAAGCTTTAGATGTATGTATCCAGAGCATTCTGAGAATTTTGAATGGTAGAACCCTTTGAAAATTTGATGGGAATTTTACTACGTATAACAGCCAAGAAAACAGTGCTATCGATTATGTTCTATGCTGTGAGGAGTATATGTCAACCATCTTATATATGCAAGTACATACTTGTATCAAAGCATTATCAGATCTCTGCAAATTATCATTTAACATTGGGGTAAACTTTTGTGAAAATTGTGTTATTCAAAACGGTCAAGGAATAACATTTCCAAATCAGTATATATGGAAGGAAGTTTACATATCAAAATTCCAGTCTGTTCTACAATTTATTAATACGATATCAAAAGTCCAGTCATTTCAAAAGAAGCCATTTGAAACAAGCCCCAGATATAAATGAAGCTTTGTTGAGCATTAATTCTATCCTCATAGAGGCTGCTAATAGTTCACTGCGGAAAAACGGATACAATTTCAAAAGAAACGATTGCATACAAGACACCATGTGGTGTCTTGGGCCAGGTGTGGTACTTAATTGTATCGATTCCTGATCTTTGCATTCTTCCTGTCTTTAATACGTCCCTGCAGTAGCTACGAAAAACGCTTGATTATCATAGCAAACTGTTGTCATTTGATCCTTTTAATCGTCACCTTAAGAGCAAATGCTATAAATTAAGTGTCACATATGCCACAAATAGAAGATTTACAGGAGCAATAAGTGATCCAATGAAAAGATGTCAAACAGCTTATTTTAAATTTGTAGGTGCTTTCAGAATGCCTCACATTTTTGATCATCAATGAAACCAACCTTACTTTATTCAGGTGAGGTTTGGGACATGTTTGAGACAGAGTCAAAAACAGAAGCGTTGGTCATTTAAAACCATGTTCGATGTGTACATATTGAAAAACTCAACGTCAAGTTTTGAAAGTAATTACTTGGGTCAAATAAAAAGGCTTCTTATATAGCAGCCAGGGGAGAACTTGGGATATACCCGTTGTGTTTTGATGTAGTTTAATCGTTGGTTAAGTACTAGGTACAGCTAAGTGATGCTAAAAAGATAACTGATAATTTGCTTTTGGAGATGTTTAAATCAATCATGTTGGCTCACTTGCACAAAAAACAATTCTTTATGAAATAGGCATGCCTGATATTTATCCAAGGAGGTGCTTTTTTGTGGATCCTTTTTGCTATTTATGTCTCGTGTCTGTCATACTGTCTTATCTGTTCATTGCAGCCTTTTGGACACCTCCTGGGAAAAGTCTGACCTCTTGGCTCTCTTGTGTGATGTTGTCTTGTGTTTTGTCATTTTCACATGTTGTGTCCTGGGTCAGGTATCGTACTTGGGTGTATCGATTCCTGTTCTTTGCCATTTTCCTTACTTTGAACCAGCTAATTGCACAAGAAAGACAATCAAAGATTTATATGGGTGAGGACTAGTTAAAGCCCTACAGTAATTGTTTACTGACCATTCCAAGGCGGTGCTTCTTTTGTGGATACTTCTTGTTATTTGTGTTTCGTTTTTGTCTATGTCAAACTGTCTTATCTGTTCCTTGCAGCCTTGTGGCCATTTGCTGGGAAAGCACTTACCTCTTGACTCTCTTGTGTGTTATGTTTTCTTATCTTTGTGTCATTTTTCTCATATGGTGTCCTAGGTCAGATGTGATACTAAATTGTATTGATTCCAAATCTTTGCCTTCTTCCTTACTTAAATCAAAGGTATGTACAGAATTGACACCAAGTAGTTTCATTTATTAAGTAAAACAAGAACCAAACGAAGATTCTAATAAACCTTGAACTTATAAAACTTTCAAAATAATTTTAAACAAGAACAATATTTATTGTTGAGTAATTTTGAGCATAGAAAAGTCTTGTAGCAGCTTAGAATAAGTGTTCATATATACGAGAAATACAACAAGTACGTTACCCCCTACCAGAGATCCCAATCTCTAGTCGTATATGTAAGCAAAGTAATTTTAATCTTGTCGTAAACAGGGCCCATGTTCTTGTAAAATGTCTAAAATACTCTAATGTAAGGAACCCTTTATATAGTAAAATAAATAACAACATTTTTAATCAATTATCAGATTCAAAAACATTTTATTGGTTGATGTGTATGGAAGATATACGTATCACCAGAGAACCAGCGGTATATTAATTAAACTGTTTCCAAGCATGATCTACGTAATAGACAAGTAATCTTTATTGCAAGAGTATGTCAACATAAACGTTGGACATTGTATTAGATATGTTATTGTCTCACTCTGGCTTGACGGTATAAACAGTAGTTAAGGAAATATGCTACTTTTTTTAATGAAATAGAAGTATTTTTCTACCTACCACACTTTTAAATGTAAATGTAACCTCAAACACACAATTTATTAATTGGTTGGCCTGATTATTGTATCAAACTGCATATGAATAAATGTGGATCATCCCCTATACTTTTAACATTACATTTTACAATTATTATCCCCAGACATTTTTTATGTTATTGTGACCAACTCTGTCTGTCTGTTGTCTCAATGAGACAGTTCTTTTGAGTACCCACAATGAAATTGATGGATAAGGAAATAGGCTTAATGTTTATGCTCAAAAAGTATGTTACGGCTTAAATTAAAAACATGTGTGTTTCATGTTACCCGACTGTGCCTAATTTCAAAAATTACTTTTCATATTTTCAACCAAAACATATGGTTTAGGTACTCAAAAGAATCATCTCAATGGGAAGGTTCTTTTGAGCACCCAAAACAAATGTTAAAATTGATGTCTAAAAAATTTTCCACAGTTTTAAGCCCAACATTTTTAGCTCACCTGAGCCAAAGGCTCATGGGTGAGCTAATAGTATACCAGTGACTCTGTCTCTGTCTGTCACCCGTCCTCAGCACCCGTCTGTCCTTCAACATTTTCAAACATTCTCTCCTCTGAAACCACTAGACCAATTTAATTCAAATTTTATATAGAGACTCCTTCGGATATTGGAGTCCCATCAATGTATTAAAACTATTTTTTCTCAGAAATCATTAGGCCAATTGAACTCAAATTTCATATGAAGACTCCTCACAGCTTTAGATTAACAAAATTTTTCAGCGTAAAAATGTAAATATTTTCTTGCCCATCAGTTTTAACATATGTTTTGGATGCTCAAAAGAACCGTCTCATTGAGACGGTTCTTTTGAGTACCCACAACATATGTTTTTGGTTGAGAAATAAGAAAATTAAATTTTTGTTATGCACTCTCAACTAAAGTCCTGCTCCTTATGATAAGTTAGTCAAAATTTATACAAATTATTTTGGTCACATGACCAAGATAGCCGACATACCCATATATGGTAAAGACCCTTTAAAATCTTCTTTTCAAGAACCAGAAGGCTGATGACCTTTGGACTTGGTATGTAACATTTAGGATGTAGGAACTTCCAATTTTGTTCAAATGGTGATCCTAGGTTGACCTTGACCTACTTAACACCAAGTTCAAATTTGCTTCCTAATGCATTTAACTTGGATTTTTTTTGAAAAGTTGATTTTTTAAATACTTTTAAAGCCAAAATCGTTATTCTCCCTTGATATGTTAAGAGACAATGTTTATTATTAAGTTCCAAAGGTCAAGGTTGACCTTTCAGCCAAGTTTGCTCATATTGGAGTCCCATCAATGTATTAAAACAATTGGCCAATTGAACTCAAATTTCATATGGAGACTCCTTAAGTTAAGATGAGTAAATTTATAAAAAATGTTAATGGCCACTTGACCAAGATGGCCGCCATGCCCATATACAGTAAAAGCCCTTTAAATATCTTCTCTAGAACCAAAAGGCCAATGGCCTTGGTATGTAACATTGGAGATGTTGGCCCTACCAGGTTTGCACAAATGATGGATCTGGGTTGTCCTTGACCTTTTTTACCTCAAGGCCAAATCTGATTCCTAATGCATTTATATTGGAAAAATCTTGAAATGTGCTTTTTCCTTATCTGTTTAAGTGGAAATTATAGTACTTGCAAGAAATGTTAAACCTTCAGGCTGGAATAAAGGGTTGTCATGGAAACACTGTACAAAAAAGTTACATCCACTTGTCCATTTGTTGCAAATAAAATGTCTGTATATATTTTGTTAAAAGCAACAACTGTAATTGAGCTGTTGGAATTTTATTCCACAAATAACGGGAAAATTAAATCATTTTTCGGAAAATTTCATCCCAAAATATACCCCACCCACCAATAACGGTTCATTATAGAGATAAATTTTCAACGAAGTATTATATTATATAATCATTTCATTGTATGAAGTAATTGTTTATAATATCTGAATGCATATCTTGAATATTCTTAGGAATAAACGGTTTCCATAGCATCTAAATCTGGTGTTTTTGTCAAAAATAGAATTTCCTTCGATTTTGGTTGCTAGGCAACGAATATCGCATGTATTTACTATTTATTTTACTTCTTCAAAACATTGCTAGCACATTGTTTGATACAATTGGCAAGATAAAAGGTCCATTGTTATACATCTACTGTTTTAGATTTGAAATAATTTTAAATTCATCTCTGCTTCGTCAGAAATGTAATCAGCGCGAACGCACATCGCTGAGAGGAGGTCTTCGGTTGCCTAACAACAGCACATTGAAGATGATAAGACGTCAACATCTATATGCAATAAAGCACAAAGGTCCATTCTATAGGTGTTTTAAGTTTCAGTCAAGAGAAAGAGATATTAACCAACTCTCTGTTATTTTGATTAACCCTCCTATATAGAAAAATTCTCCAAAATCCTTGCATTTTCAGTTCCTTATAAAGAGTCATGGCCCCTTTTCTCTCAAAACAATATAAATTTTTTAATCAACTTGGTTTTAAAATCTAGCAGGGCCAATATTATTTTGATAATAGTACATTTCTGCCAAGCAAGCCTTTCGCAATAAAGGCCAATCTTTGGTTGATTTTCCCTACCCCCTGTTTTTTGCAATTTTGGGCTTAAAAATAGGGAAAATAAGCACTCTTTTCAAGATGCAAATCCGTTTTCAAACAATTTTGACCTAAAACCCTTCCAGGGAGCAGGTTATTTATCAAAAGGACTTGCAGTTGAATTAATTATATTGGTAGAACATAATTATGACAGTGCTCCATTAAAACCTGTTTTCAAATTTGCTGTACAGTGCCATTATTAAAGCGTTCATTTTGCAAGTAAGATACAAATAACCCACTCATGTTTTTCTATAACTTTAATAACTTTATTTAGTCAATTCAGAAAAACGTTATGAGAATGTTCAAAGGCCGGTGCATTTTTGACTCTATCTTTTCAAAAATTGCCTAAAATGGTGATTTTAACTTTTTGAGAAATATTGAAGAGTTTCTATACTTCACGCTTGTGACACAAAACTTTGTAATTGTTAAATTTTGAAATAAACATCTGCTATGTGTTAGCAAGATATGGTTGACTTGGAAGAAAAAAACTAATTTAGATGTATGCTATTTTTCTATATTGATATTTTCACATGAAAAACAGCTATTTTCAATACTTGCATATGAGAAATTTGGCTAAATTTGGCCAATTTTTATTCTGCTGGTTACCATGGCAACGGTACATGCAAACCAAATTTTAACTATATTTATGCTGTTATTGGGTGGTAATTACCATTGTGTGAAAGTTTCATCTGATTCTGAGACGGTGCGTGGAATGGGTCTATGGGAATTTTCTGGTGCTCTCAGAGAATTGATGTTAATACTTCCCATGTTGAAATCCGTTCCATACTTCGCATTCGGTTTGTTTTATGCAAGGGCTATTCATTTATGAAAAAAAAGATATGTCACCATGCTTATTTTTTCATAATCTGACGTGAGATTTTTCAGCATTAGACCAATTTTCTAAACAGATGAAAGAATAACACTAGTCCTAACTATTTAGCTAAAATTGTTGTAATGTTCAGCCAGCTTCTTTCACTTAACTTAGATTAATAGCCATGACCTCAAACCTTTTAGAAAATGTGCTAGTTTATTTTTAATTCAAGCTGTGACAAGATACTGCATGATATGTTTTGGCAATTCGTCGAAAATTGGAATTTGTTGTTAGAATAGATCATATATTAAAATATCTGATGTTGAAAATTTTAATAACTTATTTCAAGGACTTATTTAATACCTTTTAGAAAAAGAATGAAAATCTGGGGTCACCAAACGTATTCTCGTTCAGGAGGGCCAAATTAAACCTACCCCTATAGGTTTCACGCATAATTCAATACAAAAGTTGCCTTTGGGTTGTCTGCGGTATGTGAGTGTGGCATTTCCTGATCATACTCACTTACTATTTTCAGGAATGAACATTTCGGTAGTTTTGATAATGCCATTACACTAATACGAAGAAATTAAGCATTAAAATGCTAAAAAAGAAAGAAATAACACGCTGAAAATAGGTGCACACACGGGAATTAGTCCAGGTCCTCAGGTTTCATAGCAAGATGCACTAATCACTAGGCCAGGGGGTCAAGACATGCATGGATCTAAATAACTCTACAATTAGAAGGGACTCAGCCCCTTTCAAATTTGTAACCAGGGTAATTGTGTACATCGTGTAATTTGTCTGAGCTTCATTTATCTGTCGTTGGTACTGAGACGATCAGCATCGGTTAAAAGGGCAACATATATTTGGACACACTTTAACTACTTTGTTTTGTCAAGAAAATGTCGGAACATCGATATGACATTGGAAAATCTGAAAGCTGTGTTGATCTGAATCCATAAATGATCGAAAAACAGGACCCTGGCAACTTCACATATTTCATGATGAGGGAATGGTGCGCATAGGGAATCAGCTGCATATGTCTTTAAGTAGTTTGTCATTTGTTTGCTTGTTTTTCCCTTTCTCTTGGTGTTGTTTTTAATGTCAGACTTCTTTGTTAGAAACTTCATAATTATAAAATAAAATTGAAACCGAAACTTTCTTTTAGGAAGAGGAAAACTGTTTCTTTACTCCCTCTGTTCACTTGCTTTACGTGTGTGATTTGTTTGCTTCGATCTCATAGTGCAAAAGGTTGGTCTGTCAATATGACATTTCAGTTCAATGCTTGGAGATTTTGACAATAATGTTTTTAAAGTTTTTATTCCAAAATTCTATTTCAAGCTCATTTAAAAGTATAAGGTAACGGATTCAAACTATTTCAACAATTATTTTAGAATGACATATAAGAATCTTTTCTGCCAAGTTTGATCAATGTCCTTTTGTGGATTTAGGAGCAAATAAAAAAAAGTAGTAAGTGAATATGATCAGGAAATACCACAATCACAAACTGCAGACCACCCTGTGGCACCGCGAGGAAGAGCCGCTCAACCATCACGAGACACCAGGAAGACAAATTAAGCAAAGCAATCAGCTCTCTCTTCCCCATCAAGATGATTGCAATACTAGAATGGACATAAAGTAACGTACAACAAAACATAGAACAATTGCAGACTCCCACAATGGGAATAACAATAAACAAAAAGTCAACAACAACAGAACCACCGCCTTAGAACGGACAGCAGCCTAAGCCACCGGGGGGGCTTAAATGCATTTTACTGGTACCAAATCTTCGCCTTAGATTCTGCTGTTGTTGAAGTACAAGAAATGTTCAGCTCGCATGGAGGCCATCTAACTAATACAGGAAGAGTTTTTAACCCAATGTTGTATTTAACAATTAACTCTGAGTGTCTGTTGTAGAATTTAGAAAATGCTTTTTGAATTTTATTATATCTATAACCCTGTTTAAATAATTTAGCAGTTAAAAATAAGTTTCTGTTGTTGAAGTCATCAACATTAGAGCAAACTCAAGCAGAACGAATAAGCTGAGAAATATATACACCATAGGAAGGAGAGCGAGGAACATCTCCATCAAGAAATGGGAAATTTACTATTTCAAAATTAAAATCATCCCGTTTATCATAAATTTTAGAAGAAACTATGCCATTTGTTATTGACATGTTCAAGTCAAAAAGGACATACGACAGGTGACAAACATCTAATATTCGCAAAAGCTCACCTCCAACATGATGTACTCAGATGAGCTAAAGCAAAAGTGAAACAATCTACTCTTGTCAACTAGAAATCTCATGACCAGAGTATGGACTTTAACTTAGAGCTTAATGGTAGTTTGTGCTAAAAGACTGTGGTCTGCAATCTAAATTAGTATCTACAACATATCCTTTGATAAGATCTTGTACTTTATACTTTCACATCTTAACACAATAAACACGATATATCACAGGCATCACATACAGACATACTCCAATTGCTTGAACAACAACCATTAATAATTTGTTCGAGTTATGGATAGTTAGAACCACATTTGAGTAAATTATAGCATTAGATCTGGAGGTATAATGTGGATTATAATTTGAATTCCATGAAATAAGGTATGGTGTGTGAGACATACTTTTTAAGATAAATAAAGACAAAAAATAAGTGAGTATGATCAGGAAATACCACAATCATATACTACAGACCAACCACGTCACCATAAGGAAGAACCACAGAACATTTATAGTATCAAAACATCATTAGGACAATAAAAGCAAAGCAACCAGCTTTCTCTTTCTCTTCAAGATGATTGCAGAACTAGAATGGACACAAAGTAATGCATTACAAAACAAAGACAAACGCTGAACTCCCACTAAAAATGAAAAGTACATTAAACAATTGATCAACAACAACAGAACCACTGCCTTAGAACGGACAGGCCCCTAAGCCATCGGGGGGCTTAAATGTATTTTACTAGCGCTTAATCTTCACCCTAGATTATGTTGTTGTTAAAACACAAAATTGTTTAGCACGCATGGAGACTTCCTACTTAATGCAATGTATCATCACAGAGAAACAATCAAATCAAATTAACACATTATGATGATACAAAGAAAAGGGCTCATGACTCACAGATAGTCGGAGCTCAAGAAAACCTCAAGTTGAGCTACGGTGAGCCCCCAAAACGACAAGCATCAGGCACCAGCCAACCGATTAACACCTTAGCAGTCATTAAGTCTGAGGCCTGGCCCACCGTCAGGAACAAACCTGCCTAAACGATCATAAATATCAGGATATCTGGAGCTATAAAAATATATTCTTGGACTCAAGAGGATGTTCAAATAAACCAATGTAAATGGGTCATTTGAGATGTACTGTATATACTTCAAATTTTGAATATATATACAAAGGATCTTATATGAGTGCTCAAGTATTATTGAATTTATTGAACCAGTTGAGGAAAAAAGAGATAAAATATAAGGCAATGTCCAGCGTTTTATCGCTTTTTCGCAACGAGTTTAATTCAATTTAATAACACAGGAGTACGACTGTTAGATTTTATTTATTATATGACATTAAAATTATTTGAAACCGTATTTTTGAAAGCATTAAGATTTTGCTATAATATAGACGCAATATTTTATAGGCGTTAACCACTAGTGGTTTTTCGATTTTTATACATGGCGTTATATTACTCCCAGACACAACGTCATAATTTGCATTCTAGAAAATCAGGTTTCGAGATTGCACATTTCTGCTCATACTACTTATAATTGTTTCGATAAAAATATTGTAAAAGTACACTTGCACCAGACATCTGTAATACGAATCAGGATCCAAATTACTGATAAGGCAATACCCATCTAGAAAAGGCGTCAGTATTCTTGATGATGCAACTGTGACATCTCCTGTCCCAAGGCCTACCTATAAAACGTAGATAATTTCAATATTGGCCTTAACGCAAGTGCGTCAAATCACTCTTTATCCATTAGCCCTTAAAAAAATTCGTCTGCTTTTCTCGTCTGCTGGAATGTTTAAGAAGCTTCTATGGCAAACAGTGTGGACCCAGACCAGACTGTTTCTATAGAGCAGTCTTTTCTGGGTCCACGCTGTCTGCTTCTATACTTAATTCGTCAGTAATGCTAGGCCATTATTTGCAGCAGACGAGTTCAGCAGACGACATTTTCAGATGCATTTTTTCTTGGCGCTTTATGGGTTAGTGACTTGCAATTTGTGAGGTTGATCAGGAAATACAACTCCCATAGTTTTGTTTTGTGCCTTTCTCACCTTCGTTACTTTCTGAATAAGGCTCTGAAGAGCACGTATTCCCCATAAACTACGAGAGCTGCAACAAATAATGAATTAACAACAATAGATTCGAAGCCTCTAAGAGCGGACTTTAGCCAAAACCATTGGGGGAATTAATTTATTTTACTTTCAAACTGTTTAAGCTATATATCCTGCTTTTAATCAAAACAATATAAACAACATGAATTGGGTAGCTGGAATGGGTGCTTCGTAGCTTTTTCAAAATTGGCAGGAATCAAGCTCAGCTAGCTAAGATAATACCATTGCTAGCTTTAGCGGATATCAGCTCAATTCACCTACTATATTTACGCAAAGGATAAAACACTTTTAAACTTTATGATAAGTTAACCGCTTGTAACTAAATTGCACTTCTTGCATTTCATACAAATGAGCTAAACAAAACAAAATAAGCTAGCTACAGAGTTAATAATTTGTTTTCTTTCAGGCTCAATTCTTTGATCATTAAAATAGAAAGTTATGACTATGAACTGGGAAAAGTATTGTGTATACCATCTAATTGAGGATTAGACAATAACATTTACACAACAGTATTAATGAAACAAGTAGTTGTACATAAGAAAAAATATCAGAGAAATTTAGACTGATACTGCATGGTGACTTTCTTTCTAAACAATATCCGAAAATGAATAGAGAAAATGAGGAAAACAGAAATAAAGGTACAAGATTTTCAGGCTTGTTGGACTATATTTGTCCACACCACCATAAGCTGAGCTGTAGGAAGATATTTGGTCTACATGTCTCACACTTCTATTTTATGGATATCTTAGTCAGGGGACTTCACTATAAATAAAATATACACTATTCACCAATACTGTTACTATACTTACTATGAGCTCAGTCTCTGTGTTTGTAGCGCCTACTCCAACTAAAGATTGTAGACCATCTACCGTGAAAGCAACAACTTTGCAGTTAGGTGAGAACTTGTGCTTTTCAACAAGGTAACAGGAAACATATCCCTTAAAAAGATAATTCCAAAGTCTAATTGAGCCAGAAGACATGATTTTGTTACTTATAACTTATATAGATTTTTTTAGCTATGACTATCTGTGAGCCATGAGCCCTTTTTTGTTTCATCATAGTTGGTTTATTTGATTCGATTGTTTCTCGGTGATGATACATTGCATTAGTAAGGAAGCCTCCATGCCCAGCTAAACAATTATGTGCTTTAACAACATCACAATCTAGGGCGAAAATTTGGCGCTAGTAAAATATATATAAGCCCCTCAATAGCTTAAGCTGCTACCCGTTCTAAGGCACTGGTTCTGTTGTTGTTGATCTATTGTTTAATGTACTTCCCATTGATTGTGGGGGTTCTGTGTTTTTCTTTGTTTTGGTATGCATTACTTTGTGTCCTTTCTAGTTTTGCAACTACCTTGGAGAGGATGAAAGAGCTGGTTGCTTTGCCTTTACTGTCTTACTAATGTCTTTTACTGTAAATGTTCTGTGGCTCTTCCTCATGGTTCCGTGGGTTGGTCTGCAATGTGTGATTGTGGTATTTCCTCATCATACTCACTTACTTTTTGTCCATTTTCCAAACAGATCAGCTGTTACTCTTACTTACTTAGCCAGTGTTTGCAATTTGTAAGACAGCATTGGAGGATCTTAAAACTGACCACGCCAGCCATTGCGGAAATTATGTAGACGGTAGTATTGAATATTAATATTTGCAAGCTAAGCTAAAAGCGTAAACTTACCAGTATAGTTTGAGATGGAACCGCTTTCCCAAGCTTCTCACGTAGTCCGGATGCACATGCCTGTTTATAAGAAAGAAGTAAAGAGACTAAATCACTTCGCGTATGGAAGTGATATAATGCCATGCAATAAAATCGATAAACCACTAATGGTTTACAGATTTTCGGGAAACGGTGTGACGTCCGTAACAACGTTGCGTACATAATGACAAAATCATAAAGTTTTGACGCAGAAATGAGATTTCAAAGTTAACTTAATGTCATATAATACATAGAAATTAACATTCGTGCTCAAAAATAGTTAGTGAGTATGATCAGGAAAAACCACAATCACAAACTGCAGACAACCCCAAGGCACCGCGAGGAAGAGCCACTCAACCATCACGAGACACCAGGGAGACAAATTAAGCAAAGCAACCAGCTCTCTCTTCCAGTATATATTATTGAATTTATTAAACTCGTTGCGAAAAAGACATAAAATGCTCGACAAGCCTCGCATTTTATCTCTTTTCCTCAACTTGTTTTATGAATGCAATAAAACATGAGCACTCGTGTAAGATCTTCTATATTTCGCTAGTTTAAAGCAATAACCGTATTAAAGTAAGTAAGGGTGCAAAGATCAGGAATCGATACAATCAAGTACCACACCTGACCAAGGATACCAATGGGAAAGTGACAAACTCACAGCAGACACCACAAACGAGAGCCAAAGGGTCAGCCCTTTCCCAGCAGGTGACCACAAAGCACATATAAACAGACGCGCACAAAGACATAGCAAACACAAGACAGAACAAAAACATAAAATATCCACAAAAGAAGTACTGCCTTACTTGGAACGGTCAGTAAAATATTTTACTGGAGGGCTTAAACCGGTTTAACTGCGCCAACCTCATCCTTAATTCAGATGTGGATCAAGACACATAGATATTTGGTTTGCATGAAAGACCCCTAACTTATCAAAGCATCATCTCCTTAAACATATAAATCAAGATATAACAAGGAGATAAAGCAAAGATAAGGACTCAACAGTAAATAAAACTGAATACCAGAGCAAAAGAAATCCAACAGGTATACCCCGGTAGGCCCGACATACAGCCAAAGCATCAGGCCCCTACCATCTCATCAATAGTTAGAACCATCATAGAGTCTGAAGCCCGACCCACCGGCGTGCAATTAAAGAGGAAAGCAACCCTTTTAAGACCAATATAGTGAGCACAGTGGCTCAGTGGTAGAGTGCTTGACTCGAGACCGAGGGGCGTGGGTTCCAGCCTCACCAGCGTCACTGTTTTGTATCCTCGAGCAGGACGCAACTATCCTTACTTAGTACTGCTTCAACACAAGAAGAGCCGTCCCGACATAACTGAAAATATATTAACTAGGACGTAAAGAATCAAATCAAACAAAAGACCAATATAATTTTCCATTTAGTTTGATACAATTAAGTCTTGATGGTCCATTGTATATATTAAGGTGTTGCATGTTATAATCTCTAAAAATAATATTTCTTTCTCTAAAGATCGATTTTGTCTTAGCAAACAGTGCAGACCGCGTTAAATGCAACCTTATTCCATCTGGGTCTATACTGTTGCAAATGAGCAGTACGTTACACGTTTTCTGCAAACGGCTTGAATTCATGTGTAACGACATACTCGAGTTTTTACGTGTCTGTCTCCCAACACTGAAGGCAAGTTGGTGATACACAAATGAAAAGTTTTAGAAAAGCCAAGCAAATCCTTTACCAAAATGTTCCGTATTATTACATTAATAAATTGAATTACAACACTTACAAAGATCATCGGTATTTCACTTGTGAAAATATCACTATTACATATTACAGATGGTGCATATGTTCACTCATTTCAGTGCTAAGAATAAAATAATTTAATAAATGTAAAATTTCAGCATAAACAACAACAAAAAAACAACAACAGCAGAATGATATTTGGTTCAAATAACCATTCAGAGCAACCTGGAAATCAATTCGGTTGGAAAATAGACTTTCACTTAAATGCAAAAGTGGTTTCGGCGGCTGTCCGTTCTAAGGCGGTGTTTTTGATGTTTGTTGATTCATCGTTTATTGTTGCTCTCATTGTTTGGTGGGGTTTGGTTTGATGATGTTTTGTTAAGCATTACTTTCTTTTGCAATCATCTTGCTGATGAAGAGAGAGCTTGTTGCTTAGGGGATAACTGTATTCAAAATTTCCATTAGGGGGGGGGGGGGGTTTATCGTCGGATATACGGTCGGAAATTTAGTTTTAAGGCGACGCGGAAGCGAAGCCGTAAAACGTGATTTCCGAACGTACATCCGACGATATACCTCCCCAAATGAAAATTTTGAATATGGTTATCCCCATTCTAATGCACTATTAACATTTCCCCTTCAAAAAGACAGTGAACAATGTACTTTGTTGCTCCTATACGTCCAGCGGCTGCCAGCCGCATAAAACCGCTTGCCAGCTGCATACCAATGAAAAGCGACGTTCAGTAATTAAGACGTCTGGTTTGCGACAGTATATCGCATTTGCAAGTGCATTAGAATTTACTGTTATTGTCTTCATGATATTAAGGTACTATTATTGTTCTGTTTCTCTGCCTAATGGGACAGTGGACTAACCTTTAGTGTGTAATAATAGTATTTCTGCTAAGCACGTACTTGGTGGCAAATGATTTACTTTTATTTCATACGGACAGGGAATGTTGTGATCGGTCTGTGCTTATCTTCAGACAGGCTAATCTGAAACCTTCAAAGGTGTGTATTGCTTACTTCTAGACATTTGGATGACCATTCTCTTGTCTTCAAATCCAATAAGTTCATCGCCGAGCCATCACCGTAATCAATGGAAGCATAGTCTCCAAGAAATAGCGAGGCCAAGTAACTGCTGATTAAGGATATTCTCTGAAATAAATAATACTTGTTGACGTTAAGAGTTTCTAGCAAACTCTTCACAACTTGATTTGGTGCTGAGTAATAAAACTTTATCATGCTAAACTCAGCTCAGCATGTTATTTTATCTGTTTTTAGAAAGCGAAATACTGAAAAATAACTTTTTTCCTGCTAAAACACTCAGGTTTTGTGTTGGCATTTTAACATTTATGAGCAACAAACATTCATGCTAAGCTGAGTTGAGCATAAAAAGGTTTATAACATGAGGGCCTGAACTTAAAATATGAGCTTGCATTTTCATTGCTGTCCTATATTCTATACTTTCAAATCCATGTTTGTTTGCAACTTTTTTCAGATAACGAACACTTCCAAAAGATGAATATTTTGAAATAGTCAACAAGTGTTTCATTATCATGGACAATCTCATCAAAGTAAAACATTGTGATCACTGAAATTAAAATCAAAAAGGACGAAAACTAGCCCTTTTTCCAAACATGTTCCACAAGAATTGGCAACATGACGCTTGTTTTGCAAAAACAATGCACAGAGTATTTGTTGTTAAATGCCGATAAAGCATCCAATATAACAAAACAGTTATGATATTGGATAACTCAATATTTATCCAACCATACTTCTTTTTATAAAATCTTAAAGCTGTATAGTCTATAACCTTTGATCTTTTAATTTTAGAACTAATGTTTCTATTTTTTAAGAACACAGTAAAAAAAACTAAAATTCAGGTATACATTTTACCAATCCGTAAATCTTAACAAATTATCAGTATCAAAACAACAGCATTTATGTTAAAATTAACTGTCTATAATTATTGGAGGGCCGCAAATAATTACCAACATACCTGTTTTTATAAGATAATTCACTTTTTCGTGTAGTTTTCAGCTAAAGTGAACAGATTTATTGTGAAAACATAACAAATTCTACTTTTACTAAACGATTTAAAAAGAAAATAAAAATTTCGAAAAAATGATCATAGTTGCAGGCTTAGTCTCTATAATGAAAGAAAGCCAAATCTAGTCGAGAAACCCGCCGTATTTCTATTTATATAAAATCTTAATGAAAGAAAGCCAAATCTGGGCGAGAAACCCTGCTTTATTTTTATTTAAATAAAATCTTAATGAAAGAAAGCCAAATCTGGGCGAGAAAACCCACCACCTTTGGGATGCAGTAGACAACCCAGACTTAATATATAACATATACACAAACATGATAGGCGTAGCACAGTTAACCGACGTAAATATTATAACAAAGACCCAACAAGTTTTTCATTTAGTTACATATTATTGCGGCCATACAAAGTTACTTGACGTTCTGACATGACTTCCAAAAAAACTTTCAATATTATGCATTTTTATATAGCCCCCTTAGTTGTAGAAGGTGCTAACTATTTTTTTTCAACAAAATTGAGTGATTTTAGTTTTTATGATTCTTAGCATAGTATCTATCATCTCACAAATTATCAAGGCTGTATTCCTTGAACACAAATAATGGTAACAAAATTTCATTTGGGGTTATGTGCATAACTATGATTTTGCTAGCGGCAAAAAGAGTTATTTGCAGTCAAATTTCCAGCAGAAGGTGCTATGTGTCATATAACACCTTTTAGTTGGAAGAAAAGTGCTGCTTTTGTTAAACTTATTTAGAGTTAAAAGGTGTTACATGACAAATAGTACCTTTTGCATTTACCAAAATGATTACAACAATACAGTATTAGGTGACAAAATGTACCATTTGACAGATAGTGCCTTTTTTCTTTGTTTTGAAAAATGTGCTATTTGTCAAATGGCACATTTTTTCATTTAACACATAACTTATTCTTATATAAAAATGTCAATTTGGTACATATATATGTAACATTCTTACATACAGATATCACATCTGTTCATAGAGATGTTATATTCTTACAAAGATGTGTCGCAAACTTACATACATGTCACATTCTTACATTACAGGTGTCACATTATTACATACAGATGTCAGACTTTTACATAACGAAGTCACATCCTTACAGACAAATAAGAGATTCCTACATATTATACATGTCACATTTATCATACATATGTTGTATTCTTACTTAGAGATATCGCATTCTTATATAGAAAGATGTCTTATTCATATATAGTAATGCCATATCATCTTACATAGAGATGCCACATTCTTACATAGAGCTGTCACATTCTTCCATAGGGGTATCACATTCTTCCATTAGAAACTGAAAGTTCTTCTGCGGTTAACATGAGGACTTGTCAAGGTAGATAGGAATGCAAAGTGGTGTCCACCTTGGGTTTGAAGGAATACATTAATTGTTTTGTTAAAAAACCGTGCTTTACTTTCTCCATTTTTATTTTAAAACTGTTTTCATTACTGTCAAAAAAATATTCATTTCGACAACTTGCTTTAATAACCTTTGAGTTTAGTAACGAACGACATTTTATACCTTTACTCATCAAAAAATCAAATTATGAAATCAGATATTTAAAGAAATATCATATAAGTCTTACAAAGAAATATCACATCCTTACATACAGATGTTTTATTCCTGCCTATTGATGCCAAATTCCTAAAAAGAGCTGTCATATTCTTACATACAGGTGTGGAATTGTCCAATTCTTCGCACACAGATATTCCACACAAGGTTGGCAATCGACCGGTCAATATGCATATTGACCAGACCAGTGGTCATTATTGGTTTTAACCGGTCATTACTGGTCAATTAGTGGTCGATTGGTTGATTAAAAAAACATGGTCGATGTGAAGATACTTAGCAGTAGTTATCCCAATTTACTGGACTCTATAAACAGACTTAAAATAGTTTCAATATAAGATAATACAGGCTTAATTGAAAATGTGTTTTGTGAGTTGCTATTGCTTTAAAAATGTATTGATAGTTAAATAGACCGTAAAACAAACACAAATGAATGTCAATAGTTTTTAGATCTTCAGTCTCAATCAAACTGAATCATTACCACAACTTTCAGTTCAGACTTAAGACTTGAACTTATTTTCTATTATTCATTAATATAAAAAAGTTAAGCAAATGCAAGCAATGAAATTAAATAAATTTTAAAACTAGCCTTTTCATAGCAATATTTTTTCAAATCAATGACTTATTAAATGAAAGAAAACACGCAAAAATCAATCAATACTTCAAATTGATCATCAAAGGGGTCATTATATACAAGTTAGTCTTTGCTCTATTAGTTAAAATGCAAATTGAATTTGCCTCTCACCTGCAAAGATAAAGGTGTGAAAATTGTAAAGAAAACACTAAATGTTGAACAATATATCAAAGAATTAAAACATACAAAACTGTCAAAATACTGGACATGTCTCTCAGACTAAAGAAGGTGTGTCCAGTTTATTAGACCTATCCAATCACTGAGCTTAAAATGCTCTTGCTAATTGAGTAATTCTCTGGCATCTGTTTTAATATTGAGGTGTGAAAGTGTG
This sequence comes from Loripinus fragilis, assembly GCA_964019695.1. NCBI lineage: Eukaryota > Metazoa > Mollusca > Bivalvia > Lucinida > Lucinidae > Loripinus > Loripinus fragilis. Next base: position 102,463,622 of record OZ026518.1, read on the forward strand.
GTCATTCCGTTATCTGCTTTTATCAGTTAAGTTAATAATTTAACCAGTGTCATAGATTCTTAAGAGTTATTGTCTCAAAATGATGAAAAAAGACCCTTTTAGGCTGTATGGTATGTTAGGTGCCTGAACTGTAATGCAGAAGTCAGTTCTAAGGTAAAAAGTGCCCTTCACAGGGATGAAACAGTATTTTTTCTTTTTCAATAAAAAGAACGTAAAACCCGACCTAATATCTCATTCCACCACCAAAACGGCCATTTAAAAATTTCAATCGACCACTCAGATTCGTATTGACCAGTATTGACCACTTTTTGTCATATTAACCAGGGGTGGTTTCGACGGCCCAACCTTGATTCCACATTATTGCAACGTGATATCACACTCGAGCATACAAATATTATAGTTGTTCTTACTAAAAGATGTCACATTCATATGTATAAATGTCACATTCTTACATACATATTATGTTACATTTGTATTATACTCGTCAAATTCTTTCATAGACATGTTACATTCTTACATAGACTTGTCACAATTTTTATAGAGATGTTGCATTCTTAAATGTAGAGATAACAAATTGTAATATAGTGATGCAATATGATCTAAGATACAGATGACACATTCTTATATAAAGATGACACATTCTTACATAAAGATGAAACATTCTTATATAAAGATGATACTTGCGAGCTGAACATTCCTTGTAGTTCAACAACAGCAGAATCTAGGTCGAAGATTTAGTACCAGTAACAAGCACCCCCCTCACACCCTGGCTTAGGCTGCTGTCCTAAAGCGGTGGTTCTGTTACTCTCATTGTAGGATTATGTATTTGTTCTATGTTTTGTTGTACGTTGCTTTATGGCGATTCTAGTTTTTCAATCCTCTTTGATGGGAAGAGAGAGCTGGTTGCTTGGCTTAGTTTGTCTTCCTGGTGTCTCACGATTGTTGTGTGGCTCTTCCTTGCGGTGCCATGGGTTTGTCTGCAGTTTGCGATTGTTGTATTTACTGATCATACTCACTTACTATTTTAAATATATATTTACATTATTACATTAACATGTCAAATTCTTATATTTTAGAGAGTTTTACATTCTTAAATAGAGATGTTGCATTCTCACCCAGAAATTTACATTCTTACATAGAGATGTCATGGTAAATAGTGATGTCACTTTCTTACATAAAGATGTCTAGGTCTTACAAAGGGTTGTCATATTTTTAGATGTGTTTCATTTTACATAGAGGCATAACATTTAAAAAAAGATGTCACATTCTTACACACAGATGGCATATTCGTACATAAAGATAGTGCATTCTTATATAGAGATAGCTGCGCCTTTTTTTCATAGATATGTCTCATTTTTAAATAGAAATGCCGCATTCTTACATATAGAATGTCATCTTCTTACCTTGAAATTTCATATATTTACATATTCGTGTATATAGATGACATATTCATATATACATATGTCACAATCTCACATAACTAACAAATAGCACCTTTTGCTGTAACCAAAATGATTAGAGCAATACATTATTTGGTGACAAAAGGTACCATTTGGAATATAGCACCTTTTTCTTTAAAGATAGAATATAACTTAGTTTTGACAAAAGGTGTTATTTGTCAAATAGCACCTTTTCAATTAACACATGACCTAAAATCCATTGGTTACAAAAGGTGCCATGTGAAATGTGACACCTTTTCATCCCAAAGAATTGAGAATTTGTTGTACGGTAAAATGAGCTATCTCCAAAAAGGGGGAATAACTCTTTATTTCGAAACTAAATTGTTTTAAACTAGTTTCATTTGAAACTATACACTCATACACTATTTTCAATATCAACACAAAACATTTATATTGTAAACCTGATTTTTCAGGAGGCTGCAAATCTTTAAACGTGTTTTTCTCAAAAGTGTGAAAAATGCACATAGCCCTTTCTGTCGCTAAGGGGTCGATATAGTTTATAAATAAGCATCTTCTGATTGGCTCAGATGCCTTTCCACTGCCTATGATATAATAACATGTTGCATGGTTTGTCGTACGTGATGTTGCAAAGAAAACGGCACGAGATAATATTGCATGGCTTATGGGACTTCCTGATAACACGTGATCGCTCTTTGAACCAATGAGATACCGGGTTTTCTTATCTGTGCTGCGTGGCGGCCCTAAAAAGTCTCTTATTTTTCCAATCCTCAGGATTGTGTGTACAATCCACACTTATAGATTAAGTAAAAATACTAACTGTGGCAAACCGATTATAAACATATATTTAGTTTTAGCTATGAGAGGACAAAATAACTAAAACGCGAAACTATGCTGGACTCAATACTTCATCAGGCCCAAGGTTATAAAACTGTTTCATGCTCAATACAACTCAGCACGAAATTTTTCCTGCTCATAAATGTTAAAATGCCAACAATTGTTGGCATTTTAACATTTATTAGCATGATAAATGTAACATCAAAGAGTTTGAAAGCAAGTCATGTCTTCATTTATCAGCCTTTCAGTTTTGATGAGCTTTTGAAATTTCATGCTCAGTTGAGTTGAGCACGAAAACAGTTTTTTATAACCTCAGGGCCAGATTTTACACTTTCTACTTACATCTGTGATTAAACACTTACTTCTGTATTATCATAGGCGGTCCTTTGATTTTGGAATAACTTCAATATCTGTGAGGCTGCGTTTTGCTCCTTTGCTCTTGATCCGGTGATGTTTGCCAACTCCTGAAATAAAACATGCTACTGTCGTGCCAATCAAGAGTGACAGTGACGTGATATTTTATTTACTTGTACATTCAACTTGACCTAACGCAAATCGATAGATCACTTGTGTATTAAGTCTATCCGCAGGACACAATGCACAATACACAAGTGATATATCGATTCGATAGGATTATTATTATAAGTAGAGATGTCCGGGATAAGCGGCATAAGCATACATATACGGATAGGTAAACGTTAAAGCGATATTACCATAGTGGAAGTAGTACGGAGCTAATGAGGACGTTGAGCAGTGCAGTGTATTTCATAAAATCATATAATACATATAATATTGTCGATATCAAAACTTTTTACATGGAATACAGGGGAGCAAATCATCCATGTTGAGAGAGAGAGAGAGAATCCTTTTTATTTTTTTTTGGTTTGTATTTCCTTGCATATTGTGGTCTTCTTGGCGTCTAAAATTGTAGGTAGCGTGTTTGCTAAATACAATCGAGAATGCTAGGTTGTACATGTATACGTATGCTCGATACTTATCGCATACGAAAGTAGAAATAGTTGAGGTCAGCGTTCATGTATGCTCGGTCTTAATAGGGCAGTGATAAACCAGGTTCAAATGATGGTGTGCGCTTAAATGGGACAACAGCGAATATCGCATACAAACACATGCATATCACCAAGTATTAATGGGCCCTTCGAGATTTGTACTGGCCCTTCCTTTGCAGGTTTTGATAAGCCTAAGAATCATTAGCACAAATTACGTGAATTTGGATACCTTATATATAGGGCCAAACATAAAGTCAGTATCATTAAAACAATAATTAGTTTTCTCTGGAATTGGATTGGGCCTAATGATAGAGCCGCGCATGGTACAGGCACTTGCGTAAAGGAGAAATATCAGCATCTGTCTGCACACAAACCCTTAATGTTTGTAAGGTAAAATTGAGTAAACACAGAGTTGGTTTGGTATTTTTGTTTCTTTTTGAAAATAATACATTTGTTCAGTCTAATTTGGACACTTTATAAGGTAACATTTAGGTCCTATCACATCGCAAAAATGCATTTGTAAAACAAGACATTGGAAAATATCAAATGTATAAACTTTACTTGACATATAGCTCATTGCTGCAACATACTTTCTTCAAAAAGTGCAGGCTTGTTGAGTAGTCTTTTCACGGGCCAACCTTAATATATAAACCCCGGTCCAACAGAGCTTGCAACCACGCTGCAACCTCTCCGCGACTGAAAAAATAACAATCGCAGAGAAGTTACACAGGACGTAGCAAAGTTTTACAAAGGTCGCAGCTAGGTCACCAATCATACTAAGTCACCACCAGTATTTTTAGCTTGCACAAGGACGAGCTGCAATTGATTTTGATCGTTGTCTAGAAACCGCTTATCAGTCAAATCGCCGAACAGTCGCTGGACAATCGCAAATCACTCGCAGACCAATTTCATGAATAATTTTGATCTTTAAGCTCTGGCACTTGGTCTATGGCTAAACGGTGACCAGTTGCCTACAGGTTGCAGTGCCAGCTTAAACAAAAGCTATGTTGTCTTTCTAGCAAACATTCAAAGTTTTTGCAACATGGGGCATAAAGGTGGTCAAAAATAGACAGTAGCACCATAGCCGACGTTAAAAAATATTACTGAAATTCAGACTCGTGATTCTGATGATGAATGTCAGCTGTCCTATCAGAAATATCAGATGCTGAAAGTGTGTAAGGTCAGAGCTAAAGGTCCGGACCACAACTGCAGCACTCTTATGTGTTGTAAGCGAAGTAACTGTATCTCTTGTGTTTTCATGATGGAAACTTAAAAAAATAAATTGTGTTATTCTTTCCAATTATTTTAGGTTAAAAATGTTGGTAGAACCAACCAGTTACCAGTTAGTTGCTCACCAGTTTCGGATCAGTCACTGACGAGTCGCCGATTGGTCGAAGATTTGTCGCTGGACATTATACTGAACTACATGAAGTCGCCGACTGATCGCCAACTTATTGTTAACCGACCACGGAATTTTTGGCGACTGGCGGCGAACTGATTGGAGACTGTTCGGTGACTTATTGGCGACTAGTCAGCGATCATTTCAGTAGTAGAAATGTGGTTGCTATGGTGGCAGAGGCAGCAAACAAGCTCAGTAGCCGAGAAGTCGCTCGGCGGTCGCAAGCTTTGTGGGACAGAGGCTTTGGCCTTGGTCTTAGGTTATTTAAGGTCAAGAGGGGATCACTATTATAGGCTTTCAGGAGTAGAATATTTTAAAGATCTTTTTTACATAGATGAGTGTGGCGGACATGTTTGTATTCTGGCCTGAACAATTTGAACACGTTCAACTATCTTGAGGGGTCCCCATATAAAATTTGGTTCATCTTGTCCAGTATTTACAGAGAATATGTTTGAATAGGTCGACGGGCGATACACGCCAGAATCATAAGTTTACTATTAGCTCACCCATGAGCCTTTGGCTCAGGTGCCTTCGGTTCAAGTGAGCTAAAACACAACTTGAAAATGAGTATACTGATTGCTGAAAACTAAGATTAAACTAGAAACTGTGTTTATGATACACTATGCCCCAAACCATTAGTTTGTCGATATGCATGATCTCACCACCATCCTTTTCACCAGTTAATCTACTCACCAACCTCTATCAGGTGGTCGAATCCGAGGCTACCAGCTGTAATAGTTTTCCAGATATCTTTATTACAAATTTTAGATGTCCAAATTTGCAAATGGCTATTACTCGAAAATTGCAAAGAGCAATAACTAAAAATCTTTTTTATAACTTTATGAAATTTTGACCAAATAATCTGCTCATTATCTTCTATCAGCTATCAAAGTTTGAAATTTTTAGCGGTAATAGTTTTTGAGATATCAAGTTTTCTATGTCCTAATTTGCAAAGGGCAATAATTTTAAAAATGAATTTTTGGTAATTTTCACCAGATAATCTACTCATTATCTTCTTTAAGCTGATCAAGTTTGAAGCTCTTAGCTGTGCTTAAGTCTAAAATAAAACTTCTGTTCTGTTCTGTTCTGTGATATTTTTTTTAGAAATCTTGACTACAAAATTGCATTATAACCCTTTAAAAGGTGCATAGCCCACAAAGGTAGATAATCCAAAATTAAAAAAATATGGGTCAGTTATTTTTGATGAGGAATCCATCTATGAAAATTCAACACCCTATCTTAAAATGTGTTCGGAAGGACAGACGTACAAGCCCAAAGCAATATGCCCCTTCAACTTTTCCAATGTTTGGGGCATAATAAACGAACTCGTAAGTTTGTTTGTTTGGTTTGTCGATTTACGCCCCAGTCAACAGCTATGGCCATGTGAGACATCCACTGGGTATATTTGCTAACTTTAGTCACTTATTTAACCATAGAGACACACAAGCGGAAGCTGATCTTCAAGCAGTCTGATCTAGACCAACACTGTTCGCCGACCGATTGAACTATAATATGTCTTTGGCTTTATCATTGCGCATTTTGCATATAGTAGCGAAATTGACAGTTTGTATCTAGTCGCTTTCCACCTAAAGAAGAAAACATTAAGAGAAAGCAGAAATTTCAAAGTATACATGTATGCAATAAAATATTGGACGTGGCTTTTAAGGGACAGTCATCTGGCGACTGTCTGCCGACTATCAGTCGATAACAATGATTATCTGCCGTCACTCGGCCGACTGTCACCCGATGTCAGCCCGCCGTCTGTCGCCCGATGATCAGCTGACAGTCAGACGGGTTTGAGTGACTCATTTTAAAAATAGAAGTTGGCGGAGTGTCAGCCGACCTTTTACCGACAATCGGCCGATAGTCGACAGACGGTGAGTCGACACCAAACCACTAACCAAGTCCCAAAGACAGTCGGCAGATCGAAAAAAATCAAACTGGTGAGTTATAAGTTTTTGCCGCCGGCTGACCCTAAAAAGCAACAAAAATCGAACACAAAATCAGCCGACTGTCGGCCGATCCGCATCACTGACAGTCCGTACATTGTCAGTGGGATCAATAGTAAGCAGTTGATCAAATTTCGTGGATATATGACGATACTATAATGCACATGAAGTTTTGTCATGATTTCCTTGGCAATATAAGAGTTATTGCCCTTTAGCTTTCAGAATAACAATGGTTTTTTCCAGTCCTCAGCCATTGATTAGCAAGCAATAGAAGGATTTTCATGAAATTTATATATGACAATGGTGTGATGATGCATGTGAAGATTTATAAGGATGCCATTGGGTGCAGAGAAGTTATTGCCCTCTGATTGCCTAAATATCAATGCATATTCATTAGAACAGGAGGTATTGCCTAAATTTCATAATTTCGGCGGGGATCTGATTTGCTTGTTTAGTATACCTTTATTTGCCTAAAGAGGCGTTTTATTAGCATTTTAACTGTATGGGATAGATCATATATCTAGAAGACACGCTGCACGCGGGGCGAAGTTGCTCAGTTTCTTCAGTGTAAGGCAGGGGATCGAAGGGCTGCTAGCTCGAGACGCACCAGAGTCGCTGTTTTATGTTTTACTTTATTCGTTTCTTAGTACTGTTCAAATACAGGAAGACAGAAAATCGTCCCCACATGACTGAAAAACATTAACTGGAACGTAAAGCGTATACAGAGACAAATTCAATACACACTGCATTAGTTGAGTGTTTATCACTTTTGCTTATCAAAGCTTGAGACGCTATATAGTGTCAGCTTTGGACAGGTCAAACTTCTTCTGCAACCTGTCATTAATACATGTACCCATCTTTACCTATCGCGTACATGTTTCAATACGGTGTTGTTATACCTTTCTTTTTACGTATACTTATTCGTATGCGGCGAACTCGGACAACTCTATTATTAATATTACGTATAGGATTTATACACATGTAATCTATCGATTATAAATCCCTGATAGCTTTGTAAACAAAACATGATGCCCCGGTCATTTTAGTCTGGTAGAACAGTAACCGGTCTACAATTGAATACAACAATAATAGCAGAGTCCCAATTCGACCTTGTTAGTATAGGTTATAGATGATATATTTCAATTACGAGGAATTAAGTGGGAACGAGCGCAGCGAGTGAACCACTTAACTTCTTTATAATTGTAACATATGATCTATTGATCTATGACCTGCTTATAGTTTTCTCCTCTTTCATAACCGGCCTTTGGAAATGGTCACATTAACCACTTTATGAATTTGTTAAATGATTTACTTAAATATATTACAAATATTGACAAAATATGTGATTAAGTCGGCCAAAAATGTTAACTTCTGTGCAAACTGCTTGGTTGTGAAGCACAGGAAGGGGCGGAGTAAACTATATTCAACAATACGTTACTTTGTACATCTGTAGTATATAAGTTCAGATAAAAATGGGTAATAAAATGAGTATATACAGCTTGATTCGCAGAACTATACGTCAAAACCTACATAAACAATTCAATTAATGGCAAAGTTGCCATTTTGAAGTTTTCAATTTGTACATGTCTAACAAAAAGCCCTCAACCCTTAAAGCGCCAATAAAAACTTTTGTCGTCTGCTGAAATGTTTAAGAAGCCTCTATAACAAATAGTGTGGACCCAGATCAGACTGTTCCTATAGGATCTGGATCCAGACTGATTGTTTCTATACTTAAATTAGTCAATATTGTACGACAATTATTTGCAGCAGACGACTTTGGCAAACGATATTTTCAGATGCATTATTTGTCGGAGCTTTAAGGGTAAACATCTCTTTAATAATATTCATCAGACTTTTATGACATCCACGAGTCTTTGAAAACGTTGCTATAACTTTAAAGATTTTAGCTGTGTACTTGAACTTTAAATCTTCAAATTGAAAAAAAAACATGTTTAATAACTTTTTTCAGATTGGATGTTTCTTGTAAAATATTCGCGTATAAGCCAGACAATTGAGATTAAACTTTTAGCTTAAAACTTTGAAATTTAAATTGTCTCTTTCATATCAGCAATCGCTTCGAATAATTCTTTGGCATGTCAAAATAATTTAACATACTATCTAAACCTATCTTTCATTTGAATTTGAAGCATCAGTTACATGTAAAAAACAAATGCGATTTGACATTAATAAAACCATTTATAATAAGACTTTCGCAGAAAGAATATTATAAGTTGACCGCTAATTATTAACATATTATTGATTAATTTTAAAAACTTAGATGACGTCACAGAATCTGCATTGTGGGATACCATCTATTTCTGGGATATAGATCAAACATGCATTTTGAGTATTCTTATTTGCGTTCCTTACACTTTGACTCACAAGGTTAAAGCCACAGGTTCTTTCTTTAAGCAAAGATGAAAAACAAGATGACAAAATGACCAAACAGACATATATATCTAATGAAAACTATGTTCAGCCCGATCTGGTACCTAGTCCCAGATATGCAATTCACCAAACCTACAGCGAGGAAGCTGACATTTGTCCGCAGACTAATTTAAATATTTGCTTTTATAAGCGCATATGTCATTTCGTTGGTTTTGTCATATATATGCCATAATTAATTTTTAAAAAATAAAGTATGCCTTCAGTAGTACCATTGGTCCTCCAACAGCCTGTTCAATTTGTCGACACTGTTCTGTTGTACTGGCATCCTGCCACAATGGGGAGTCTGGCACCGAGAAAACATCCTGTAAATTATAAATCAATATTAATCATCATGGCATAACATTATGGATGTCTGGACGCCAGAAACCCTGCCTTTGGGGCTTTTGATAGGTACCACTTGAAAGAGTATATTCGGATACAGTAACTTACTTGAACGGCAAAATTATGACTTGTACTTTTCAGGCAGTGGCTAAGAAAGGTATTGTGTGTGTCTTCTTGGCTGGGCCCACTGTGGCTCAACTTGGGATTTTCTTTAACTCTGACTATCTGTGAGTCATGAGCCCTTAATCATTGGCGAAGCTCCCATTATGCATTTACGCATGTGCCTAATGGAAATTGTACACATTCAATAGTAATCGCCTACGGTGTTAATATCGATTTTTCATACCATAAGGAATCGCTCTTAAAGGAAAGAATTGAGTCCCTCTGGGAGTAAATTTTTCCTTAAAGAAAAGTTCCCATTTTGAAAAGGGACGCAATTGAAGGGAACCACTGCTCGTTCCAGTAGTCTCCGTTTGATGCGTGTAACTTTATCAGCGTTCTAGCTAGGCCATTACCTTTTCTTTGTTTCATCACAGTGTGGTAATTTGATTAGATTGTTTTTTCTGTATTGCGTTGCATTAGTTAGGAAGCCTCCGTGCTAGCTAAACACATTTTTGTGTTTTAAGAACAAAATAACCTAGAGCGAAGATTTTGCACCAGCTAAACACATCACTTAAACCCTCGGTGGCTTAGGCTACTGTCCGTTCTAAGGCGGTACATCGGTTGTTGTTGATTCCATGTTTCTGTTACTCCCATTGTTGGTGTGGTTTCTGTGTTTGGTCTTTGTTGTGAATTTCTTTGTGTCCTTTCTAGTTTTGCAATAATCTTGAGCTGGTTGCTTTGCTTTAATCGTCTTCCTGATGTCTTGTGAGTGTTAGTGTTCTGTGATTCGTCTTCACGGTGACAGTGTGTGATGGTGGTATTTTCTGATCATACTCACTTATGTTTTGATCAGACAGACTGCGATCTGTTTATTTGTTGTTTTAGCACCTCATAAACAGGGTTTCACACGATTGCATTGCTCATATGAAATAAACAGCTAATTAATAAACATTACCTAATGAATATGATATAAGGGTTTACCTTAGGTGAAAAATAATGGGCATGCTTTTTTCATTAACCCTTTGTACATGTATTCTGGAAACCCCAAAACGGGACTTTGGCAAACAGTGAAGACCCAGCTGAATCGCAGCATAATGCTGAATTTCATCAGGGTCTGCCAATGTTTGCTGAGATTAAAACAACCTTCAGGGAAAAATACCTGATAATTTAAAAAATTATACATGTGACCCCCTTAAAGTAATCAATTGGCAGACCCATACTTATTGTATCAATATGTATGACAAATTACATCAGAATACAAAGGGTTAACTCCACAGTGCGCCGCATGATATATTTACTCACGGTAGCGTTACTTAAGAATTGAAAGTTATTTTTCTGCTTTTCACTGAGGTATGAAATGTCGTTTAAATTACATCTAATTTGCATGAAAACCAAAGGTTTTCATGCTAAAATTAGATGTAATTTAAACGACATTTTATACCTCAGTGAAACACAGAAAAATAACTTTCAATTCTTATAATTACAACTTCTTCTTTATTCATTCTTATTCAGTATTTATAATTATGTTTTCCTTAAAAAAATACGTTTCCAGCTAATAGTTCGTTTCGCGCATTTAGACTATGACGTGCGTTTGTAGACGTTACGATCGCAACGTTCAAAAAATCAAAATGGCGGCCGTCCTCCAATTGAAAATAAACAACTACATTTTAGAGACTAGAATCTCGATTTACATAGTGACAACCGAAAAAAACTTAACATGGGTGTTCATTAGAATGTGTACGATAGTTACGTCATCGGAGATGACGTCATTCATATAATTTGGTGACGAAAAGCATCATCTGTCAAAATGGCTTGGAAAGGAAAAGAAATGACCCCCAGCAAAAAAGAAATTGAACAACAACAATTGAGCTATCTTTATTGAGTGATTGAAGAAAGCAAAGACGAATTGCAAAAGATGTTGGATAAACCAGGCAACAGTCATGCAGTAAGTTCAAGAAACGATTTTATTGCGGGGCTCGACTGAAAACATACAACGAAGTTGCAGGAAAACAAGCACGTGCAAGAGCAGATCGCATCATTTTGCGGACTGGGAAACTAAATAGATCGCAGCCAAGTGCGGATCCAGAGGGGGGGGCAGGGGGTCCGGACCCCCCTGGAAAATCACAAGTTATCCTGGTTTCTATAGGGAATAAGCAATTGGACCCCACCCCCCCTTGGAAAAAGTTGGACCCCCCCTGGAAAAAGTTGGACCCCCTCCGGAACCTTGAAAAATGATATTTTTCTTTGAAATTAACCATTTAACTTCTGTAAACTAAGCCGAGGACTAAGAAAAAAGCGAAAAACAAACAAACAATGCTGTCAGAGCTTTTTTTTGTCAGATTGACGTGGACCTCCACCCCCTGACGAAAATTCCTGGATCCGCGCATGGCAGCAGACAGCTGATCGGTATGACTACTGTTAATTTAGGCGTCGTATGTAAGTTAATCTTTACTTTTCTACCTGAAAATATAGGTGTAAGTGCAAAGTAAAGTGTGAGCAGCTGCAGGCTGTCCATTTCTCTTCATAGAAGCGTTGCACAGTATCACAAAAGTAGTTCTGTCGTGAATGGCCCGCCCCTCATGAATACGAACCGGGTTCATTGAAAAATGAAATACAGGTCCATGCGATCAGATGACCGTTCTTGACCAATCAGATTAGCGGATTTCAATAAATGTTATGACAGTTGTAATTAGGCCCTATATTATCATTTAATTGCCGGCTCAACAACAGAATCGACCGTGTAAACCCAAAAATGGATATACGTCAAAAAGAGTAAGTGAATATAATCAGGAAATACCACAATCACAAACTGCAGACTAACCCGTGGCACCACGAAGAATAGTTACACAACATTCACAAGACACCAGGAAGATAAACAAAGCAACGCAAACAGCTCCATTTTCCCCACCAAGATGACTCCAAAACTAGCATTGGGCACAAAGCAACGCACAACCAAACACATAACAATTACAGAATCCAACAATGGAAGCAACAATCAACGAGGAATCAACAAAAACAGAACCATCGCCTTAGAACGGAAATCAGCCTAAGCCAAAGCTGTTTGGTTTACTCTATGGTCCCCTTAAAAGTATTGTGCAAATAAATCGAAAATATTAATTGAAATAGAGCCTTAATCTTACAAACTACAACTTTTTATATGGCTGTCATGTTCTTATCCTAAGCATTTAGTTTCCTAAATATACAATAATCAGTTCCGATTAACAGTGAATGTAATATTGATTTAATCGGATTAGGCATTTCGATAATCGATAGCCAATTTTGGTCGGTTCCAATAAAGTATGTGGGTATGATCAGGGAATACCACAATCCCAAACTGCAGACCTACCCACGGCACCGTGAAGAAGAGCCACAGAACCCTATCAGTCACAACAAATCAGGAAGACAATTTAAGTAAAGCAACCAGCTCTCTCTTCCCTATTATAAAAATGATAGTAAAACTAGAAGAATAACAAAACGAGGACCTAACACAGCACCCCCACAAACTATGGGAGCAACAATAAACAATAAATCGACAACAACAGAACCACCGCCTAAGAACGGAGAGCAGCCTAGGCCACAATGGGCTGAAATGCAATTTACTGGTACCAAATCGTCGTCCTAGATTCTGTTGTTGTTAAAACACAAAAATTGTTTAACTCGCACTACTGCAATATTTCATCACAGAGAAACGATCTTATCAAACTAACACAATATCATGATGAAAACAAGAAAAATGGCTCATGACTCGGCGATAGTCAGATCTACAGAAAACCTGAAGTTGAGTCACGGTTGGCCCAGATATACAAGCATCAGGCACCAACCAACCGATTTAAGATATTCGCCAGGGCCGTCATTGAGTCTGAGGCCTGAATCAAAATGATTTGACTTACAACCTGACATGCAGACTGTCGAGTGATATCCACGTTATATCCAACTCATTTTGTATTTTCCAACGTTTGATTCTATTTTTGAATTGCTCACAAAAATAAGGTATTTTACAATTCTTTGGAATATATAAACTAAATTAGTATTCAGTACTGGCTCCGATAAGCCATGTTGCAAACCCTACATTTTGCGGCCCAGATAAGTATCACCCATTTAAACCTTTAGCTGTGCATAGAAGGATTCGTCCATCTTTAAATTGTTTAGTTTTTGTCTTGCTCCAACTTTCCAAAACACAGTTCCACATGCCTAGAAAACAAATAAAACACATTTAAGAATAAGACATATCTTCATTATACATGAGTGATGTATTATCCCATTATCGTCATACGTGGTTGCTGGTCTAAAAAATCAACCAATTATTTGATATTCAAGCAATTATTACAGTAGACATTTGAAAAATACATAAGATAACAAACAAACTTTTACATATTTTTATATTCCCTGTAAATATTTCTGAAGTTTGATGATATCAAAATAGCAATGGTTCTGAATAATATTTAAATAATTGTATGAGTTGACAATTAGAAGAAGACAAGTACTCGTACAAAGGAGGGAAATGAAGAGGGTGTCACTTTGTGCGCCTGTAATAGGACTTAGAAAAGATAATTAACATACTTACATTTGCATTTGTATCATTGCATAGATAACAAATGTGAAAACATTATATTTGCTAGTTTTTATGCTGAGCACACACTAACCAACAAATCAAACGCCCTGGCGTCATATTATGATAAACATGTTACTTGGCGTCACGTTCCAAACCTGATTACATACGTTGTTTCTAGCATTTATATATTCGTCTAGTCAAATATTCAGAGATTGTACTCTGCAGATGCATCACAAGCAACAATCTTACATGACTATATATCCTCAAACATGGCTCGGTGTGGCTTTGGTGGCGTTGACTTTACTTTAGCAAACTTTAGTTACTATCCTGTCAGTCAAGAGTGACAGAGACGTAATATTTTGTTTACAATTATAAAGTGAAACATTAACTTGTACACTCCACTTGAGCTAACGCGAATCGAGAAATCACTTGTGTATTAATCCTATCTGCAGGATAGGATTAATACAAAATTGATCTATTGATTCGAAGTCCCTGAGAACTGTATAACCAAAACATGGCGTCACTGTCACTCTTGGCTGGCAATAAAGTAGTTGTGTGTTTGTATTCATTAATTGATTTGTTTACCTGGGTATCACCCGCTATAGCTACAACTTTGCTGAAGTCGAATCTTGCTGCAACCATTTTATCTAGAAGTTTATCTAGTGCTTTAAGAAACATTGCAGTAGGAGCTGTCACTGTTAGCTTGTCCTCGTGCATACAAACCCCGCCCACTGTTCTAAAAATAAAATGTGCCAACGGACAAGATATTATTTCTTATAACCTCCTTTGAACTACATTGATTATGTATCGTACAATGCTTGGTGTCTGATTTTTGATCTGAGTCTCCATCTCCGCCAAAAAAGGTCGATGCAACTATAATTGAAGCTGTAAATTGTATAAAATGAAATACAAGTTCAAGATTTTGTCATGAAAATGACAAAAAATTCATCTCCTGTTATGAAACAGATATAATTCATTCTTAGCTTCGCCAATAATAATAATAATAATAATAATAATAATAACAATAATAATAATAATGATAATAATAATAATAATAATAATAATGATAATAATAAGAAAATGCTTTATTTAAAGAGGGTAACACATTTAGTAATTAAACTAATCTTCCATGAGGCCCTCTAATAAATACAGAATATATAGAGTTGTACATAGTATCTGAGGGTGGCAAGGCAGATAGAAAGAAAGTGAGGGTGCAAAGATCAGGAATCGATACAATCAAGTACCACACCTGACCCAGGAAACCAATGGGAAAGTGACAAACTCACAGTAGACACCACAAACGAGAGCCAAGAGGTCAGCCCTTTCCCAGCAGGTGACCACAAAGCACATATAAACAGACGCGCACAAAGACATAGCAAACACAAGACAGAACAAAAACATAAAAGATCCATAAAAGAAGTACCGCCTTGGAACGGTCAGGAAAAAATATTTTACTGGAGGGCTTAAACCGGTTTAACGGCGCCAACCTCACCCTTAATTCAAGGCAGATAGAAGACTGATTTAAAATAAATTGAAAGTAGTGCACCCTAATAGCGTTACTCTTGCCCCATTGCATGATTGTAGAAATTAGAATGATTTTGGTAACGGAAATTTATTACACGTCTACTGCTACTGATAATTCTGAGGGAAAAATATAGCACTATTTTGTTTAAAGATTACTTTCAGAGTTCCAAAGGTTCACTCAAATCTCTGAGTAACATATGAATGGATTTTTGACTTATCCAAACATGACAGATGTATCAGATATGCAAGGATAAGTTGTTAATTTAATGCAAAACGAGATGCTAACTTTCTGGGATTTTACAATGCTTAATCACACAACAGATATTTGATGTCTTTTGTAATGTTCATTCAAGGTTAGGTGAGACCTGATAGCAACAAGTTTTTTAGCTACCTATTTTTACAACAGTAAATAGATGTTATGTAATTTATCAAATCCAGCAAGGTATCCAGAAAGTTACTTTGCGTAATCTCACTAATCTTTGAATTGACAATGGAACAATGCAATACATATTCCGTACATTTAAAATGCCTAAAAAGCCTGTTTACATAACAAAGTAAAATCAGGGATTTTTCATCCATATGATGAAACTTGAATGGAACGTGTCAGCATTATCTTGCAATTTCAAACCCAAAGGTAGGCTATTTCATATAATGGGTCCAGACTATGTTATGCTTTGCTTAAAAATTTCTTTGTATGGCCTTGGGGTAATAAATGAATGTTCTGATGATGATCCGAGTGTAAGAATGTTTTCATAAGGTACATGCTCTTGAAATAATTCACTGATTTAAGGTGGACATTTGCCTAGAGAGACCTTCTGCATAAAAATACTAAGTGAGTATGATCAGGAAATACCACAATCACAAAACGCAGACAAACCCATGGTACCGCGAGGAAAAGTCACCAAACCATCACAAGACACAAGGAAGACAAACTAAGCGAAGCAACCAGCTCTCTCTTCCCCATCAAGGTGATTGCAAAACTAGAATGGACATAAAGTAACATACAACAAAACATAGAACAATTACATACTCCCACAATGGGAGTTACAATAAACAATAAACGTTGCCTTTCGTAGATACAGCCTGTCATAAACAGTTAGTTTTTAAGCTATTCCATACTTTCTACTACATTTTCAACATTATAGTTCAAAATTATTTTCCAATCTCCATTTGGAAACAAAAACTTCTGTTCGAATTTACTTGAGATGTCCCCCAAACAGTACTACAATAATCTAATTGGGGCTGAATGTATGTTTTATAGAATTGGACTCTTTTTGTAGTAGCTAGGTAATCTTTGATTCTAGATAAAAACCACAGGATTGTTTTAATCTTTTTGCATACGTTATCAACATGTTGGTACTAAGTTAGATTATTTTCTATTATAATACCAAGAACTTTGTCATTCATTGTCATATTTAGTTCATCATTATTCAGATGCAAGGAAAGCTGATCATTTGTCAAGCGTGTTCAATTTTGATGTGTTGTTATTAGCCTTTCGTTTTTGGGGAATTAATGAGCATGTCATTACATTTGCACCATTTAGCTAAACAATCTAATGCAACCTGTTAATGTCTTTCAATAGTTTCAAGAGATTTGCCTATAACATAAAGCGCTGTGTCGTCCGTGTAAAAATCAGTATTTATATAAATTTAGCAGAGTCAGTATATAGGAGCAAAGTAAGTAAGGGTGCAAAGATCATTAATTAAATTAGATCATTAAAAAAGTAGAAGGCCCAAAATGGAGCCCCGTGGCACACCATCAGTTATCATTTCATCTTCTGAAAATACATTTTTAAAGAAACTATATCCTTTCCTTTACCTAAGTATGATGCAAATTAAGTCAGTGCTTTATAAGACAACTTGCCTATATTTTATGGTGATTTAGTTTATGAATTCAAACATATTGTTGGAAAACCTAATTTTAGTGATCAATTCAAAAAGATAGTAAAACGTTATATAAGGGTTGGATATAACTTGGGTATCATGCGACAGTATGCATGCCTAGTTTTAAACCCAATCACGGTTTATAGCTATGATTTCCTCTTTAATTGCACGACGGTGGGTCAGGCCTCAAACTCTATGACGGCTCTTACGTAAAGCTTTAATCGGTGGGTTGGTGCCTTATGCTTATCTGTAGCTGGAACCACCGTAGCTCAACTTGAGGTTTTCTTTAACTCTGACTATCTGTGAGTCATAAGCCCTTTTCTTTGTTTCATCAAGGTGTTAATTTGATTAGAGTGTTTCTCCATGATGATACATTGCATTAGTTAGATGGTCTTCATATGAGCTGAACATTTCTTGTACTTCAACAACAGCAAATCTAGGACGAAGATTTGGTTACAGTAAAATGCATTTAAGCCCCCTGGTGGCTTAGGCTGCTGTCGGTTTTAAGGCGGTGGTTCTGTTGTTGTTGATATTTTGACTATTGTTACTCCCATTGTGGGAGTTTGTAATTGTTCTTTGTTTTGTTTTATGTTACTTTATAAACATTCTAGTATTGCAATCATCTTGATGGGGAAGAGAGAGCTGGTTGCTTTGCGCAATTTGTCTTCCTGGTGTCTCGTGATGGTTGAGTGGCTCTTCCTCGCGGTGCCACGGGGTTGTCTGCCGTTTGTGATTGTGATATTTCCTGATCATACTCACTTACTATTTTTGCAAAGTTTTAACTTTTTGAGCAGAACATTATGACCAACATGGTCAAAGCCTTTTTGAAGTCAATCATTATAGTCCCAATAAAGGATCCTTTATTAATACTTTCTAGCCATTTAGAGGCCATGCCTATAAGTGCTGTTCACAGGAATGGCTGGGTCTAAAATCAGACTGGTTTTTATGCAGCAAATTAAACTTTACAAGGTATTTTCATTAGTGAATCATGTATATGTTTTTCTAAGAACTTGGACATGAGGGGATGAATAGAGATACGAGGCTTGGTTCGAAACTATTGTGACAATCACCATTTTGTCAAACTGACTGAACAGTATTTTAAACAAAGTACATGTACATTAAGTGCAGCATCAAAGGGAACGAGGGCTGGATTATCTTACATTTATCTTTAATTGCTATGGTGCAATAGCTTTTAGATGACGGATACCTCCACCACATCAGAGCACGCCATATAACATTTGCATTCACAGTGCAGCGTCTATAATAATATAATCCAGGTAATTATGCTACAATGATAATTTAGGGAGTCTTGGTGCACACACTATTGATATGTATGTCTACATTTGCAGAATCAAATAATTATCTATATTGACTTTGGAGATAAATGACATGACTTGTTAAATGTGAAAAATCTGAACGATACGTTGAGGAAGCCCACTGATGTGGGCATGTCAAATTTATTTATGATAGTTAAGGACAAATACGCTGCATTGTCTGTTAAAAAGGTGTTTCAATTGAACACTTTTACCAGTTGAAATAAAATATAACTAAATATTTGGTTTTAATTTCATTTCAAAATTGTATTTAGGCGTTGCACTCTGTAATTTCGCTTTTGATGCTCCACGTTGTCCACTGACGTCGAAATTTTGACATTTGAAATTCAAGAGTACCCTTGAGTATGTGTCAAATATACCATGCATTTATCTGTAAACATTACAAATCTGATATCAAATGATGCTCACGGAATGGCAGTTTTGGTTGAACAATGTTTGCAAAATATTTTACTTAGATCATATACGTCATGGTAATTGTAAAATTGAGTATTCTAAACACTTGAAGCATTTTTGGCGTGCTCAGGTAATTGCTACCTGTGGTTACTAAGGCAACAGAAGAATGAAAGTCGACGCAATTAGTCCAACATTGTATAGCAAAATAACTTTGCCAGAGGACAATAATACTTCAGAGCGAATTTCAACTGCCTAAGCCAAAGATTGCATGTTAAAATGCATGTGTCTCAATAGTTTCTGAACAAGCCTCGTATGTCTATAGTTATTTAAATAATCTTTGGGACCTCCTTTATGCAGTGGGGTAACTTTAGCTTTTTCCATTTTTCAGGGAACTGTGAAGTTTCAATACTTTGATTGCAGATATATATATGGATTCAGCAATATATGGAGCAGCAATTTTTAAGAGACGTGGTCCAATATTATCACACCCTGTAGATTTTGACACATCAATATGTTTTAAGAATTTTTCAACAGTTTCTTATGAATCATCTGGTATAGTTAACACTGTACCGTCCGTAATTAAGTTGTTACAGAATGTTTTGAGTTTTTCAAAATGTGAATTTTCAATAGGTTTTTTCAGATTTGATGCAACTGAGACAAAACATTTGTTGAAAGCATTCGCCATTATATTACGGTCCTCAGTTTCTTGACCATTTATTTTGACCCTTATTAAGGGTGCATTTGGCTTTAAGTACTAATGCCTATTTCTTTGGAAGTTTTCATATACTATCTGGATCGTTATTATTTTCATTGATGATTGCAGAATACTGAGCTTTTTTGACTGTTTGATAAGGCTTACTACTTTATTCAGCCAACTTCTATATTGTATATCAACATTTTGGCTGTTTGTCCGGCCCAGCAGGGCTTACCTGTTGGATTTCTGTTGCTCTGGTATTCAGTTTCATTTACTGTTGAGCTCTTATCTTTGCTTTATTTCCTTTTTATAGCTTGATTTATACCTTCTAGGAGATTATGCGTTGTAAAGTTATGGGTCTTTAATGCAAACAAAACATCTATGTGTCTTGATCCACATCTGAACAAAGAGGTGAAGTTGATGCACCGTTAAACCGGTTTAAGCCCTCCAGTAAAATATTTTACCAACCGCTCCAAGGCGGTACTTCTTTTGTGGATCTTTTATGGTTCTTTTTGTCTTGTGTTTACTATGCCTTTGTACATGTCTGTTTATATTTGCCTTGTGATCACCTGCTGGGAAAGGGCTGACCTCTTGGCTCTCGTTTGTGGTGTCTAACTGTGAGTTTGTTACTTTTCTATTGGTATCCTGGATCAGGTGTGGTACTTGATTATATCGATTCCTGATCGTTGCACCATTACTTACATTTATATCTATCTCTGTTCTTTATAGCTTCGATAATGCCAGGTGTTAACCTTTTTGGTTGTTGCTTGTGTTTGACCCTTAGATTTTTCAAGGGTAGATGCTTGTCAACTATTTCTATAAACAAAGATGACCAAGAATCCAAAGTGTCTTTTGTGTCATCAAAAATCGTGATAATATTGCATGGAGCAGATTGTAGGTCATTTATAAAATCTTGCACATTGAAGTATTTAAAAGTTTGTAACTAATGGTTTGATTAGATAATTTTGGCAGTGTGCAGTTTGCTTTTCGTGTCAGAAAGATAGGGAAATGGTCACTTACCCAATTTCAGGGACATAAATTAAGCTAATATTTAATTCAAAATTACAGTAGATATTGTAAATTAATGTTTGTGCATGTGCTTTTTTCCTTGTTGCATAATTTACTTTTTTATAAAGGCCAAAAGGCTCCATATATTCTAACCAAGTGCTTTTAATATTTTTATTCATTAAATCTCGATTAAAGTCACCTAACAAATAAATTTCCTTTTGATTTCCATGTACAATTTCAATAAGATCTTCAAAGTGTTCATTCCACTGAACCCCTTCATTTGGATGCCTGTACAAATTACCTACAAAAAAAATTCTAAAATCTATATTTTTCACATGGCTTCGCGTCTGTAAATGATTTAATGGAATTTATTCATACTTAGCAGTGAAAGCGGAGAATGATGACCTCTGCTTTATCCGTTTATTTCCACAAAGTAAGTAAGGGTGCAAAGAGCTAACTACTTTATTCCGCCAACTTCTATATTGTATATAGTCTATTTCAGAATTTCAAGCGTCTGAAACTTTCTTATGCATTTTGAAGAAACAGCTCGATGCGGTCTTTCCTTAATACATCCCTATGGCAAATTTTTTGGCTTATCTAAAAACAAAATATGTATGTACCTCAAGCTTGTCTTAAGTGTTTGGGGACAGGATTATTATGCAACGTCAACATGCATATATGTATAGGATAAATAGAAAAATCAAGTTCTTGTTAAATGAAGACAAGATGTTATTGTTAAACGGAAAAGCATTAACAAATTATGAAACCCCTGTAAAATTGCACAGGTTTCATATTTGGTAAATCCAGGGAGGTTGTACACGTTTAAGCACGATATCAATGAATGTGCCGTCTTCAATATGTAATACAGCCTACATGCTGTTGATATATGGTAAGTAGTATTTTAGCGATGCAATGTAACTGGGACATGTGATAAGGGTCTCTCAATGCAACCACACGAACAGAGAAGCCTGTGTGTCAGTTAGATATAGTTTGGTATTATAATGAGCTTTGAGCTTACTTCAATTGTGAGGCGATTGTGTAGGGAATGCATGACCCGTCATACCGTATAGCAGTAGCCCCCTTGTGAATCAGAGGCAAATAGAGAAGACCTAGATCAGACACCGAAAAACGAGGCGTCTGACCAGTAACCTGCTGCTTACTTGCAGAATGCTCTATCAAAATCTGAATAAAATTGATAAATACCACCCAGTAACACAACTACAGGACATGAAGACCCTGATGCGCTCATCGCAAAATAGGTCAAGGGCAAGTTAGGCTTATTATTGAAACATATTTTGTTTTACCGTATATGGGGGTGGCGGCCATTTTGGTCAAGTGACCTTAAACAATCCAATGACTACTCCATATAAATTTGAGTTCAAACAGCCAAGTGATTTCTGAAAAAAGGCGTTTAGATACGTATGTAGCAGTCCACATGAGTGACCTGGGATGAAAGGTCACAGGTCAGCTTGACAATTGGTACTGATATAAAACCAATGTCTAATTGAGCCGTGACATGAGATTTAGAACAATGTGATATGTGCGACCAATAAAACCTCAGATCAGCCTGCGCATACGCGCAGTCTGTCAGAGCCTTTGCCAGTCGCTTGGATATTCTAAAATAGTTAGTGAGTATGATCAGGAAATACCACAATCACAGACCACAGACAACTCCGTGGCACCGCGAGGAAGAGCCGCTAAACCATCACGAGACACCAGGAAGACAAATCAAGCAAAGCAAACAGCTCTCTCTTCCCCATCAAGATGATTGCAATGCTAGAATGGACACAAAGTAACACACAACAAAACATAGGACATTACAGACTCCCACAATGGGAGTACAATAAACAAAAAGTCAACAGCAACAGAACCACCGCCTTAAAACGGACAGCAGCCTTAAATGCATTTTACTGGTACCAAGTCTTTGCACAAGATTCTGCTGTTGTTGAAGTACAAGAAATGTTCAGCTCGCATGGAGGCCATCTAACTAATGCAATGTATCATCATGGAGAAACACAGTAATCAAATTAACACACCATGATTAAACAAAGGAAAGGGCTCATGACTCAGAAATAGTCAGAGTTAAAGAAAACCTCAAGTTGAGCCAAGGTGGGTCCAGCTACAGATAAGCATCAGGCACCAACCCGCCAATTTAAGCTTGACGTCAGAGTCGTCATATAGTCTGAGGCCTGACCCGCCGCCGTGCAATTAAAGAGGAAACCATAGCTATAAACCGTGATTGGGTTTAAAACTAGGCATGCACACTGTCGCATGATATCCAAGTTATATCCAACCATTATATAACGTATAACTATCTTTTTGAATTGATCACTAAAATTAGGTTTTCCAACAATTCGTTTGAATTTATAAACTTAATCACCATAAAATATAGGTTCTGATATGCCTTGTTGCAGAAGAGTTCTTAACCAAATGTTGTATTTAACAATAAACTCTGAGTGTCTGTGGTAGAATTTAGAAAATGCTTTTCGAAGTATATGATATCTATAACCTTGTTTAATAACTTAGCAGTTAAAAATAAGTTTCTGTTGTTGAAGTCATCAACATTAGAACACACCCTAGCAAAACGAATAAGCTGAGAAATATATACACCATAGGAAGGAGAGCGAGGAACATCTCCATCAAGAAATAGGAAATTTACTATTTCAAAATTAAAATCATCCCGTTTATCATAAGTTTTAGAAGAAACTATGCCATTTGTTATTGACAAGTTCAAGTCCAAAAACGGTGCTTCAGTATCAGAAGAATTGGCTGTATTTAACTGAAGTTCAGTGGGATATATCTTATCTACCATTTGTTCAAAATAAGGATTATCAATATTAAGCAAGTCATCTAAATATCTGGAGGTTGAGTTAAAAGCTTCAATAATATCAGTTTGATTATTGTCTGATAGAGAAAACATAAAGTCTCTCTCAAAACAACAACAAATCTGCAACAAGAGGAACACAATTAGTACCCACAATTGGTCTATATAATTTCGAGCCAAATCTTATAAATATATTGTCCAAAAGATAATGGAGCGCATCACACATTTTCTGACATGACCACAATTTATATCGTTTAGGTTGTTCAGAAGTAAAAAAGGCATTTTTATCATTACAAGCCAAGTAAAGTGAGCCCTCTCTGTTAAATGTTTGTTCAATTAATTCTGTTAGTTTTTCTTTGATTAGATTATGAGGCAATGTAGTATAGAGAGTAGAGAAATCATATGTAGACAAACAAGATGCTAGAAAACCTCTAGACTTCAATTTATTAAGAATTTCACCTGAATTTTTAATAGACCAAAGTAAATTTTTACCATTTATTTCATAAACTGTTGTGCAATATTTAATGACATGGTTTTCAATCGCAGTGAGGCAAGAAGTCAAAAGAATAGACAACTCAGTAGTTGTGCATGCACTAGAATTAGCAATAAAACGCGACTTATAGGGCCGTTTATGAAGTTTAGGTACCCAGTATAACGTAGGAAGCTTGCTATGGTCCTCATCAACAAACAACCCAAAATTAGCTGCCATATGGCATCGATTAAGCCTGTTATGCACATATGACTGTTAGCTACTGACTGAACAAATTTTGGAGTTTCTTAGCTTAAAAGAGGGCTGTACAGGCTCTTCCGAGTCTACATTTCTCATATGCCACATTGTTGGAAAACACATGTCACTGCTCAATTAAGTTAACAGTTCTTACACGTACATATGTATTAATATGATTTTGGCTTAAGCAGTTATAGTAAAATGATCGATATGAACATTAAAAGATTTTTCTATATAAATACATTAGGAATTAAATTTGACTTTGCCGTAAAATAGGTCAAGGTCAACATCGATTCATTATTTGTGCAACCTTGGTAGGGCCTACTTCCCAAATGCTACATACCAAGTACCAAGGTCATTAGCCTTTTAGTTTAAACAATATTTTATTGAAATATTCTACATTCATGCAATATATACATTGTCAATGGATACAGGATTTGACAGTTAGCTAATAGCTTATATGAAAGTCATATACTGTTTGAGGTATAATTTGTACAATATGTGTGAATAGCTTATAAAGCTTCAAAGAAACTCGCGCTAAGAAAGTTATAAGGTAATACATGCATGTTTCATTATAATGAAAAAAAAACACACAGAGAGAGAGAGAGAGAGAGAGAGAAAGAAAGAGAGAGAGAGAGCTGTTGACTGAGAACCTATCATGTGTATTTATCTACTTCTAGCAAGATGTATCTTTGGATTGTTTTACCGTAAATAGAGGATATCTTATCATGTTATATAAAAGTGAAGTGGATAGCAATGCAGTATGTCAATATATATCAATTCAATGAACAAATCTTTTAGACTTTAATATGTAGTCCTGTACTTTAAGGAATAGAGCTTCATTTTCTTCATCAGTTGATGTATCCTTGCCAAAAAGTAATTCATGAGTTGTATGATTTCTAAGAAGGGCTTCTAAGTATCTTTCTCGTGTTGCATTGTACCTTGGGCCTTTCGGTTTCAGAGAAGATATTCAAAAGGTTTTTACCTTATAAGATCACGGCTGCCATCTAGTTCGTGTGACCAGAACAATTTGTATAAGTTTTTGCTAACTTATTATAAATAGTCTTCATATGAAATTTGAGTTCAATTGGTTTCTGGGAAATCTGTTTGAATATATTGATGGGACTCCAGCATGAGCGACATTGACTGAAAGGGACCAAAAACAAACATTCCTTTGTTTCATGTTTCATGTTTTAAAACAACAGAATCTAGGGCAAAGGTTTAGCTATCAAAATATATTTAAGCCCCTCTCCACCTTGGTGGCTTCGGCTGGAGTCCGTTCTAAGGAGGTGATTCTGCTGTTGTCTGTTGTTTGTCCTCTTGGATATGAGGGTTGGTGTTGGGTTCTTGTTGTTGGGCTCAGTACTTAATGACCTTTCTAGTTTGCAGTTATATTGCTGAGGAAGAGAGAGCTGGTTGCTTTACTTTAATGGTGTTCTTGCTGTAGTGCGCCTGTCTGTATTCTGTGTCTCTTTCTGGAGGCACCAGGTATTCGACTGCCTTCTGTGATTGTGGCATTTCCTGGTCATCAGGAAACTGATTCATAGATAACACAATAGAACGCAAAATTACTCACCATGCAAAACAGTTAAATTACTATCACGGTATTTAACTCTTTTTATATTGCAAACCCATAAACGGGTACTTTGGCAAAGAGTGAAGATCCAGATGAAATGCAGAATAATGCTGCTTTCATCTGGGTCTGCACTGTTTGCTAAGATAAAACAACCTCCAGGGACAGAAAACATGATTTAAAATATGCTACATGTGACCCCTTAATGTGCACAATGGACAGTCCCATGCTTATTGTATCAACATATATGGGGAAATCCATCAGAATACAAATATATAATTAAGTAAAGAAAATACATACCCAAACTCTGGTAAATCATTGTCGTAGGATACATGTTCTTCATAGACTATTACCAACTCATCGTTTGTTACTGTGACTTTACCCTGAAATTAAGAGATAACAAGTACATTCAGAGAACTCATGTCCCAGCCTCTTTTAATATGTGTGTCAATTATCATGAAATGGAATATTTAAAACTAGACAGTTAACAAACGGATAAAAAAATAACAACAAATAAAATCAATCTGAGATAAATCTTCTTTCAGAGATTGGCATATCCATATTCAAAGTTTCAAAACAAGCAGGAGAAATCACAAGTGGCAATAGAATTCCTTAAAAATACTGGAAGGTCCCCGTCCCATAGAGAAGTGATATTCTTGCACACCGGATAAGGATATCTAGAAATTTACCCTGGGATAGAAAATCTTATCTTACCCATGCTTTCTTACCCAGGACGTCAAGTAATGTGAAATTGCATCCTAGGGTATTCAGGGACTTCTGGAAGTGTATTTCAAAATAAATAAATAAATAAATAAATAAATAAATAAATAAATAAATAAATAAATAAATAAATATATATAAAAACAAAACAGTGGTGAGCAAGTGGATAGAAAAATCCGTCACTCGGAATCACCGTTTGTCATCACTCGGCAAGCCTCGTGATGCCAAACAGCGACCCTCGGGACGGATTTTTCTACCCTAACCTCACACTTATGAGAGATTCTTATACGTTAGTTATTAAAAGCGTTGTTAGTACACCCACCCCTGGTGAAATCTCCTCGATTTGCACACGATCCTTATAAAGGCCTAAAATTGTAGACCCAGTAATTTAACAAACACTCTGAGAATTTTATTTAAAAAAAACACAGGCGCATCTTCATTACATCCATTAGATTTTAAAACAATAAGTATAAATTTGTAGGAAGAGTTATGTACAAAAGGTATACCTTGTTTTTTGACATTCATAGCACTGAAGGCGGAACAGTATCTCAGTAAATTCACACTGGTCAATGTAAACGCACCGGTGGTTGCAACAACGAGCTGGTGGTTGCATTTTTCAGCACAGATGGTGGCGTAAAAGGGAAAAAAATCTATACCTGTTGACTTTATGATTTATTTATAAACTTTCATTTATTTAATTTGTGATGACACCTGGCGCACAGACCACCGGTAACATTGCAGTTTATGGCTTTGCCGAGCAATTGGTGATTTAATTCATGGTTTGGACTGCAAATCCAACAAAGTTCTAGAGGTTTGCCGTGACAGGTGTTTTTTTCTAGTGTAACTGCCTAAATTGAGGGAAATCTGCATGTCTAAGCGCAGCTGTTGTCATATTCTCATGGAATAACATCCAAAAAACGATTACTACTTTGTAAAGATTGTATTTTTTTTCTTGGTAAACTAGCAAATGTTTTAATGAGGAATTTTATTACAACGCACTGGGAGCATTTTTCAAAGCATTGATACAATGTACTGATGGTTGCCCAGAAGTCCTGTGGTTGCTGGAGCAGACTCACCACATCATTCGCTGTTCACATAAACGTTACAAAAATCACTATTTCAAACAGCACATGGCATTTCGATACTTTGAAGAAGGCTCAGTCGAGCCTGTGCAAACGTACAGACTCCCAAGAGCCTTTGCTGCCAGCGAAAGAAATCTTGATATTTATTACATTGTCCTGTGACTTTGCCTGCGCAAATGTGCAGACTCACCAGAGTATTCGCTGCTGGCGTGAATAGCACACAAATCGCCATTCAAGGCAGCACAATAGATTTTGTACAGTGACGAAGGCTAAGGTAAGCCTGTGCAAATGTGCAGACTTGCCAGATCGTTCGCTGCTCGCACAAAATGGCATTCAATCACCATTTGAGTCACCACATGAGAATTTTGAACTGTGACGAAGGCTCAGACAACACCAAGCAAATGTGCAGACTCGCCAAAGCCATCGCTGTTCGCATGAATGACACCCAAAAATAGTAAGTGAGTATCACAAAATCACAAACTGCAGACAAACCCATGGCACTGAGAGGAATAGCCACACAACAATCACGAGACACCAGGAAGACAAACTAAGCAAAGCAGCCAGCTCTCTCTCTCTCTCTCTCTCTCTCTCTCTCTCTCTCTCTCTCTCTCTCTTCCCCATCAAGATGATCGCAAAACAAGAATGGACATAAAGTAACAAAATAAAGAACAATTACAGAACCCTGTACATGGAGTAACAATCAACAACAAATCAACAACAACAGAATCACCGCCTTAGAACAGACAGCAGCCTATACCTCTGGGGTGCTAAAATTGCATTTTACTGGTACCGAATATTCGCCCTAGATTCTGCTGTTGTTGAAGCACAAAAATTTTAAGCTCGCATGGAGGCTTCCTAACTATTGTAATGTTTCATGACGGACAAACAATCTAATTAAATTAAAAGTTTTTGGGACAATCTGAAAAATAGGCGGAAACACTTTCAAAGTGCGAACAGGGCTAGCTCTGGAGCGTCTCTGGTGAGGCTACACATTTGCAGAGTCACTCTTGAGCCTAAATCAGTGTCAAAAACCACAAACTCTATGCCTATTGACTGTATGATTTCTTTATTAGCTTGCATTTATTTTACTTTTGATGACCCAATGCGCACAAACCGTCAGTAACATTGCAGTTCATGGCTCTGCCATGCAATTGGCGTTTTAATTCATGGTTTGACCGACAAATCCGACACAGTTGTGGAGTTTGACAGTAACAGGCGCTCTTTTCTATTGTGACTGCCTAACTTCAGGAAATTCTGCACGTCTAAGCACAGCTGAAGCTATGTTATCATGGTCCCATGAAATAACATCCAAAACCGATTACTACTCTCTATTTTTCTATGCAGATAAGGCTCTGGTGAGTCTGTACATTTGCACAGGTTCACCTGAGTCTTCGTCCTGGTGCTGAAATAGCATGTGCTGGCTCAAATAACGATTTATGTACCGTTTATAAGAACAGTGAATGCTGTGGTGAGGCTTTATCAGCAACCATGACACATCTAGGCAACCATCAAAGCGCTGTATCAATGCGTCAAAAATGCTCCCAGTGCATTGTAATAAATTCCTCAATAAAACGTTAGCTAAATTACCAAGCAAAAAGATACAAAGTGGTAATAGATTTTTGGATGTTATTACATGTAAATATGATAACAGCTGTGCTTAGACATGCATATTCCCCTCAATTTAGGCAGTTACACTAGAAAAAAGCACCTGTCACTGCAAAACGCCAGAACTTTGTTTGATTTGCAGTCCAAACCATGAATTAAATCACCAATTGCTTGGCAGAGCCATAAACTGCTATGTTACCGGTGGTCTGTGCGCATGGTTTCATCACAAATAAAATAAATGCAAGTTTACAAATAAATCATAAAGTCAACAGGTAAAGATTTTTTCCCTTTTACGCTACCACCTGTGCTGAAAAATGCAACCACCAACTCGTTGTAGCAACCACCGGTGCGTTTACATTGACCAGTGTGTTACTTTATCTCAGGAAAACATTAAAACAACTAGCACATCTTTAGACCATGACTAAATGACTCGTAAAGTTACACAAACATTGGTATGAAACTTTGCACACATGGTATCCCTGTCTAGGGTGGCGGGGGGGGGGGGCGGAACTACATACCAAGCAGTATCGAATGCTAAATACTATGTCCCCTTCGAAAAGGCGGGGACAATTAGCCAACGCGTTGTAAAAAAAATAAGAAAAAATTATACTTCTCAGGTAACTAAGTAAGACAAATACAACCTGCTGTGTGCTAAAATCTAGGCCAATATAGAGATTTTCACTTCCCTCCATTCTAGTTCACGTGTGTCAATATCTTTATCGTAAACACATTACATATTATGCTGGTGTCCTTATAACGAGACAATCACACGAGAAGACCTTCCGACCAGGTCAGCCTCATACATATACCTGTCTGCCTAGCTACAGAGATTAGCTAGAACATTACTTATTGGCTTGTAGTATGTACCCTGTTTGCGTATAGCATGGATGCTTATCATTCTGCACGGGTATACTGCTTGGTCTGTCGGTGACTTTGGTGTTCGCCCACAACATATTTCTATGGCGTGCCTGTCAACGTGTACTTTTGCGGCTAATGATAAAATGGAGAGGTTAACCCTTCGTATTCTATAGTATCTTCTATACTGATACAATAAATATGGGACTGCCTATTGTTCCTTTTAAGGGGTCACAGGTAGAATTTTCTAAATAGTGATGTATTTCTGTCCCTGAGTGTTTTATTTTACCAAACAGTGCAGACTCTGATGAAATGCAGCATAATGCTGCATTTCATCTGGATCTTCACTGTTTGCCAAAGGACCCATTTAGGGGTTATATAAAGGGTTAAACATGTATGCTGCTAGCGTTTTTCATATGGGACAATGCCAAATAGTGTAATCCCTGATCAGACGCCGCAGAACTGTTTGTTACAAACTCTTCTGTTAAATTTGAATAAAAATAAAATTACTACATGTAGCAGCAATCCTAAAGTTAGAAGAGACTCGTCCAATTGATAAGGATGGTCCAAAGGTGAACCAGATGTAATGTGATCATAAAGTGAGCAAATATCAATTGATATGGCCGTGCAGCAATACTATTTTAGAAAATGCATAACAAAACTTTAATAATATAATGATTAGGAAATGTGATTTCTCTCTAAATGTATTACTCTAAAATATTAACCTGATCATGGCCTTTATCATTGACATAATTTCACAGCTGATTGAGCATCTATCTCCGGCCTCCATCATGCGTACACATACAGAATTGCAAGTGGTACTTTATATAACAAGAGATGTATATACCGCAATAATGAAAATGCCTACCGATTGCCTGCATGATCAGTGGGTAGAGCACGTGAATATAGCTCAGTTATTTTTAAGCGATACTTCGTTAGTTCGATTCCCGTGCAATATCGTTTCTCCACTTTGTTTAATTCGATGTCATTGGTGACAAAAACATTCTCTCGTCGGATCTGTAACACTGTGTCACCTCTTCAGTTTTAAGATACATGTATGAGCTGCGACATGAGATTTCCAACAATGTGGCATTTTGAAATGAATAGACTCAAGTGAGGCTGTGTAACCTCCTTATAAAATTAAAAATTCTAAATGCTGTTCAGTCAATAACTTACCAGGTTTAGAATATTCAATCGACTAGCAAAGGCTCTGATCAGACTGTGCGTATGCCAAGGCTGGTATAAGCCTTTGCTTGTCGCACATACTACATTGTTGGAAACCTCATGTTGTGGCTCATTATATATACCTCCTTGCTGCTCTTGAGAGAAATGCTTCGACGAGCTATAAATGATGTATTTTGCTCTTGAGCCAAAAGCAGGGTTTTTAAAAGACACATTCGCAAACTGAAATGCTAACTCCTAGCATCAAGAAGTTGTCAGTCATTACATTTTCAAAGAAAGTGTGAACTTATAAATTCTTGTGTAAATGTGCATTTCTTTGACATGAAAATAAAGAAAAACGATTTTTTAAAAAAAGTGCGGTCAGCCTGGATTCGAACCTATAATTTACGTATTTGGAGATAAGTTGACTAACCACACGACTACGTTGGAAATAACAATTTCCGTAATTGCTCGGAACATACCGATTACACATGATCCCTCACGAAAAATACACATTCAGTATAAATACTGTAATAATTTATTCATGCATAAAGGTCAGGATCAGTTTAATATTGTAGAGGTATAGTTCAGTAAACTGTATAAAGCATGCGTAAAAAAATAAAAACAAAAGGCTCCAGAGGGGATCGAACCCTCGACCTCCTGTTTACTAGACAGGCGCTCTAACCACTGAGCTATGGAGCCATATGTGGAACAAGAAAACCCTATTCAAATTGGATGTACATACATGTACATATAATGTTCGACTATTCTGATTTGATTAATTTTCAAGAAGAAACTTGAGAGATAGAAAACAGAACCATTTCTTGGTCAGTCCAAACCATCAGATAAATTAAACTAAGTTGTACTGGTTTAGACTATATTTGTATACGTATAGTAGGGGGAGGGTCGTAACTAATGTTGCGAGATATAGAACTTGTGACCAAACCCCATTGCTGTAATTTGTGGCAATAAAATATGTATAAACTAATCAAATAAATGGAAATGAGATATTCTGAAGCACATATAGTGCATGTGAATCAGTACTATGCATAATGCAATTTCTTTGAGTACACGTACCCAAAATACAGTCTGTACAAAAAGAAACGCAAGCTATGCCTACTCTTTGATAAATAGAACCCCTTTAAAGATAATCATTTCAACTTACATGATACTTAAATTGTTATGTCTATTGTCGGTAAATCGAGTTATTTTATGTTTCCGGCACTTTCACAACATGTTTTCTTTCGTCATGCAAGGGTATCCATAAAACAAAAAGTCACAGACACAATATGTGATGACCAGTCCTCAAATCCTTTAATTTACATACGCCATTTGCCCTTTCACATTTTTGAACGATTGTTTATCATTTTCAAATGTCCGTCTGTTATCGTGACAACGTTTGCGGGTCATTTAGATCAATGGCACTGTTGGATTCATCGCCAAAAACATTGTGAAGAAGATAGGCAAAGGAATAGCCAACGAATTGCCAATCAAGCATTTTATCCAGTACCAGTTAACGAGTGTCCTAATGAAAAATATCTTTCTCAGCCACATACGCTTACGGTTACAACTTTCTCTAGGAGAATACTAATGTCCAAAAACAAAATTGTATACTGTCCATAAAACGTAACGTACCATAAATTTTAGGTTAAAAGGCTTTTAAAATTTACAGTTCGTAGAATTAAGAATTGAAATCCATGCGTAATAAATGTCATGAACGGAAGAAAATTTGCATGTTATCGAAATGAAAACATTCGCTTTGATGTCGATTTTATTGCCTTGGAAAACGCTATTCTATAAACCGGAAGTTCCTTGAATCGGTTGTAAATTTGAATCACGGATAAGCATTAAGAGGAAAATTTGATGTAGGCTTTCATTAATTTGTCAAAAAGCTCGTCAATTAAGAGAGAAAAGGTGAAATAGCGAATGTTAAAAATCACTGGTGATTTTTAAGAAAATGAGTTTATTTAAGATCCCAGTAAAGCCTCCTTTTTCGGAAAATTTAAACTGTTTGCTGCTTTTCTTATTTGCTAGATCAAGAAAAACACATTCAAAGTTAAATTTTACAAAAAGGTCTTTTAAGGAAAGTTTGGGGTAAAAGTCATGTTCTTAGATTTTCAATCCCAAAACGGAACTCAAAGTCATATCTTTGACTAAACTCTGTTGTAAAGGTCTTTATTGAAGGACAAAGCCACTGACATAGATTCATTTTGAAAATCAATAATTTTTACCCCCAAAAAATTCATTTAAAAGTTTGCGTTTCTTTTTGTAGTGACTGTACTTACTTAACTTAGTCCTGGTTTGATATTTTGACTGCAGATAGTTTCCCAGTTCCTGTGGTAAGCTGCAGTTGGCTTGTCCTTCTCACACCAGATCTCCACGCTTCTCTGTTCTGGGGATCGATGCCTTCTATGTTGCAAACATCGACATCCGATTTAACACACTCACTCCAAGACTTCCTTGGTCTCCCACGTCCTCTAGGGCCAGGGATGGCGATACTGGTAATTGAATTTGTCCAGGAAGATGCACGCGCAACATCACCATACCATCTCAGACGTTTAGTTCTTATTGCATCCTGAATCCCAGGGGAGCATTCTGCAATACTTTCGACCTTTATTAAGCTACACTTTGACATTAAGATCTATGTTTTGTCTATTTTTGAGTGACCGCTTACAACAGGTTTTACTGTATATTTATCTTGTTTATATATATTTATTAAAATAGGCCCCTAATCTATGAAGCCATTGCGTCTGAAATTTAATTCGAATTAATGAGTATTTCGAATAATCGGTGTTCGAATGTTCGAGGTTTTACGGTATGTTCATTACTCGTTTTCACTAAGAAAGGAAAAACTTACGTTACCTTATTCTTATTCGAGGTGCCTCATATCACCTGGTCTGTACATAGGGGCGTGCAAGAGAGAAAGAATTGTTAAAAGTCGAAAAAAAATATGATAAAAGTAATTACTGTACCACGAAAGTATATGATAATTAAATATAACATGGCTATCATGCGACAGTCTTCATGCCTGGTATTCATTGAAAGCCAATCGCGGGTTTTAGCTATAGGTTTCCTCTTTAATTGCACGACAGTGGGTCAGGTATCAGACTCAATGACGTCCTTGGCTTTAAACTTAAATCAGTGGGTCAGTGTCTGATATTAGTCTTTGGCTGGACATAACGCGGCTCAATTGTTTTTTTTAGCATTGATTGTCTATGAGTTGAGGGCCCTACTCACTTCTTAACGTTTATGGGGCCCCAGGGGTTTTGGGGATCTGGGGAGAATGGCTATTTATTTTCAGGGAGCTGGGGAGCACTGGTAATTATTTTAGGGGAGTTAGAGAGCAAGCTCATAATTTTGGGGATATTGGGAGCCTTGCCAAAAAGCAAAAAAATAAGGAAAAGCCTCCATTTTGTTTGATTTTTTAAAAATTTCTTCTGCCCCCCAGACCCCCCTCGTAAATTCTAAATTTATTTATTTTCATACTAACTAGCTCATCTAGATTGGTCGGAGGGAGAAATATGGCAATAAAGTCTTCTTGTTGTTTTTTTCCCTTAATATTGTTGATTATCAGGTTGGTAATAACATACTTTGGACGCGCCCCAGATTGCACCAGATCACACCATTTTTGCCAAGAAAAATGCGGGACCCCCTAGCAACAGTGTGAGTACGCAATGTTACGGGGTCACCTACACACCTGCTATTTTATTATCTTTTCAGGTAATTAGCCCTTTTTAAAGGAATTTTTGAAAAATGCTTATCAGATATATATACTGTTCACAAAAAGTAGGGGAAATTCGAGTATTAAAAATTAGAACATTTACCAAATGAATGTCATAAACCTGAAACAGCTATTATTAATTATCAAAGTCAACTCACTGCCAATATGAATAAAATTTTCTAGGATTAATCTGTTCACGTGTTTCTGAGACAACCATATTTAGACCTGGGGTAGCCTTTCATTTTTCACACGTGAATATCACGATGACGGATTATGCAATGGATATGCTTTTTAAAAGAAAATATCTGTTATTCAATATTTTTTATGTTCAGAATTTGTTTGGATCTTTTTGTCCTCAATTTCAGGAATAAGAGGCTAAAATCTGTCAATTTTTAGTGAATTGTGTCATTTTTTACATTTTTGTCACCGCCCTATCTCCTAGAAATAGCAATTATGGTACGCGAAAAAAATCTTAAAAAAAAACAAAGATATCCATAATGCACCCTTAGCATGCATTATCAAACGCATGCCAAAAATTTTGATACTTTTTTGTGAAATTTGGGTCTTGACCCTAGTTTCTTCTGCACGCCCTTAAGGTCACATTGCCTAATTTTCAGCCCTCAAATTATGCAGGAAAACTGGCTTACATATTGCTCTATGAAAATACAAAATTATTTATGCGACACATTAGGATATTGATTTCTAGATTTTTTATGTCCCAATTTCCCCTACTTTTTGTGGACAGTATAATTACTTGATTAAACTAAAGTTAAACTTGAAAGCGTAGGCACTGATAACAATTGTAGAAAAAACTTTTTATAGTTAAATGCTTTCACTAAAGTGTCTAGAAAAATATAGTTTAAGCTGTTGGAAAAAAATTAGCCCCTGTTCCCAAAACGAAAACCGAATGGTATGTCTCTAAACCTCCAAGCCTACCCTACCAGGTACAGCAACAACATTTTAAGGATGGCCTCATGCTTTGAGCCATATATAATGCATTACATTGAAATTGATTATACACTCACACAAACTTCTAAGCGGTCACCTAGCAATTCCAAAATTTTGACAATATTTTTAATCATTTTTAACTAGTTTTAATTTCATGTTTTGACATACTGTATTGAGAGATGTCATACAAAAAATCATTCCATGATGTTTCACGTGAAATTAATGAAGAACCAAATGTCGTGTTAATAGGACAAATACATAGTGATTTTAAGGTGACCGCTTAGAACTTTGGGCAAGTGTATGTCATGCATTCCATGGCTTTTATATGTCATGTATTCCATGGCAAAGACCTGTCTTTACATGTATAAGACAAAATATTAAGTGTTCATTAAGCCATGCGCTCATATATAGCTTCATAAATTTTGGGTATGTGATTTTATCCTACAGAAAGATAAATACATTTTAGGGAGAATTGCCTTATATTTTTGGGGATTTGGGGAGAAGCTGAACAATTTTTAGGGATTTGGGGAGCGAAGGCAAATACTTTTAGGGAGACAATGAAAGTATTTGCAGGGAGACGGGGAGATGAATGCATTATTTTCAGGGATCAAGGGAGCACAGACCCCACCCCTGGGGGCCTCGTTTATTAAGATCTTGTTACATAGGCACCGTTTAGTTGAATGAGTCTAGTGCACTCAAAAAATCTGAAGGTGTACTTTACTTAAGGTATATGAAAACCAGATGCAAGAAAGTTTTGAATTGCATAATATTTCCCAGAACAGTATTCAGGCCTTCAGATAAGAGTGCGAAATTAAAATTTAACTTTATTGTTTCGCATCCAAACCATATGTTGTGGATACTAAAAAAGAACCGTCTCAACGTGGCGGTTCTTTTGGGCACCCAAAACATTTCTTTCACCAATACGAAAATACTGACAATTTTACTAATACATTTCGCTTATCTGGATCTGTGTCCAGAACTTTTACAGAGGTCACTTACCGAGACTTGTACATCAACAAGAAGTACGCATGCGTTAACATTTACTTTTTATAAATATGTCAAACTCTCTCTCTGGTATTTTCACATGCTTTCCATTCATAAACATACTATGGTATGGTGGTAAAGTAATTTTTGTGCTACGGATTCAGTGTTTTTGCGTTGTTGGATTATCACAGGACAGGTAGGCTTTTTGATGTTTTATTCACATGAGGTGCAACTTATTTTGTGTTTGCGTACCAATTGAACCGCAATTTCAAAATGCATTTTGCGATACTCAGTTCATTAAGACCAAACGGCTTGATCGCAAACATGGAAATATACAGAGTTTTTGCGAAGTAGTGTTATGACATGATAGGAAATAAGCATGCTATTTTATTTGACTTATACGCAGATGAAAATACAGTTAAACCTGTGTAAAACGGCCACTCAAAATACACAAAACAAAGATCTTAATGACAAATGGTAGCTTAATAAATGAAGGTCAAAAGTATTGCCTAGGAACATTCTGCAATACTTTTAACCTACATTAAGCAATAATTGATCTTGAAAACCAATTTTTGGTATTCTTGAGAATGGCTGTTTTACACAGGTTTTACTGTATAGCAAAATTTAGATACTACAGATAAAAACAATACTCTTTACCTACTAGTGGCGTCAGATGATAACTAAACTAACGCTGGAAACACCATGCTTCCAGAAAAGAGTACGTAATTAGAAAATATGCTTTCTTATTTCTAAACCAAGATTGTATGTTATGGGTAAGCAAAAAATCAACAGACTCGATACGACGGTTTATAGTACCTAAAACATGCGGCAAACTGATTGATAAGAAAATATTTAGTTCTATGCTGAATCCTTACCTATAGCCCTGTACAATTCGAATTACAGATTGGACCTAGTTCAATCAATAAACAAGAATGAGATACCCCGGTGACCGATATGTTTTACCACATTTTGTCCCCTGAAGGTGGGCACCTTACACGGGAGGAAAATTTAATTGAAAAAAATATCAAAATGCCTGGTCCTTTTTGTAAACTCAACAAAAAGTGCAGCAAATATATACCCGTTTAATAAATGCGATTTCTTTTCTGTATGTTTATTATTGACCAACTTAAATGTAGTGCTGAGCTTCCACCCACATTTTGAGCCAATCAGTGCCCTTTTTACAATAACAGGCCCGTGGCCTTATGCGCAAAACTGCTTACGCGCCTTTGTACGTTTTTACTCGCATGAGTAAACTTTAATCCGGTCGCAAATTATTTACTCTTGCACTTAGAAGAGACCAAGTGCAAATCTCTGTTTGCATATTTATGTATGCATGGTTTGCACATGTGTATTTTGGGCCATGTAAACTCTCAGTAAAATTTGCTTAAATGAGCAGCTCTATTTCCAGACATTGTGTGATAAGCAATTTGGCAGCATTCAGTGTCTCCTAAATCTTATTAGTCCACTCATTAAATGATCAGATATGATATTATGTGGAAATAACGGTTTGCAAATGGGTGCATGAGCAGTACATGTGAACGCTATGCAAAACTTGTATATGTGCAAGTTTTATTCATGAACGTTTGTAAGTCGGCGCATCCCCCCCCCCCCCAAAAAAAAAAAAAAATACACCAACAACCAACCCCTCCCCACAAAAATAAAACAAAACAATAAAACAACAACAAAAAACAACAACATCAAACAAACAGTAATTTCTTTCAGTCAGTATCCAACAAAAGGTAGGCGCTCTATGGGTAGCACAGGCTTCAGCAATTAGTCAGGCGGGAATCTAGGTCTCTGATCAGAATGTGTGTAGCGACACTTACACTGCCTCCCATTTTTTTTTTTTTTTTTGGGGGGGGGGGGGGGAGGGTTCTGCGTCGGTCCTTATTTTGGTATGCATTACTTTGTGTCCTTTCTAGTTTTGTCGCACATCTTGACGAGGAAGAGAGAGAGAGAGAGAGCTGGTTGCTTTGC
Organism: Loripinus fragilis; assembly: GCA_964019695.1. Lineage (NCBI taxonomy): Eukaryota > Metazoa > Mollusca > Bivalvia > Lucinida > Lucinidae > Loripinus > Loripinus fragilis. The sequence goes on from OZ026518.1 coordinate 102,502,668, forward strand.
TTTTAAAATTTTCTGATGTCTTGTTAGTGTTGTTACTATTAATGTTCTGTGCCTCTTCCTCAAGTTGCCGTGGGTTGGACTGCATTGTGTGATTGTGGTATGTCCTGATCATACTCACTTACTTTTACATGCATTCGGGTCTTCTTTGTGTGCATATGCCAACCTGTACCTTTAGCTGTACACCCACTCATCTATCATTCTGCAGATCGTTTTTCTTTCGAAGGAATATATTTTGATACATATCAGAAGCATCTCTCGATACGCTTTAAATGAGCACCTTTTATGCAGTCTTTGAGAAGAGGTTATAAACCCTTTGTATTCGGAAACCCCTAAACGAGTACTTTTGCAAACCGTGAAGAACCAGATGAAATGCAGCATAATGCTGCATTTCATCAGGGTCTACACTGTTTGTAAAAGGTTAAAAAAGATCTTCAGACAAAAGAAAAGATTTTAAAAAATCATAACGTGACACAGTGATTCATTTACAATTTTGGGCTTATGAGTCCTGGGACTCGCTGCTTCCCATATCAATGAGTCCAACTGCAAACTTATGAGTCCTGTACACTATTTTTAATGACAAGTCTGCACAATACTATTGCATCCTGGGACTCGCTGGAATAGAAACTTTGCATCCCAGAGACAAAGTTATGCGCAAAAGATGCAGGATGCGCAGGTAACAAAATCACTGGTGACACCTTTAGATATGTACATGTAAAATGGACTATTTCAAGTTTATCGATCGAACCAGAAGGAAGAATCCATTTGTATACAAAGGGTTAAATGTTGTCGTATCATTATTTTACCAGGATTGCCAACTTAACATGGAAAAAGCTTCGGAATCCATTATGACAGTTCACGGTTTTCTTTTGGTATTCCTAAACATTGGCAGAAAGAAACCGACACTAGAATCGCGCAGTCGATGGCACTCCATCGCATATCGCGTCATTGTCCCATGTACCCATGTGTGGGTTAGGCCAGACACGCATATTCATGCATTCTTACTTTTTTCGTTTTAATTTTCGTGTAATTCATGACGCTAAAAAGTAAGTAAATATAATAGTTTGGGCGTTCCTGTTATTATGTTCATAAACAACATCTATGCGAAATTTCCCATGCAATTTGAGCTAATTATGGCTGACACAATCTATATAAATGTCATATTTGAATTGAGTAACGCTACCGCTGGTTAAGTGATTTAGTTGCACTCTGTGAATGGTCATTTTACTAGAATATGGCACTTATTGCATACGCGATCATCAGCACAGTCTCGTCAGGGCTTTCGCTGCGCGCATACTTAAAATTAGCGCTTAGATGAAAGCTCTGGTGCAAATTGAGGGTCACTAACTCTACATATGTGGTTTTCCTGACATTGTGTAGATTCCTGTTTGTTGTGTTGTCAAGATATGCAATGTGGCTGTCAATGCAGTTATCATGAAAATTGTTTTTTACTTGTGTTTATGTCACCTTCTCATGTGGTGTTCCGGGTTAGATTACTTGTACATGTATCTATTCCTGATCTTTGCGTTCCTCTCTCCTTTTGGCATGTCTAAACAATCAACGGGACGCATAATATTCTTGTGTGCCTTGGCTCTCTTGTGTGTTGTGTTTTCTTGTGTTTTTGTCACAGTCCCATATGGTGTTCCGGGTAAGGTATGGTACTTGATTGTATCCGTACAGTTAAGTAATATTACTTTCGTTCTAATCCTATACTTTGTATTTACAGATGGTTTGTAGATGTACAATGTATCTTTCTGAAATAGTTGTTTTAACCAAGGATCAACCATACGCCCGCTATCGAGTTTATCTGAAGTAAATGTCGACAATCTTCGTCAAATCAGCATGCAAGACATCACATGCCTGATTTGTTTATGTGATCATATACATAAATAAGAACTGTGATTGACAAATCATGTTTAGCTCGAGCCTTCATCACCTTCATTATTCTCACACCGGGTAGGCGGCAATCGAAAACGCTCTTAACAATCGACGTAGGAGGATCGGATCAAATATCGCTAGAAACAGAATTTTTGATCGCCAATTGTCGCCAGTCGGGCGACAAATGGCAATCGAAAACTCTATTTCTTACGGTTTTCGATCTATGTGGCATTAACGTTTTCGATTGCCGCCTACCTGGTGTGATTCTGCGCGTAGCGAGCAGCGGAGACTTTGCCGAGACAGACTGGGTATGCAGACTTATTTGTCACATTGCTCTTTTCGCCTTGGCGATCAGTCCCAAAAGCTCATGATTTTGCACTTTATATTTTTACTCCAGATATAGGTCAGATTAATAGAGAAAATTCTTATTTTTTTACAGAAAAACCTAGTTAATTTAACCATTTTCCTGCTTAACCAGGCTGTTTCCTCATATGAGAACAGTGTGGCTGTAGTTCAGCTGGCTTCTCAAACGCCAGTTGATCAGGATTTACACTGCTTCTATCAAGCCTGTGAATTTGTTGTAATATTAAAGGATTCCTCCAACTGTAAAGGTTGGAAAACAGAGGGAATGTGACCCATTATTTTACTCAGCAGCACAAGGGTTAATATCTGATATTAAGTTAACTTGAAAAAAAAGCTTCACTAGGTTAATGCAAATTATAACATGTGGTACATAGATAGGTTGCACAGATATGAGATATTTACCTCTTCATTACATTATATGCTATGATGACATTATTTATTATCCAATTTGCTATATAGTCGTTTCAAAGATACATACGTCAGAATCGCTGTAAACAAAATATATAAACTAATCCAGGTAATCGGTACTTTATAAAGGTATATATAATTTACTGCAGTAGAATATACACTGTAATGTGCCCCCTGTTTCTATGAAAAATAGTATAATCCTATTATCACGCATCTTTGAATCGACAGTACAATAGGTATAACAACATAAACAGGCCACAAACGTCATTCATGCCCCTTGGTGAGGATGGCAATTATAATTAACTGAGCTGTAAGGTAGTACACCACGTTTTATGATTCTCATGACAGTGGATCATGATGCATACTAAATGACGGCACTAACCTAATGCTGAGGAAGGGAAAGTTGGTTGCTTATTTTAACTGTGGTACTGTCGACATGTCATTACTGGTACTGTCGACCATGTCACTATTTGTATTCTGTGTCTCTTCCTCGCGATGCATCATGGGTTGGTCTACGGTCTGTGATTGTGTCATTTTCTGGTTATACTAACTTGCTTTTTAACTTTCTTAGTAATGAAGTTTATAAAATGAATTCATATGGATAATAATATAGATAAAGCCATCTTTGTTAAAGGTAGGATTCATAGTCCCCCGCCCGGCAGGAGAGTGGCTATAATATGAATGGAAGGAGCTTAGCTACTTGCAGATTAGATTAGACCAATAACTGGATAAGGCTGATAAGCAGCTTTGTCACCGTACTTATAACACCTGTCAACTATAATAAATGTATTTGTCAACAGCTAATCAATTTTAGAGTTACTATTTTTATATAAACTGCATTGCTGCGCGTTGCCTGATAAACGTTGTCTATCTCACGGCATGTGCCTTTATCAGATCATGATGACGTTGCACTTTTAAATGACGTCGCTATTGACGCTTAATCAACACAAAAATCGAAAATTACGCCATAATCGCTAGTTTGAAGAGTGAAACAATGATTAACTGATAGAATACCAGGTGCGCGTCTTTTCATATCAAGTTTACCAGGCAAGGCTTTTAGAACGTTTGTTGACATGTCTTTTGACAAGCGTTCTCAAAGCTTTGCCTGGTAAACTTGATATCAAAACACATTCACCTAGTATTCTATATTTATCAGCTCAATGGCAATTGAGAAAGTCCATTCATGACTTTAAAACACATACAATTTGGTGTAGAAAGCTAACACATAGTTCCTGATCAGACTTCTGATCTAGGACCATTTTGCTTTTCGCATCTTAGTCTGGCGCTGAAAGAATCAACACAAAACGACACTAGGCTTATATGGGGTTCCGGTGGCAAACAAGTCACTAGTGATAACCTGATTTAGGAGAAATAAAGAAACCATCAAAATAAAATGATTTACTCGTCTTCGGCTCGTCCAGCCTACAAGAGGGAATATTTGTAAAATTGTACAATAAAGCTAACACGCTGTTTGCAATTTGCCTTTTCTTCCGAAACAAGAACGTTACCTGGAATAACTTAATTACAGATAGGTTATCAGTTCTGATATTTTTTATCATTATAGTTTCTCAGATGTTAAAGAAAGCTCTTTAATCATTCATAACAGGTAGATCTAGGAAATCTTACACCAATCTGCTATTAAAGTTAATCTGTGTGCGGTAACAACGTTATTAAACGGATCGTACAAAAATAGAACACATGAGTGATGAGATGATAAGTTTCCTTTTCTTTAGAATGCTACATGTAAGCTCTACTTAGTTAATTATCCTTTTTTAAAATATGTTTTAATCTATATGTACCATAATATGGATACGCAACAGATTAAATAATATTTCTGCGTAGTTAAATGGTGTTTGTTTTGAATAAATGTCTTTTCGAATATGCTTACTAACTATTAATGGCATGTGATGAAATGCGATAACGTCACATTAACGATAAAATTAACGCCGCAAGAGGAAAACACTTAAAAACGTAAAAATGTGACGTGGACGTCAGAACGAAGATAATGAAACCCAATCTTCTTCGTGATTTGTTACATGGCGTCGAATCCACAAGGTGCAAACAAAGAAAGCATCGTATCATGCTGAAATGTCAGTCAAATATTGCTTCAAAACGAGTTACTGGAATGCAAGGGTACACAGGGACAAAAAGTAAGCATTTAACGATACTTAAAGCCGTCGAATTCAGGTCGTTGGTGCATTGCGGGATTTATCGAACCTAAAGATGCTTTGCCCGCAACAGCTACCTGACAGAACACGTAGAATTGACGTTTGTCAAGCTGAACACAACACAAATTTGCAAATGAAAACAAACTTTTATATGCTGGAAGTAAGCATTAAACTTGCTAACTGTAACCAAAACTTTGCCACTTGGCCATTCTCTCATCAGAACAATGCGTTAATACTTTAGGGAACAAGGTAAAGAATCATCCTCATCGTGAGGATCTATTTTTATACAGACAAACAGTTTGAATGACCCCTGTACTGTTACAGGAAGTATTTAAAATTATTCCAGTTGGGTCTAGCAGTAGAGATCTCTGATGAAGCTTATGCATGCTTGTAAGAGTTTTGTTTTTGATAAAACCTAGGCACAAAAAGGCATTTAAATACTTTACGAATATGCCCTAAACACCCATTTCTACTTTATTTTTACAATATCAACTGAGAATAATATTTTTTTTTTCGTTCATTAAGGAAGCATACTTTGATATTAGTCAAGCAATATTGGAAGTAAGTTTAACTTTTAGACAAGTATAAATTTTCAATAGACAATTTATTGCTCTGTCCACACTTCTAACAGATTCCAAAGCTGCTATTTGTTATCATATGTCATTTAGCCATGACCTGAGTAAAAAACCAGGAAATCTCTATCAGCTGATCCAGTGGCCTTGATTTCTCAGATTTCTACCTTATTCCCTAAAGTATAAACATTATGGTGCCTTTAAAGTGCAGAATAATGAGCTTTGGCGCCAAAGTAAAAACATATTGACGGCTAACAATCTTAAGACATAATTCTTGCAGTAAATGTGCTTTTATTGAATAAAACTGATGAGGAATATAATATACTTTTCTTTAACCAGGACCATCATAAATAGAGAAAATACCACTAATATTTCAATGGCAAAATTCGTGCATTGGCTTTCGCGAAATAGATAAACAGCATGTGGCAGCTGTATTTTATATATTTATGACACTATTTCATATCAAAAGGTATGTTGAACATATATATTTTAATTTCTATACAGTTTCAATCATATGGACTCAAACAATCGATTGCATAAAGTTATTATTTCGTCTAGATTTCGACCCCTTGCATTGATCTCTTGGTGTGGTATATGATTTCCAGCGCTAACTAAGTGAAAAGCCACAGTACGCTAGCAGTCACAAAATATCAGGAAGACAATTAAAGTCAAGCAACCGACTCTCTCTTTCCCATCAAGATGATTGCAAACATAGAAGGACACAAAGTGCTGAAACAGGGACTAAACACAGAACATCTAAAAACAATGGGGTCAACAATAAACAATGAATAAAAAACAGAAACATCCGCCCTAAAACAGACAGCAGCCCAATCCACTGGTACCAAATAATCGCCCTAGATTCTGTAGTTGTTAAAACACAAAGATTGTTTAGCTCACATGGAGGCTTCCTAGCTAGTGCAATGAATTATCACAGAAAATTAACACTGAGTCTCTATGATGAAATAAAAAAGGGCTCTCGACTCACGGATAGTCAAAGCTAAAGGTTCAATTCAATTTCAATTCTTTATTCTCTCCAGAATACAAATAATGTAACAACAGGAGGTAGAATAGATATCTGACAAATATATGTTACGTGGTGGCAATAGTGATTATAATATTACTAGGAAAATAACAGAAAAAAATCTATGTCCTTTGAGAAAAAAAATATGTCAAACAGCCAAATTATGGTCTAATCAAAACCGCAAGTTGAGCCCAGTGGACTCGGTCAAAGACAAGCATTAGACACCAACCAACCACCAGGGAAATCATTGAGTTTTTGTCTTAGTCCCGAATCACCGTCTTGCAATTAAGGAGGAAACCATAGCCAATCACCATGATTGGGCCTACAGCCAGACATGCAGACTTTCGCAAAATATCCATGGACTAATCAACTTTCTTTATAACATTTGATTATCTTTTTGAACTGATCAGTTAAATTAGTCATTTTAACAATCCTTTTGAATATATAAACTAAAACACCATACCTTACTGGGTCCGATATGCCCTTGTACAGAGGAGTTTTCAAACCAATATTGAACTGAGTTTCTGTGGTAAAATTTAGAAAATGGTTTACGAATTTTATGATATCGATTACATTGTCTTAATAACTTAATAATTCTGTTGTTGAAGTCACTAACATTAGAACATACCCTCGAAAAACGAAATGCAGCATAGGAGGGGGTGTAGAATATCTCAATCAAGAAATGGGGAAATTAATACCATCCCGTTAATCATAACTTTTAGGTGAAACTTTGCCATTCGTTATGGAATTGTCAAAAAATAGTTAGTGAGAATGATCAGGAAATACCACAACCACAAACTGCAGACAAATCCATGGCACCGCGAGGAAGAGCAACACAACCATCACGAGACATCAGGAAGACAAACTAAGCAAAGAAACCTGCTCTCTCTTCCCCATCAAGATGATTGCATAACTAGAATGGACACAAAGTAACGTACAACAAAACATATAACAGTTACAGATTCCCACAATGGGAGTAACAATAAACAAAAGTCGACAAGTCAAATATCATTGTAATTAAAATGTTGTTTTTCAAAGCAATTGGCCCAAAGTCTGGTCTTCAGCTCTGACTGTCTGTGAATTGTTCTATCACAGTAGGTTGATTATTCCAAGTGATGAACGTTTGCTTAAGTTTGGAAGCCTCGATGCGAGCTAAACATTATTTGTGTTTTACAGCAACAGTATCTAGGTCTATGATTTGTCCAGTAAAATATATTTAAGCCACTGCTGGCCTCGACTCCTGCTGTTCGCTCGAGTGTAGTGATTCTTATATTGTTGACTCATTACTTGTTGTTGCTCCCGTTGTGTATCAGTTTTTCGTGTATTGGTCATTGTTTTGCAATGCAGTCTTTTGTGTAAAGTTCTTTATAGTTTATCATTCATCTCACAGAGGAAGAAAAAGCTGGTTGTTTTAATTTTAATATGTTCTTGCTGTCCTTTAGATAGCGGTGTTTTGTGGCTCTTCTTCGCGGTGCCTGGTGTAAAGTGTGGTCTGTTATTGAGGCATTTACTGGCCATACATTCTTGCTGTTTCCATGTGATCAGGTTGTGGAAAATCATGGACGGGTCCACAGGGGTCTAGAACCCCATCCTGAAAAATCCTAAGTGGATATAGGTATCCTTATGAATACCTGGGGTGGGTCCCGACAACGTTTTTGAAGCCATCAACGTATTTACGAACCTCCCTCGAGAAGCGATGAGACCCTTAACCCACCTCGAGAAGCGATTGGATCCCTTTGGGTCCAATCGCTTCTCGAGGGAGGGTCGTAGGGCCCTCTGTGAAATATGTTGGTGACTTAAAAAATGTCAGGACTCCTCTCCTCCTATGACAAAATTTTCTTGATTCGCGAAAATGACAGTTCTGGAAAGTATACCGCATTGTATATTCTCCTTATCTTGAATCTGATTTCCTGAAAACAAAACGTGGGAGAGAAATGAGCTAAATATCAATTAGAATTCAGGACAGTCTCTGTTTTATCATTTGGTGTCATTATTTAATGTCCCTTGATTCAAGCAACAAGGGCTCTCTTTTGTTGTTCACATACACTGAAACGAAGTTCTAAGTGGCCATTTTTCTTTTTTTCTGACTTAGCGCTAATAATATTGAAATGAATTTTTGCCCAAATATGTGCATTTCAATGGACTGAAGCTAAGTGGTGCTTTGAAAGAGATTTCCATCACTTCACAATTTTTGGGTTCAAAAACGCAAAAATCAAATTTTTTGAAGAAAATAAGGGGTTTGAGTGCATTTTTTTCGAATTGAAGTACAGGTGATTTCAAACCCGTCTTGCCGACTTGAAAAACCACCAAACCCCTGTATTTTTGCTTATAAACGATTTTTTATGATTTTAAAACAACTCATTTTCCACATTTTCCGATATTTTCGAAAATAATCAACTGCACTTACTAATATCATTGTATGCGTTTTATTTTATGTAAACATGTTAGACCAAACACAATACAGCTTGGTCGGGTCTATGACAAAAACACAGAGCGACAAACATAGAAAAGCAACACTATAGAAAAGACAAAATGTAAAAAGATAAAACTTAGGAAAAAAACATCGATAAAAGATCGAAAAACTTCGAAATGCCATCAAAAAAGTTCAGAAATATCGAGATTTTATTCCCATCAATTTTACGACAACAATACATTTTTTTATATTGAGATAGCGAACATTGATTTGCGACCAATAAAGCCAGAAGTTCAGTATCACTGATAGCTTCATTTTGCGACAGAGTTATTGGTTCTTAATTCAAACTCGGATACAACTTTCTTAAAGTCTTTTCTCGCGGTTTACTGCTTTTAAATTAGTAGAAACAAGGACCTCATGGAACTATATTCCACCGTTTCAAGTCAGACCTAAATGATTGTATCTCAATACTCATGCCCAGAGATTTCATTTTGTCAAATGGGGAGGGGGGGGGGTTACGGAGAAAGTCCCATCATCGTACCATGTCTTTGAGCATGACAAATGCTATGAATTCAGCTCATAGCAATCGCCCAGCGGACATTCTTCGCTTTTTGTTCTATTAATGGTCGTTCTATTATTCGTCGATCTATTTAATGTCGCCTCAATGTTTTGACTCATCTATTGGTTGTCACTTCTCTCTTTTGTCTTCCTATGTTTTGTCGTAAACCGGCTTGATCAGCCCATTTTTTACAGTTATTCTTTCAAGACTGGTGTCCACTTCCGGTTTTAACGTGAAATTTGAAAGGACATTTAAATGGCATATGCAAAAGATACTTTTGATTTTTTAAATAAAACAGTAAAGCGTATTCATAATGAATATTCGTTGAATATTTCAATGCCATGCCACAGATAATAAAGCGTACAGAGCAATTCGAAGTTGATATGCAAATTGCATGGTTAAAGCTAAAACTCTTTGATTAAGCTGCTGATAGTGGCTGCCATCATGTTAACGTAGAAGAGAAACGGAGAGTTCAATTGTCACATAACTTTTGATTCTTTTTTATCTTATATTACAGCTCTTATTAACAGCTTCAAACTAATCAAAATATAAACGTATAAAAAGTCTGAGGAATATTTTATATCACAGTAAAAAGTGTGACTATTTGAGATGAAGGTACCTTTTCTCTAAATTCGTTTGTGCAAGGTCTACCAGTCAATTTAAAATGTCTCGAAAAAGCCTTGATTTTTTTATGGAATTAAAATTTTGTAAGAGCGATGTTTACTTTCTAAACAGGCGCAAAATATGTGTTGGTGGCCACTTATAACTTCGGTTCAGTGTATATGCGAATTTCACCATGCGTGTTTGTAACATTTAGTAAACTATATAATTATGCCGTGTCATACCAATTATATGATCCTGTTTGACAGACAAATTACCGTTATTATATACAATTCACATTATCAAGCGCTGCATTCCTAAATATGCACTACTTTACCCTGTATAATACAGGTCCATTAAAAAAGTTATTTCACTAAGCAATATTTCAAAAGTTTTTTTTTTCACATTTTTATTATACATTAATGGTCTATGTTTTACCCTACATGTAATTAAATTCCCATGCCATTTAATTTCTTTAACTCATACCAACGTATTAGTGTAGGCCGCTGTATAATTCCGTGTGCATTTTTTGGTAAAAGTGTCAAACATATATTTTCTTGTAGCAAAATGTATCCTGATTAAGAAAAAAGATGTTTACAATTTTTCCTTGGCGTTTTAACGCCACTATGACGTCACAAAGTGACGTACCCATTTTTAGCTTATTTCAGGCTTGAAAGTGGAGTGTTATGAATTACAGCATGCATCAATATGAACTATTTGATCAGTTGTAGTAATTTTACTGGCGACATTTGATTCCGGAGCATAGACCCTGGCTCTGGATTTTAAAGAGGTTACATTAACTTCAAAATGATGTATGTACATGGAAAAGTGACGTCAGTACCAAAATGAAATTTCTGTGATAGTGAAAGCTCAGATAGATAGACCCTCCTCTCCACACAGAAGGGAAAATATTGTTTACTATGAATTTTCGAAATTATATTATCGAAATGGCTATTTACAGTCAACTGTAAATAGCCAAAAAACGTTAAAATGGCTATTTACAGTTGACTGTCAATAGCCATTTTAACGGTTTTTGGCTAATGACAGTCAGTGTCGTTATTTATTTGGGATACAGGGGGAAATTATTTGTTATATCAAATTTATTTACTTATACCTTTATTTGCCTGGTGATGTTGTGTACATGCAAGTTGTCATGAGACAGCTAAGGGTTTAGCAATTAGTTCCAGCAAAATTATGTACGAGGGCCAGTACAGGGATTTGGTTTTTTATACTTCACACATTTTCGAGCCTGGAAAGCGAAGGCGTGTCGGCATATGCGATGACTCGTCAGAACCTTCTCTACTCCCTTATACAAAGTATGGATGTCTCGCAAAGAGGATCCATGTGGTATATTTAACATGCTCTTCATTGAGACAGACATCATTTTTTTTCTTTTCTTCTTTCATTATTGATTTTCTTTTCGACCTGTTGAAATTTATATTTTGTAAAAGGTTTACACCAAAAGGCCTTTGCTAAAAACATTAAGTCTCGAAAAATGTGCAAAATATAAAACCTGTGCAAAAATGTGCAAAATATGAAATGAAACCTGTGGAATATGCACAGGTTTCATATTTTGCACATTTTTCGAGACTAATGTTTCGAACGGATACTTTCATTTTTTTTTTTTTTTTTTTGGGGGGGGGGGGGGGGTTGCGGTGGAGGTGATATTGGAAGGTTTTATTTGTGAAATAGAATCTTTTCATATAATCTATTTTTATTTTCACTCACTTAAGTATCACCCAAAAGCTTAATCTGTCCCAATAAACAGGATTAGTGTACTTCACCTGGAGGCAATAAAACTCCCGTCGTGCTTGACGCGTGTCGGTTTAAGAGGTGTGACAACCTTTATTCAGGAGAAGAGACTTTAATGAGGCATCATTGGCCATATGCAAGGTTCTCGAGCAGGATGTGCACTTGCGCGGTCTATCCGAAAACTCATTGTTTTGTATTTTTATGATTTTCGACGTTTTGTTGATGCCTTAACCATTGTTTCCCTATGCACTCAGAAGATCGCAATGACCGTGACCAGATTGAGCATATGCTCGCACTGATCTTGACCATCGATGTCTGATGATCCTGGCCATTGATTTCTCTCAATATCGCGCCCCCCCCCCCCCCTCCAAAAAGTCCTTGGGAACATCTGATTATAAGTACTTTCGAGGTGCCTTCAACACATTGTGGCGAAAAGTTTGATCCAGAGGCACAAACTGTTTGCATAGATTATCAAACATGACACAAGCAGGTACTCTGGATGCTGACGTGCGCACTACCTGGTATAAAATTTGAAAACCCTTGATAATGCAACATCCATGGGTGTTTCTAATGCTTTACATTATCCGAATGAGCTATAAGTTTTAAAGGTGGAAGATGGAAAATAATCTTGGAAAATGCGGACTGAGTTTCCCGCCATAGTTTCGCCATGTCCAACAATGAAATTTTCTAACAGGTAGAATATTCGTACACTTCACCCGTCTCAAGCTGGTGAAAGTCGATAGACTTCGGCTGTTTACCGGAAAGACGCGGTGATATGCGATGGTTAGGTGTGAAAATAAACCCTGCGGCTTGTTGTCTTATCATAATCCTCATAAAACACTGGTCTTTATGGTTTTAATTGAAAAACAACTTACTATAAAGAGAGTAGAGTTTTAAAATAAGATTTCATGCAAATCACACTGCGTAGGCGGCTATCAAAAACGCTCTGAACAATCGACGAACGGGGATCAAAACTCGATAGAAACAGTGTTTTCGATTGCTATTTGTCACCAGTCAGACGATAATGGCAATAGAAAACTGTTTCTAACAATTTTATCTACGTTCCTCGACAGTATTAGAGTTTTCGATTGCCTCCTATCCAGCGTGTGATTATGAGTCGAAAAATACATTCAGGCATACTATCGGAGTATTTAGCAGTGTATATCGAGATAAGGACCACCATTTCATCATAGCAGATCTAGGTCCGATAGTTTTGAAAACCTTATCACCAGAAGAGACTGCATGCAACAAAATCCGGTTTCTCACGACTAAGCCTAATTATTGGACATGTGTTTACTACATTGTCTAAACTCTTATCAAAGGGTTTTCCACAATTTACTTTTTTTTTCGAAAAAAATGATACCAGAGTTTCAAAAAGCTTGGAACAGCTATCTACAATCAAGAATAACTCTTACAAGTGTACTGCTGTCTCATTTTAGGTATTTAAAGACCGTACACAAATAACTTAAGCGTTTAATGCAGATGTCCCTCGAACACCCCCCAACTATAATCAACCGCAAATACAGTATCAGAGATATTACATATTGCAAATTCTACATCGCGGAAGTATGATTTCGGGACACTGGTTTACAGTATTAATGTACTGTGCGTTGCAATGGTGTTATATTCGATGCATACACAGACTCAAACTCTGCCGACAGGATATGCTGGAGTTACTCAGAGGAACCGTCTCATTGAGACGTTCCTTTATTCAGCAACAACATAGTTTTATTAGTACAGTTGGTCGTTCTATAACTTTTGCTTACCGAATCGTCGCCTCTCACTAAAGCTTAATGGGTTCGGCGAGAAGACGACAGCAAAAAGCATATGCTGTGGTTACTTAAATGAATCGTATCACTGAGATGTTTCTCTTAAGCCCCATTCTCACTGTGCCGATGTAGCCACGGTTCATCCCGATGCAGGACAGCCGGTATACCGTGATGCACCGGGACACATTTCATAAAAAATAAATTGCGTTCTCACCTTGCCGACGTTACACCGGTATAGCCCCGGTTCTCGAGAAAGCAAGACGCCGGTTGATCCCCAGTTCACCACGGAGCCTTTACGGTGCAGCACGGTGGAGCCACGGTTCGTGCCGGTATACCCCGGTGTTACCCAGGTTGTATACGGTGATGTCCCGGTAACTGCCGGTTGCGCCATGGTAACATGCCGGTAAGGCCACGGTTGCGTCCCGGTGCTAACTATAAAACCAGGATAAAAATGTGGAGTAACATCAGTTTTCTTCTGTCTCTATCGCATAACAGTTATGACACTAATTGGACTGCATAGCCATATACGAGTTACTAGAGGAATCATGATCTGTGCAACGAAAGCAAATGCCTAGTAACCTCGCAGCTCATTTGCATGACAAATAAGCAGAAGCAGACCTGTTTTCTTACTTCGAGGTTTAAATGTTGTTGATCTGGGCCCAGAATTACAATGCCTCTTTAAAGTTAAGGAAGACTTAATTTAAGTATTGATACTTCAACATGTACATTAAATGCTTAATAAATTGCCAAGACCGATGCAGTACTCATGGTCAAACATATCATTGTGATCTACAGAAAAAAATGAAACTATTTTGGCTTTAATCAGTTTGGAAACGTTATTTTTCGCATCCTGGAAATTCAATACTTAACTTAAGTACTCCTTAACTTTAAGGATACATTGTAATTCTAGGCCCCGATTGTCTTGCTTTTTCGTAAAAATATATAAACACTTTGAGCGGGGCATGTGATTTCCAACAGTGTGATATTTTGAGAAGTGTAGACTCAGACAAGCCTGTGGTGTCCCCAATTAAACTTTAAAGTTGTTCGGTCAGTAGCTTAACAGTCATAGAATAATCAAGCGACTAGTAAAGGCTCTGATCAGACTGCGCCTAGGCGCAGGCTGATCTGAGGCTTTGCTAATGGCAAATACCACATTGTTGGAAGTCTGATCTCGTGGCTCATATATGCTTGACTCTTCAGTAACTATAAGTGCATTTATTCATAAGCTTTGTAAATGAGCACATTTATACGGCTGACAATTTAACCAACTTGTGACGAATGGACTTTCCCATCCTTATCATTTGGATGAATCCACTTTCATTTTAGGGGCATCAGGAGTGACTTTTCATTTTTATTTTGCATTTTATTACATATACATAGGCATTGGAACCGCACGGTTTATCACGGTGGAGACACGGATGTTCCCGGATTGCGCCGGTATCGTCCCGACGCCGTCCCGGTGGAGACACGGTTGCTCCCGGCGGCTTCCCGGTTTATCACGGTATTTGACAGCCTTCCCGGTTATCCAAGGTTGTCCATGGTGCCGCCACGGTTGTGACACGGTTCATCACGGTTCATCCCAGATCATCAAACCGGGATGAACCGGTACCTTAAACCGGGACAGTGAGAACGGGGCTTTAAGTAACCACGGCATATGACTAGAAACTGATTAGAGAAACTCTGAGGGCTATTTCGGTGTTAAATTTCCAGGCATTGAATTAACTGAGCTATATAAATGGGCACAATAGTTAAAATGTACATACATGTACTGTTTGTTGATATACACGAATCGCCTTTATTTAGAAAATGTGAATCGGATTTCATTGATAAAACAATAAAATGTTCAAATGCGTTGCTTATTTCAGACATAATCAGACCTAGCACATGTACGTGTAACTCCGAGGAACAAAACAACTTGTGCTATAAACAAATCAAAGTAGCTATATATACATCCATGGGATATAGACAAACAGTCGAGATCCAAAATTAGATTTCGCAGAATGTGGTGTCTGATCAGGAAACATTGGAATATATGTTACACGGAAGAAGTCTGAGCTCTATAATCTTGATCAGGAAATGCCACAATCACAGAATAATTGCCTTTCACCTGACTGCCAATACATACTTGTACATTTTTTGAGATGTTTGGCTCTTATATGAATCATTTTCTACTTATGCGTACGAACAGCGATGCCGATGGAGCGTCTGTGTAGATGCATAAGCTTGAGTGTGTTTATTAACTTTTTGCATGCGTCAAATACCCAAAACTCACATGCCAGGCTCAAATACGATTTACGGCATGCACTAATTATGGAAGAAACACATTCATTTGACTTTAATATTCATCTGTACTTGAAATTGTCCACAAAATGTTCGAATATAAAGTCAACATCAATGAAATATCTGATTTATCTGTAAATAGCCAAAAAACGTTAAAATGGCTATTTACAGTTGACTGTCAATAGCCATTTCAAC
Source organism: Loripinus fragilis (assembly GCA_964019695.1). Classification (NCBI taxonomy): domain Eukaryota; kingdom Metazoa; phylum Mollusca; class Bivalvia; order Lucinida; family Lucinidae; genus Loripinus; species Loripinus fragilis. The sequence goes on from OZ026518.1 coordinate 102,518,643, forward strand.
GTTTTTTGGCTAATGACAGTTGACTGTAAATAGCTACTTTAACGTTTTTTGGCTATTGACAGTCAACTGTAAATAGCCATTTTAACGTTTTTTGGCTATTGACAGTCAACTGTAAATAGCCTCTTCCTTATATTGTATAAGATGCAAAATGACATACATTAGATCTCAGACCTATATTTAGACAGGCATGTTAACTACGTTACCCTACTATAGTTTTAAATCATATTTTGCAAATACCAAGTTATACCTAATTATTGTTTATCCACATGTTTTTTGCCTTATGACATGTTTAAAGGAAATGAACAGTCGGTATGCATTTAAACAATGCAATACTTTGATGTTGGTTATATATGTTACTTTAAATGTATAATTATTCAATGCATTACTGTCACTAGACATTGGAATACCAAAATACCTCCTAGGAGAGTTTTGTACACTATAATTTTCTAAAACCACATTCTTCAAGCCACAAAATAATGTATGTTAACCGTTTAGCGGTTGGGGCGATACCATGCAATAGCCTTTTTGTTACTTACTGTAAAATAATTGGAAATCTTATCTAATTACTCCTTGTTCTTACATGCCAATATAACCTTTTAATTGTAAGCGAATTGCTAGCAATATGATTTTATCAAAGTAGAACGATATGTTATTACTGTGATATACGTTTCTTTCTTTTAAATGCATCTTAAATTACGAAGGAACACTATTTAAAATTACACTGCTGGTGGGCTATTTATTGCCATTTAACTGCCATTTATGGTCATTAAAGGAAACTACCAACAACGCATGGATGAATAAAAGAATATAATTTGAACCTTATTCACATACAACGAAATGTTTAAGTCTGTGCGTTTTATCAAATATGTAAACAACATTTTATTTTCTTAAATGCTTATTAAATGATATCTTTCATGTCACTGACACTGATATATTTGCCTCTTTTATACGTGAAATGATATATAAAAGACGCATATTATGTCATCAAACATTTCAGAAGAAAGTTTTTATGCTCCACAGGAAAATTATTGTTGTTGTTTCAATACATTAACATGTTAACTTATTGTGTAGGTTATAAAAATTGTTTTATGTTTGATGCTGAATAAAATATATTTTATTATATTGTATCGTATTTTAGATAACACCATACTATTAAGCATGAACTAGCTTAATAAGATTTATCACATATTGTTTAAGCCAGCTATTAATTACAACTACTATGCTGATACCATTCAGGAATAAAAACTTTTCAGCCTTTGTAATTGTAGGTCAATTCAAGCATATGTCAAAATCGAGAATTGAGAGTTTAAAACAGTCCTTCATGCTTGTCTTATGAAAAATTAAACTGAAATGATTTAAAACCTTAACGATTTACGCCCAAGGGTATGACACACGCCAAGCCTATCCCTATGGTTATAGCTGCTTTATATCAGAACGATGTCCAATTATGTGATAAAAGAATACCATTTAAGATGGTAAAATGCCTAACAAGAGAATGCCTAACAAGAGAATTTTAAGGACATGTCTTAACATCTGTTTTGTCTTGTTCTAAACTATTATGAAGCATTCAAAGAGGACAACATTTGTTCTAATGGTTCATTTTAGTTATACATTTGACAGATGTATGCTTATCACTTAGAAAAGCCCCCAGGCATTGTTAGTATTACATGTATATTGTAGCCATTGCTAAAATAGCAGACTCACACTAAATTATTGCTTTTAATGAATTATTTGTTTTGCATTATTCTATCAATTAGACTCATTGGTCTTACAGTGGAATTTTGTTGCAAATAATATCAAATTGATATTTAGCATGTCAAATGTGAACATTATCGTTGGTATAAAATCGCAGCCTAATAATTCTTTGCATAGTTTAAATCAAACAAAAAAGATTTACTAGTAAAAAAAGAACAGATCAAAGGAATAAGCCCATTTGATTTTGGTACTTGTCGCAGTGTTGAGAAATGAAGGCTCAGGTGAGCCTGTGCATATGTATAGGTAGACTTGCCAGAGCCTTCGCTGCTTGTATACACAAAGTAGAATATAGGTTAAGGACCAAATATTAGGACGCTAGCCGTTCTGAATCATCATGAGCGGATTAAAAATGCATTTGCTAGTCCAAATATTTATTTATGAATAACAGTGAAAGATTTATGCTTGCACTACTGTCAAATAACATATCTGAAATATAGCATTCAACATTCGTAAACAATACCATACACATATTACACAATTGACAATAATACACTGCTATATCAACCTCTCAGATTTATATTAATGATATCCTGTACATTTAAATGAAATGATTTCTTTAAGCGATACTTGAATAAAAGTATACATGAATAAGTTCAAGTACATTTTTTAGACTTTGCATGTGGGACTATCATTGATGACAATGTTGATACTGAGAATGTGCCACCTAAATGCTGAACAGTTAGCATTGTGCATGCTCCTTTTGAATCTATATCCTGGCAAGTGAACAACTCATTCTAACCTTAAGTACATATATACGTGTTAAACATTGTTATTAACGATTACATTCATCATGTTTGCGAGGCTCCTGTAATCTTTTGCCAATGTTCTGTTTAGTGAAAATTAACATCAGGTATATAAACATTTATTGCTAACACTTAATCAGATCTAATCTCTTGACTGCATTTTTTTTATTATATATCACATTTCTATCCAGAATTCTAAAAAACATTGTAAAATCTATTTTACAATAAATTGAATGTCATCTGTTAAAATTTGGCCGGATACAATTTTAGATGAAAAGTCTTTGTATAAATTGGTATTGTAGTTACAACTGACCTATATATATATATATATATATATATATATATATATATATATATATATATATATATATATATATATATATATATATATATATATATATATATATATATATATATATATATATATATATATATATATATCCATATCTAATGTGGCCTTGAAGTAAAACTCGCCACTATAACTAACTTTCTCTATTTCCAGGGAAATGTTTTTCATCAATAAAGCAGTTCATTAGATATTATCGGGTGAGCACCTGATCAAGGTACTTACTTAATGTGATGGACAGTTTTGTTGATTGCACAACAAAAGCTATGCTGATTATAAACTAAAATTAATTTCAAAGCTGCTGTTATGAGTCACAATATGCATACAAAGCTAAAAGTCAGGATGCAAATTGATTTCGAGAAAGTCACTTTAAACGATAACTAAGACACTTTAAATACCTGAAGAGAAGTAGCTCAATTAAAATTAGAAATCTTCAGAAAATATATAACAAAACTCTAAACTTAACATAGTATATTAGCTTTTCTGATCCAATTATATATCTGCTTTTTTAACATCTAGATAAACATATGGCAATATAATATATTGTGTACAGTAATATTATGTTATTTTAACAAATTTGACAGTAAAATGAAATGTATCCTTCTAAGTGCTATTTCTTGACTGCTATTATTTCCTTTATTTATGAATTTTAAAATCCATGATTATTGGCAAATAATTTCTTTGTGGATGTAAAAAGTTATAATATATTCTATTTTGCAAATGTAAATGTGCTTGGATAATTAGTAGGAACTTAATACATCCTGATGATTTTTTTTTTCAGACAAACTGGTATCTAAATATCTATTTAACAAGCACAGCCAATTTTGAGATGAAATAAAATATCCTATTACGTATAATATACGCGAATAAAGCAATGTATATGCAGTCTTGAAAGTTGTAATATACGTTACATGATGCTGTACAAACAAAAAAAAACTAATATTTTACAGCAGAAACGAAGTTAAGCCTGGCCTTTTAACTCTTGCTTATCAACAGAATGCTCATATATGGTGTTTGAAGGTTTCGAAATTGAATTTCATGCCGAATTAAAGAATGAACTTTTTGTTCAGGGTCATCATATTTAACATTTTATAACTCTTAAAGTATTTGTGATACAAACTAACTGTTTGCATCTATATAATGGTCCATTACTTGTATTGTGGAAGATTTATTTAAAAACTGAAAGTTAACGGGGAAGCTTATTTAAGAAAATTATTTAACATAATTTCAGTGGTGTAAAAATGAGCAGCTTAAAATGTAACATAAAGGACATACAATGGGTCCATATAACTTTTATGAAAATAAATATATATAAGGAATGAAAAGTTCTTCTACGTTCCATGAATGTTTGTCCAATTTAAATAATTCAAGTATTACATTAACAACCTAGATTACGTACATTTATTTTGTTTAAAAATGTAGGGTAATGCAGCAGCTAAACGCCCCAACCATCAGAGAGCTAACTTGTTTAAAAAAGCTTAACCAGGAACATACAGTTATGCTAAGATCTGATTTTAGTCGCGAGGCACACACGAATTTCCAGAATTATTTTTTTACACAATGTGTTTTTTCAAACACATTGACGTCAAATTTCACGTAAAATTAAAGTCCATATTGAGTCAAATTTCCATTTTAGTGTTTCTATAGGTGTTTTCAACCATTACAATGCAACAAACATAAAAATAAGATTATTTTAGGTGTGTTAATAACCCCACCACATATAAGTTCTTTGATGCAAGTGAAACGACGCTACCCCATTTGGTGACGTCACTGTGACGTTAATACTGCAAGAAAAAATTGTAAACATCTTTTTCCTTACACTGCATATATTTTTCTAGTTGAAAATCGATAAGAATCACTTTTACCAAAAAGTGCACACGGGAGCCCAAATTTCGACACAGGGGCCTACGCTATATAATCAGACAGCAGTTGTATATAAATATCAAATACATTTCAATGAATAACACAACACCATTACTTTAAATACATTCCAATGAAAACACAACAACATTGTACGCCTACATCATAAAGTCAGTATTTCGTTGCATCTCCATTTGTTTCAATAAGATCTGCAATTCTCCTTGGCATTGAATTGTAAAGTTCTTTCAGGACGTTCAGTGCTACACTATACCACGCTTCACATACTCGCTTCCATATCTCTTTAATTTAACATGGAATTTGGTTACCACTCTCTTTTTTCATTATAATTCAAACGTTTTCTATGGGATTCATGTCCGGCGAATTCTCTGGTCATTTCAGAATGGGTATTCTTTTACAGTCTATGAATATTCTAGTACTTTTAGAGTCATGGCATGGCGCGAGATCATGCATTAAAATATATCCCTTCTGTAGGAACACAACGCATCCACATGTCATTCCAATATCATGAATAATCAATCTGGGAATTTGCACTATCCATGTTGCCATTCACATTTCTCTGAAGAGACAGGCCTCTGTTACTAATGGCTCCCCAGACTTGCACACTTGCAGGCAATTTTACAGTAGTCTGAATACACTCCCATTTTGTTTGCGCCACACACGACACTGAATGGCGTCGATTGTTATGACTGTGAAATACAGACTAATGTGAATGCGTTGTGTTTCTACAGAAGGAATATATTTTTATGCATGATCTTGCGCCATGCCATAACTCTAAAAAAATAGAACATGCCGTGAATGTAACGAAATACCCGTTCTGAAATGGCCAGGGAATTCGCCAGGAATGAATTCCATAGAGAACGCTTGAAGAGTGATATTGGTAGCCAACTGCCATGTTTAAAAGGAGAGATGTGGAAGCGAGTATGTGAAGCGTGGTATAGTTTAGCACCGAACATCCTTGAAGAACTTAATTTAATACCAAGGAGAATGGCAGATCGTATTAAGCAAATGGAGCTGCAACGAATGCTGACTTTATGATGTAGGCATACAGGTATATAGTTGTGTTTTCAATGGAATGTATTTAAGCCTGTTATTGTGTTTTCATTGGAATGTATTTAATATTCATATACAAATGTTGTCTGATTATACGTTGATATGAATTATAGAAACAAAATGGCATGATAATTTAATTACATGTTTGGTAAAACATAGACCATTAATCTATATTAAAAAATGTGAAAAAACTTTTGAAATATTGCGTAGTGAAATAACTTTTTTAATGGACCTGTATGTACGGACGAAGCTCGTTTCCTTTAAGGGTATCTTTCACAATGTCCAATAGAAACATTTTGAATAGTTTATAACGTAAGTTATGTTCTTGTAGTGGTTTAGGAAATGAATTTGAATTGTAGGTGTTTAGTTCATTGGTAGTCTTTGCTCAAACAAAAGTTGGCATGCAACTGTGAAAATCAGTGTACAGGGTGACCCTTAATGTGTTCAACTGAAAATATATTCCGTTTTGTTCGTTTTAATAGCAGCAGAATGAAGGGCGAAGATTTGGCTAGTTAGATATATCTAAGAAGCTTCTGTGAGAACTGTTGCTATTAGTTCATTGCCCATTGTTGCTTCCAAATTGTATGTGTGTGGGGGGGAGGGTGTTTGGTCTTGGTTTTGCGATCAACTTGTTTGTGTCCCTTCTGGTTTATCAGTCTTGGTCTCTTCCTCGTGGTATATTAGGTCTTTGAGTGTGGACTTTCATGGTTATACTCACTTGCTTTAAATTATTACAATTGGTTAAAATATTGTTAAGCATTTGTTGTTCTAAAACAACAAGTTAGCGTGATCAGGAAATGCCACTATCAGACCAACCCACAGTACCGGTAGGAATGAAACAGAACATAGACATCCCAACGACAGCAAGACCACAGTTAAAATGAAGCAATCATCTCTCTCTCTCTCTCTCTCTCTCTCTCTCTCTCTCTCTCTCTTCATCAGCAAGTCGATTGCGTAATTTAGTGTAAACATTGTAACGTCCAATTATGACATCCAAATGCAACCAGAGACATTTTTGAGTCCATCATTTCTCTTTATAAGGTTAACATATCAATATATGATAACTCTTTTTAAGAATCAAAGGAAACGATTCTCTAAATGTCACGAAATACCACCATAACCATGCATTATCATAACAGATAATCGACTGGTGTGTATGAGCGAAATGGCATTGTCAAAGCACGTACATCAATCCAAATGAAATATATTCTAAAGGGTCATTTTGACACCCTGTATATAAAGAAAAAACAATCACTGTTGACCTTTGACTTTCGACCCACTGGCAATCCTAAGCTAAACCTTTTATCAGAAGATAGTGCCTGATACCGGGTCTTTGGATTGGTGCCAATATTTACTATCTTCTGAGTTCATAAATTACAGTAACTTGTCCAGAGCCTTTTTATTTTATGTCGGTTATATGATTGAACTAATTCACTTGTTTTTATTGACTTAATAAAGAAACAACCATTGTAAATCAACTTGATAATCATATGTCAGAGATTATATTGTCGATGATAGTCACATTTAAACCCAGCAACACTTTTTCAGACACCAATGCCTAGAGAATTCGGTAACAGTGCTTTCGAAACTTTATTTATGTTATATAAATATCTCAGTAGGTTAAGTTCTCATAATTTACTTGAACTTGAATTTGATGTGATAGGATCAATTACCAACATAAAATCTATTTATACCACTTTTATTCCAAGGTTGTTGAAAGGGTAAAAATTTAAGCTGCATTTCGTATGATGACATTGCGATTTTAAATGCATACTCCAAAGGTTGAGAAAATTAATTAAAATAAGGTGCAGTATTATTTATGATATGTATGATAACTAAAATATGGCGCCGAAAGTTAGGTTCCATTACAGCAATATTAACCACAAGTTAAGGGTATGTTAGATCGTGTTACGTGGTAAGCATTTTATTATTGGGGAAAAGGTACATATCAATATAGACTTATATTAGGCAAGTGTATTTTCATCTTAACGCATGTGTCACTTGTACACGTGTTATAATCTGTAATGTGTGTGCTCATTTGCAAATTCCCAAAGCTTACACTTGAAAATGTATGTAAACAGTATATCCAAAGGACATTTAAACATATGTTCTTGTAAGAATAAGAATTAGCTCATGCATTATTAGCACGGTCTACAAGAGTTACCAGAGTTTCCATCTAAATATCACGGAATACCACCATAACCATGCATCACCATAACGAATACTCGACTGATGTGTATGTGCGAAATGTTATTGCCATAGCACGTATATCAATATGTTTTAAAGGGTCATTTTTGACACCCTATATAATTTATTAAGATAACACTATATTACAGTTAATCTTTGACTTGCGATTTACTGGCAATCCTAAGCTAAAACTTTTATCATAAGATAGTGCCTGATACTTGGTCGTTGGATTTGGGCCAATCTGGGCTATCTTCTGAGTTCATAAATTACCTGAGCCCTTTTATTTATGTCGGTTATATGATTGATCTAATTCAGTTTTTATTGACTTCTGAATGAACTTGATAATCATATATCAGAGATTATTTTGTCAATGACAGTCACATTTAAAACAAGAAGTACTTACGAACTTTGTTTAATTATGTTATATAAATATATGAGAAACTTATTTAATAAGATACAGTATCATGTGGCTTTAAATAACTAAAATATGGCGCTAAAAGTTATTCTCATCTAAACGCATGTGTCATTTGTACACGTGTTACTATCTGTAATGTGTGTGTTCATTTGTAAAATTACAAAGCTAACACTTTAAAATGTATATAAACAGTTATATTTCCATATATCCGAAGGACATCTACACACATGCTGTTGCTAGAATAAGAATAATATCATGTTTGTTATATCAAGACCTACCAGATTTTCACCTGATTTTAGCTGTGATAAAGGTGCAATATTGTGGGTTTTTGTGTACGGGGCTATATACTGAACACCAAAAAGAAACGCACACAAGTTTAAATTTGATTTTTTTCTATCGATTTATCCATTTATTAGCAGAAAACATAACTGACATCTGCCGATACAACATTACACACTTTGCTCTGTGCAAAATAAATCCTTTAATAAATAGTTATCTCGGTTAATCATAAAACCCCAATTATAAGAGTAAGTAACTAAATAAGTAATAGTTTATTTAAGTGTCACATATCAATTATACAACTATAAACATATAATACAATTGACAATTGATACCAAGCCATTTTATGGCGTATGCGACCCTATGTTTTGCATTTAACGTTTACAGCATATAACATAGTTAATATGATACATAGCGTGCGCATTATTAAAAGATTAATGTATCACAGTTGATCTACGCCTCCCGTTCATTTTACAATAACGTAGATATTTTTTTAGTCTGTAAAATGTCAACTTTCATTTAAAAAGATTAGTTTTTTTCAGAATCGAACATAGATTTGAAATTGCTGTGTACATCAAACACATTTTGAAACAGCTCGTGTCTTAATGCTCTTTAGAAGCTGCAATAGATCAGGAAGTGCGTTTCATCCTTTATGGTGGACGTTTTACAGCAGAGACACAAGCCATCCTTTACAGGTGGTTAGGCTTAGTGAATCTATCAATTTCAATGGCTAAGGGCAGATTACAACTCCTAAATCGAGCAAAAATGCATTGGTGATCCCGTCCCATTTTTGATTTAGCATAACACTCTGTACTTAAGGTGGTTTTGTATGTTCTGTATTAACGTATGTTTTCCATTGGATTCCTCTCTGCCTTTACATAACATACTATCTTTTCAGTGCTGTTGATCTTTTTTTTTGTCTATTTTTTCTCTAGCAAATTTAAGACAAATTGTTAGCTGCGTCGCCTTGGCGAAACGCAGGTCTAGTACTGGGTCCACTCTGTCCACCCATCCGCTTGTTCATCCATTAATCCATCGAGGCACCTCGTTTGTGTAATCTGTAAAGTCAAAAGTATTCATTACTTTATATTGAAACGCTGTACAATTATTGTTCACACATTGAAGATGTGCTCTTCTTTTTTATGCACAATTCATGGATATTTGCTTATTTTTTTTGTTGTTGTTGAACTAAGACATTTTTTGTCCAAAATGCTTAGATGGTGTCTGGTTTGTGTTATCTGTAACTCAAGCAGTTTTTATTCATTTACATTGTATATTCAAACTTTGTATGATACTTGTTCTCACATTGAAGATGTGCACCTCCTATTTTGTGCACATTTGGTAGTATTTGTGTCGCCTGCATAGCATGGTCGACACATAGAGATCATGACTTGGTCGGCGTTGGCTTTGTCCGCGCGTCACATTTTTGGTCTCCGACCAATAAATTTTGAAGTGATGCATCAATTCCATTCAAAGTCTTCAAAAGGGTAAAACATCATTAAATACAGGTCAGGTTCGAAAAGGTAGGTCACCCGCAAAATTCCGACTGAGTTATGGCCTTTTTTACTTAGATTTTTGGCTGAAATGTGGTTTCCAATCAATAACTTTGGAAGGGATGCAATAATTTCATTCAAAGTTTACAGATGGGTAACGCATCATGAAATACAGGTCAAGTTCAAATTTGGAGGTCACCCGCAAACTTTTGACTGATTCATGGCCCTTTTTTCTTAGGTTTAGGCTAATGCAAAAGCTATATTGTTTTTTTCTGGAATAAACTTCACATTTCTCCAAAACTATTTTATCTGACCACTTCTCACTCTAGGCCATGATTACCCATTACCTGTACATAAGCATAACAGTGATTAAAATTTAACCCACCCCCTGACCCCTTAGGTTGGGTCAAATATTTAAATTTCGCAATAATATTTTTCCTGAAATTTCTCATGCTGACAGAGGTACAATAAATATGAAACATATCAACATGATTTTAGATCGAAGGTCTGGGTCCGTCCCCCTCGGTGGACTAAGGGGTGGGGCAGAGGCCACAATTCGTTATTTTTAGAATATGTTCATGTTGCATATCAAATTATAGAAAATGACGCATGCAGCAACATGGTAACAAATATTATGCCCGCAGACACTTTTCCCCTGACCCTGCGGTTGGGGTCAAAAGATCAAAATTCAACTTTTTTTCAGAATATGGTCGTGTTGCATATCAAATTAAAGGGAATGACGCATGCAGCAACATGGTTGCAAATATTCTACCCGAAGACCCTCTCCCCCCCCCCCTGACTCTGGTGATGGGGTCAAAAGGTCAAACTTAAACTTTTTCAGAACATAATCATGTTGCAAGAGAAATTAAATGGAATCACAAAAGTATTTAACTCACAGACCCCCATCCCCATCGACCCTGGGGGTGGGGTCAAAATGTTAAATCAATGCAATACTTAGTATCATTTTATTTTTTTAATCATCTTGACGAGGAAGAGAGATATGGTTGCTTTACTTTAACTGTCTTCCTGATGTTTTGTGACAATTGGTGTTCTGTTGCTCTTCCTCAAGGTGCCGTGGGATGGTCTGACGTGTGTGAGTGTGGTATTTCATTTCATACTCACTTACTTTTCACTAATTGTCAAGGTATATGATGGACACCGTATTTTAAAAATAAATAATTTATCATTGATTTAACCATGAAATATTACTTATTAAATTACTCAGAGAGAAAACTACTAAGTTACTAAAACAAGGCTTTTGGTATTATAAAATTCGTTAAGCATATACTTAATTCTACCATAGACATTTAGGGTTGATTGTGTATGCAATGTAGGTTCAAACGCTCTTCTGCAGCTTGCAGTGTATGGTGATTATAAATTCAAAATAATCGTTGGAAAGCCTACTTTTACAGATCAGTTCTAAAGGATACTAGTAGTGAAACGTTATTAAAAAGGTTGATATAATATGGATATTATAGGCAATCTGCATGCTTGTAATTAAAAACCCAATCACGGTTTATAGCAGCTTTTGTTTCTTCTTTAATTTCACGACGGAGGGTCGGCCTGTCTGTGAGTCAGGAACCATTTTCAGTGTTTCGTCATAAAATGTTTATATGATTTAAAAAATTCTCCTCTGATAATGCATTGCCTAAGTTAGAAGGCCTTCATTCGAGCTAACCAATATTTGTGTTTCGGTTGTTGTTTGTTCATTGTTTAATATTGCTCCCATTGTGTGTTGTGTGTGTGTGTGGGGGGGGGTCCTTGCTTTGTGGCATTGTTCTTGGCGTCCTTTCTAGTTTAGCAATTATCTTGCTGTGGAAGAGAGAGAGCTGGTTGTTTTACTTTTATTGTGATGTTGCTGTCTATGTTCTGTGGCTCGTAGGTTGGTCTGCAGACTGTGATTTGGGCATTTCCTGGTCATATTTACTTACTTGTTAATGGTTTGCAAACAAAATATTCACAGGCTAGCCTGCTTCTAACATGCATGTCTTAAGGTCAGTCTACCAAAGGACAAGTAGTATTTCCTTATGTTTATAGATAAATGTACCTAGTATGGATTAATCCAGTTCACTACACGGACAATTTCATTTCAGAAATAAAGGACCTAAAACGAAACACTGAACAATATTTTCTTTCTAGTACCGCTGAAAAGAAACATAAAAGCCATTCCACAAGAAGAAATCCATATATTTTCGTAACCCTATTGAAGTATTTGAAAAATTTAGAGAATACTAGGTGGGTGTCTTTTGATATCAAGTTTTGAAAATTGTTGGCATCGCGAGGCCCTGGAGGGGGGCAGTAACCCATATCTCTTTAATTATTTTGAAAAATATCCCATATCCCTAAAATAAATATTGCAAATATCCCCAAAATTAGTAGCAAATATTTTACCCACAGACCCCTGCCCGCCCCCAACCCTGGTGTTTGGTCGAAAGGTTGAATTTCAACTTTTTCAGTACACAGTCATGAAGCATATCAAAATAAATGGAATCACAAATGCAGCAACATGGTAGCAACTATTTTACCTGCACCCCCTCCCCTCCAACCCTGGGGGTGGGGCCAAAAGGTCAAAATCAATAGGTCGTGTTACATATCAAATTAAAGGGAATGTCGCATGCAGCAACATGGTAGCAAATATTTTACCCGCAGACCCCCTGCCCCCCGCGACCCTGGAGGTGGGGTCAAAAGGTCAAAATTTAACTTTTTCAGAACATGGTCATGTTGCATATCAAATAAAATGGAATCATAAATGCAGCAACATGGTAGCAAACAGTTTACCCTCAGACCCTTTTTTCTCTTTTTGTTTGAACCGTTTTCTTTTACTCATGGAATATTCAATTAAATAATTTCAGCGTATATACCTCGTGGGTGTTTCTTTGTTTGTTCAGTATAATTGCTTTGATTGTTTCGGATATTTTTCAAAGGACAAAGTAGCTTTTGGAATTATGATGCCAGTGCGATGCATGTTAATTAATCATTTAATTTAAAACGTGTAAAAACATTTGTGATCAAAGAAATTGTAGTGGCAGAGTGCTAGACACGAGATTGAGGGATCGTTGGTTCGAGACTCACTGAATACACCGCTGGTTCAAGACTCGCTGAATACACCGCTGGTCCGAGACTCACTGAATACGCTGCTGGTCAGAGACTTACTGAATACACCGCTGGTTCAAGACTCACTAAATACACTGCTGGTCCGAGACTCACTGAATACTCTGCTGGTCAGAGACTTACTGAATACACCGCTGGTTCAAGACTCGCTGAATACACTGCTGGTTCAAGACTCACTGAGTATACCGCTGGTTCAAGACTCACTGAATACACCGCTGGTTCGAGACTCACTGAATACACCGCTTGTTCGAGACTCACTGAATACACTGCTGGTTCAAGACTCACTGAATACACTGCTGGTTCGAGACTCACTGAATACACTGCTGTTTCAAGACTCACTGAATACACCGCTGGTTCAAGACTCACTGAATACACTGCTGGTTCAAGACTCACTGAATACACCGCTGGTTCGAGACTCACTGAATACACTGCTGGTTCAAGACTCACTGAATACACCGCTTGTTCAAGACTCACTGAATACACCGCTGGTTCGAGACTCACTGAATACACTGCTGTCTGAGACTCACTGAATACACTGCTTGTTCGAGACTCACTGAATACACCGCTGGTTCGAGACTCACTGAATACACTACTGGTTCGAGACTCACTGAATACACTGCTGTCCGAGACTCACTGAATACACTGCTGGTTCCAGACTCACTGAATACACCGCTGGTTAAAGACTCACTGAAAACACTGCTGTCCAAGACTCACTGAATACACTGCTGGTTCAAGACTCACTGAATACACTGCTGGTCCGAGACTCACTGAATACACTGCTGGTTCAAGACTCACTGAATACACCGCTGGTTCGAGACTCGCTGAATACACTGCTGGTTCAAGACTCACTGAGTATACCGCTGGTTCAAGACTCACTGAATACACCGCTGGTTCGAGACTCACTGAATACACCGCTTGTTCGAGACTCACTGAATACACTGCTGGTTCGAGACTCACTGAATACACCGCTGGTTCAAGACTCACTGAATACACTGCTGGTCCGAGACTCACTGAATACACCGCTTGTTCAAGACTCACTGAATACACCGCTGGTTCGAGACTCACTGAATACACTGCTGTCCGAGACTCACTGAATACACTGCTTGTTCGAGACTCACTGAATACACCGCTGGTTCGAGACTCACTGAATACACTACTGGTTCGAGACTCACTGAATACACTGCTGCCCGAGACTCACTGAATACACTGCTGGTTCAAGACTCACTGAATACACCGCTGGTTCAAGACTCACTGAAAACACTGCTGTCCGAGACTCACTGAATACACTGCTGGTTCAAGACTCACTGAATACACTGCTGGTCCGAGACTCACTGAATACACTGCTGGTTCAAGACTCACTGAATACACCGCTGGTTTAAGACTCACTGAATACACCGCTGGTTCGAGACTCACTGAATACACCGCTTGTTCGAGACTCACTGAATACACTGCTGGTTCGAGACTCACTGAATACACTGCTGTCTGAGACTCACTGAATACACTGCTGGTTCAAGACTCACTGAGTATACCGCTGGTTTAAGACTCACTGAATACACCGCTGGTTCGAGACTCACTGAATACACCGCTTGTTCGAGACTCACTGAATACACTGCTGGTTCGAGACTCACTGAATACACCGCTGGTTCGAGACTCACTGAATACACTACTGGTTCGAGACTCACTGAATACACTGCTGTCTGAGACTCACTGAATACACTGCTGTCCGAGACTCCCTGAATACACCGCTTGTTCAAGACTCACTGAATACACTGCTGGTTCGAGACTCACTGAATACACCACTTGTTCAAGACTCACTGAATACACTGCTGTCCGAGACTCACTGAATACACTGCTGGTTCAAGACTCACTGAATACACCGCTGGTTCGAGACTCACTGAATACACTGCTGGATCAAGACTCACTGAATACACTGCTGTCCGAGACTCACTGAATACACTGCTGGTTCAAGACTCACTGAATACACTGCTGGTTCAAGACTCACTGAATACACTGCTGGTTCAAGACTCACTGAATACACCGCTGGTTCAAGACTCACTGAATATACCGCTGGTTCGAGACTCACTGAATACTCTGCTGGTTCAAGACTCACTGAATACACTGCTTGTTCGAGACTCACTGAATACACTGCTGGTTCAAGACTCACTGAATACACTGCTGGTCCGAGACTCACTGAATACACTGCTGGTTCAAGACTCACTGAATACACCGCTGGTTCGAGACTCACTGAATACACTGCTGGTTCGAGACTCACTGAATACATCGCTTGTTCAAGACTCACTGAATACACCGCTGGTTCGAGACTCACTGAATACACTGCTGGTTCGAGACTCACTGAATACACCGCTGGTTCAAGACTCACTGAATACACTGCTGGTCCGAGACTCACTGAATACACTGCTGGTTCAAGACTCACTGAATACACCGCTGGTCCGAGACTCACTGAATACACTGCTGGTTCGAGACTCACTGAATACATCGCTGGTTCAAGACTCACTGAATACACCGCTGGTTCAAGACTCACTGAATACACTGCTGGTCCGAGACTCACTGAATACACTGCTGGTTCAAGACTCACTGAATACACTGCTGGTTCGAGACTCACTGAATTCACCGCTGGTTCAAGACTCACTGAATACACCGCTGGTTCAAAACTCACTGAATACACTGCTGGTTCGAGACTCACTGAATACACCGCGTTGAGCACTTTATAATTCGCTTGTACAAGTTTGACCCAGGAAATGCCCCGACATGACTGAAATGTTGGCTCGCACGTACAGAACTGGACACAAACATCATACAAAAGCATTATCCGAGGTTATTGTGAATTTCATCTACACGGGTAGCATTAGCATGCCACAATGAGTGCACCATTTGATAGAATATGTACTATAACATCTAATTTCTTACGAAGTTTTTCTTATAACTGGATAATAGATAATTTCTTGGATACAGTAAAAAGCAAAAAAGGAAGTCTGTTTGAAATGCTCAATTTAGCAAGCTACGTGTAGTGCATATCTCCAGATAAAATAAATAACTGATCATTGTATTTTGATATTTCTGAACCAAAATGTCCATGTATGTTGTAGTTATGCAATGAGACGATTCTTTTGAGCGCACAAAACACGTTTAAACTGATGAATAAGACAATTATTTACGTATTTATATACACTATTTAAATTTTAAGCTCACATATTTTGCTTATCCGATCCTATGGTAGTCGTGTGGATTAACTAACGTATATGGTCAGCTTATGCGGTTTTGGTACATGTCATATATATGCATACATATACATTTATTCTTCAAACTTGTATCGCAACTTTCTAGTGACGGTTGTTATGCCCGACGGGGTTTACTTGTCGAATTTCTTTTGCTCCCGGATTCAGTTTTATGTACTGTTGAGTCCTAATCTTTGCTTTCTCTCCTTTTTTATATCTTGATTTTTATGTTCTAGGAGATGATGCATGGATAAGTTAGGGGTCTTTTATGCAGACCGAACATCTATGTATCTTGACCCACATCTGAACTAACAGTGAGTTTGGCGCTGTGAAACCGGTTTAAGCCCTCCAGTAAAATATTTTTTACTGACCGTTCGAAGGCAGTACTTCTTTTGTGGATCATTTGTGTTATTTATGTCTAGTGCTTTTCATGCTTTCGCGTCTGATCATAGCTGTCTTATGTTTACCTGCTGGGAAAGGGCTGACCTCTTGGCTTAATTGTGTTTTTGTCACTTTTCATTGTGGTATCCTGGGTCAGGTGTGGCACTTGATTGTATCAATTCCTGATCTTTGTCGCCTTTCTTACTTAGGCGCCTAGCTTTTTGTTAGATCCTATTGTAACATTTTTGGTGTGTAGGTACTTTAAGTCATGTATTGGCATATATGTGTCTAAATTCTGCAGTTATGAAAGATATAAGTGACCTATTAATTTAACTCTGGATATTAGGGTTAAAAGGCTCGAAACATCAACATCACAAGCTTCTGATTAATATAGCTTAAGTACATCCATTAAACTAGAAATGTCCTGGTGCAAACACTTAAAGCTGCATACTCTGTAACTATGAACATTTTTCGAAATTTTTTATTTTCTTTTTAAATCATTTGTAAAAGTAGAATTAAGCTATGTTTTCACAATGAAAATGTTCAGTACAGCTGAAAACTGCATTGAAAAGTGAATTATCTTACCAAATAGGTGTATTTTTCTCTTGTTGGTAATTATTTGCGTCCCTCCAATAATTCTAGACCGTTGAATTTTAACATAAATGCAATTGTTTTGATAGTGATAACTTGCTAAGATTTACGAAAATGGTAAAATGTTTATCTGAATTTGAGTATTTTTACTGTGTTCTTGAAAAATAAAAACATTATTTTTAAAATTAGAAGATCAAAAGTTACAGACTATGCATCTTTAAATGCCAGCTGGAAGGCCATTAGAATGAAGAAATATAGAGGCACTAAGCTTTAAATTAGAATGTTGGTCAGATGATTTTGACCAAGATTGTAATGCTGAACTATATTTCAAGACACTGTGGATTCAGATCAGCTGGCTTGTGGCGAGGGTGTCTGGTCAGTGCTGCACTGTTTATATTTTGAATTGAGGTGCATGCCACCGTTAGGCGTCAATAGAAAGACAATTGGATCGAAACAGAAATCAGTTAAATGTAATCAGCATTGCAAGGGTTTGACTGGATCATATATAATTGTGAATCTCACTGCCAAGGTGACAGGGATCATTTCGACCAATCAAAATGGCTCTATTGACTGAAACTACTACCAATGACCAATGGAGTGGCTGTGCTTGCCAGATGCTTCTACGAACAGGAGAAATGCATGATATGATTGGAAATACCTCAAAACTGGGGTGCTCCTCTACCTATCTCAGTTTTTGGCTTGACTCCAGAGAGTGAATTTGGAAAAGGGTTTCGGAAGTCAGGTTTCTAAAAATTGTTAATTAAAAATAAATAAAAATCACTCCAGTTTAGGACTTGTAAAATAAATTTGTCAAAATTCAGGGTCTTTAAATATTGACTCTAAAAAAGAACACAACACGAAGGAATAGAAACAGTATAACACTAGTTATTTTGGTTGCCGTTCCCAGTATAGAACAGAATCAGTGATTACCGTAGTATCTTTACCTTTAGGCCCTCTCAAATGTTTTAGGGAGCAGAAGAACAAGGGAATTTAATTCATGGGATCAAGGAACATAGGCCAACTGTTGATGGAAACGGTGGAACAGATACGATAATGGCGAACAGAAACAAAAAATTAAATTCAGGGACTAGGGGATCAAGGCAATTAATTTCAGTGGAATACGCGAACAGATTTCTCCACTGGAAGGTCTTCAATCTTGTACTCTAGCTGATGTAATAAGTACGAAAATCAATTTAATTTCCTAAAATTTCGAACACTCTTCTCGTTCTACTGTCAAATTAAATGTTGTTTTTCATGACTGCTTCTCAGAATAACAAACAAGGAAGACTGTTCGGAAGCAGTCCGACCTGTGCCTGCGCTGTTTTTCTCGGCCTTTTTGGCAGCCAACTAGTGTTTGGAAATCTGGTTGTGATCCAAATGGTACCCTTTATATTGACAAAAACTATGGGAACCAAAAATGAATTTTATCATCTTGAAATAGGTTGAATGTACTTTCGTGAAATTAAAATATCTGCCAAATAATTATCATGGTTTCTGGCTAATTAAAGTTTGGCACCATAAGTTTCATGGTTTGTATAGGAGCAAGCTGTATTGAGCCACGAATGAGAAAACCAACATTATGGCTGTGTGTCACAAGAACCCCCTGATCCAATTGGAATTGCCTCAGCCAATTCCGCGAAATTCCGTGGAATCAGACCACGGATGTACACTGAAGGACTTTAAAAACGCAAAAAAAACGAAAATTATTATTTTTTGCATCCAGAACATTTTTAGCCTTCTTTAACAGATAAAAACGGATGGTAACGACACTCTGCTTATATCTATACCCAATCTATACCCAATACCGGTGTTTTAATACACTCTGGCTACCACCAACAACGCATCTCTGGTTTACTATGTTTTGCACGTGGCGTCCCCAAAAATCAGTGATGCAAAATATTTTATCATTTCGCATGTAGCTTGTAAGTATACATGTATAAAATAACACAGCAGCTTTAGTTTTATAGTTTTATTATTCATGACACGTTTGTCTGAACATGAACGATCTGGCGCAATTGGAATGTTAAAAGCTGGGGTGCGTGTTTCTGACATCGCCAGATATCATAATTGCCATCCGTCAACTATACAGCGCCTCAGAGATCGTTACCAGGCTACTGGGACAGTTAAAGATCGACGCAAGTCTGGTCAGCCAAGAATGGCTACCGGCGTTAAGCAGCAACTTACGTCGATTGTGTATCGACGATGTTTACATCGACGATATCCGTTCTGTCTTGCTACTGTCAGTGTCAGGGGAATAGTAGGGCTCCAAGGGTAATTTGTTTTAGATTTTTTACTAAAAATGTTTTATCACAATAACTTAAAATCGTGTCCAATTTCTATACAAGTTTCAAATTGAAATAATTTTTTTTTTTTTTTTTGTGGCCGTGTTCCTTGGCTGTACCAGTACTGGCCGGGTGGATTTATGCTTTTTGTGGTTCTATGTCCAGGAACTCCCGAAGGCTCAACTGGTAGTGGTTCTGGTTTTAAAGCGTCTCAGAAGACGGGGCAACGGCTTAAAGTCTCATCCGACAGACTGGGAGAAGCCGGGAATCGAACCTGCGACCCCTGGTTTACAAGACATAGGTAACTTTAGAACCATAGGGTATTGCTATTTGATAGACTGTTGCCCTAACACTATATATTATTTTGACATAAAATTTTAAACATGTTTTGCTGACATATTGATGTTCATTTTTGCCAAATCTCAATACAATTGAGACATTAAAAGTTAGTAAATATTATTAATTTCGATTTTGCGTTTTTAAAGTCCTTCAGTGTAGATCGAGGATCTACTTTGATAATGCGGGTGATAACGTGACGCTGACGTTATATAACGTGACGCTGACTTAACATAAACCATATTTACACAATAACAAGTGTGATTGCAGCAAAACAATTGGCTTAAATGTTTTTTCAATAAAATAGCGATATGTTATTGAAAAATACATAAACTTCATTTATCCTGCTGATTAAACTTTTCGGGTAATCAGAAAAATGGATTTTTATAGGGCTGAACCCTCATGCTACAGAACTAATTTTCCTAACGCCAGTTCCAGCTAACAAAATGGAGCTTTTTCGTACAGTGCGCCTTACATACACCCGAGGCTTGATTCGATTCTCGAACTGTGTCGGAATTTCCCGACTGAGTCTGATTAAGAATCATCACTGTCCCCATGGAGAAAGCTTGGATCCTTTTTTTACCGACTGAGTGCTCAGCGATGTCTCTGATCAGACCGGGTGGATGCACATGCTGAGCTGAGTCTTCACTGGAAGCACTCTATTACATTGGTCCTGTCATGTCATGACTCAAGCCCGGGTACATACGATGTTGCTGATTAAAGAATAGTCTTGAAAGAGTCATTGCTGTTCACAGGCTCCAAGGTTATAAAACGTTTTTCATGCTCAACTCAGCTGAGCACGAAATTTATCCTGCTCATAAACTTGTTAAAATGCCGACAATCGTTGGCATTTTAACATCGATTAGCATGACAAATACAACACCTGATATACTTAAAGCAAGAAACGTCTTCATTTGCTAGCATTTTAGTTTTATGAGCAGTTGAAATTCTCATGCTCAGTTGAGTTGAGCATGAAAAATGTTTTATAATCGTTGTGGTCTGATCTTGCAGAACAGAAATTAAGGAAGCGTTTAATGTAGGGTAAAGCCGGGTAAATTCGGACATCAGGTAAATTCGGACACACGTTTGCAAACAGTGGAAATCCAGATGAGACGGCTCGTTATGAGCCGTCTCATCAGGATGTTCACTGTTTGCTTAGTTTATTTATTATTTATTCCAATAATTGAACTATGAAACAAACAAAGTGGCTGTCCGAATTTAGCTGTCTGTCCGAATATACCAGACTTTACCATAATGTTTCGTGAATATGCGATAAGTGTCACATTCTCGTTTGTTGCTACAAATGAGGCAACTCAATAAAATGAGTATACGCCCAGTGAAGACTGGCATCAACCCAGTCTGACCAGGATCTGCGCGTTGCACCCAGTGGGTACCTAAGGAACAAAGCTTTGGTCACACGCACAGCGAAGACTCTGATTAGGCTGAGTTGATGCATAGGTTGAGCTGAGCCTTCTTTTAAGATACGGCCACATTAGTAGTAATGGGGGCACTATGGGCCCATAGTGCCCCCCAATACTACTAACATTAATTGATGGTTTTCTCATATCGTAGCTTAAATGTAAGCTTCACATAAGTCCATTTTAAATTATCAGAGCCGTGGCATGTGATTTCCAACAATCTGGCATTATAACAAGTGTAGACTCAGGCGAGCCTGTGCAGCCTCCTTTTAAGCAGAGAAACTCCAAATGATGTTCAGTCAGTAGCTTAACACACATTGCATATTCAAGCGACTAGCAAAGGCTCTGACCAGACTGCACGTATGCGCAGGCTGATCTGAAGCTTTGCTGATCGCACATACCACATTGTTGGAAATCTCATGTCGCGGCTCAATTCCTTTTTTTAATAAAATGTTTTGAGATATCTGTAATATTGAAACAAACTGGTGAAACTTTAAAGAGTCGCATTTTGTTTAGCCAGTCGAAGACATTGTCACTTCCAATATACATTTCCCCTACTGTAAAATCGGAAATTTTCGCGAGAATTTTATTTTCGCGACTAGCGTTAAAAGACATATTTGCGACGTTTAAAATTCGCAACTAAGGCATGATTTACCTATATCAGTAAACTACAGAGTGTTTTCACCATTTCGCGATGGTTTTGTATTCACGAAACTTCGCATATGCGAAGTTTCGCGAATATAAAAACCTCGCGAAATTTTCCGAATTTACAGTAATCGTTTTTTGTGAACAAACTATATTTACCACTGTGTAGAATATGCAAACAAAATTCACATTAGACACTGGGATCAATATGCGTTAATAGTACACTTTTTCGTAATATCAAACTAAACTTAGAGTTATCAAAACAAAAGTGAGTATGAAAAATAAAGCAAGGTTGATATAGAACAATATACTATCAAGCATGTGTGCAGTGTCTGCCCAGGTTATTCTAGGCACTTCATCTTTATTTAGCATTACATCAACAGACGTAAGCTGTTCTACTTTTCTTTTGGTTTGTTTATCAATTTTGACAGATGGGTCAATCGATGTTACTTTGTTTGTTGCTTTCTTCTTGTATAACACATATCTGATGGTTAGATGCTTGAGAACACCTGTCACTGGATGCGTTTTGCGTATCATGTTACATAAAGCAACGCTTGCAATGACGTCAAACGCTGTTACCACGTTGACTATCGATGTTGCTAATGAATAGCATGACGTTGTAAGCGAGCTACGTGGTAACTCTTCACTTAAAGTTGACGTGAGAAAAACAAATGCGAGTAAAACTGCCATAGCGAAGGATATTCTTTCTCCTGAATCTAAAGGTACTACAAATATCACAGTCGCTGTCATGTATAAGATATACAGTGGAATGATGTGATGCACCAATGTAAACAAATATCTTCGGCGGTAAATCAGACGTTTCTCAAAATATAACACAGGTAATTCAGTAATCGCTTCAGTTATGGAGAGAACATTTAAATCGCAGGATATTAGTTCCCATTCCCCATGCTCTCCGTAAGCATGTATATCCTGCGCTGTAATAGCTATGAGCTCTATTTCTGTAGCATAATGTTAAACGGAAATGGCATGTATTGCACACTCATGCACGTCAAACGGATAGCGAAATATATTTAGTTTGCAAAAGCCTCTGAGATTATTCGCGACTAACCAGGTAACTTGGCCATCAGCAAATACCCAAATATTAGAGGAGACCACGTCAATGTCGGAGCCATCATACTGGGCAAAGTAGGGCGTCCAGATGTCATCGGAGGTGAGGGTGATATAAGTGAGACCGTTGAAACTGGTTACGTTCCATGTCAGCTGTTCATCTGTCCATACACCATAAAAGTATCCATATGTGTGCAGTTTACCAGTGGTGATTTCCAGATCATTCAAACCAGCAATTCCTATGAAACCAGCGATCTACAAGAAAAGGCAATACTATATTACATGCGAATCAATGATGTATCACACCATTTC
Organism: Loripinus fragilis; assembly: GCA_964019695.1. Taxonomy (NCBI): domain Eukaryota; kingdom Metazoa; phylum Mollusca; class Bivalvia; order Lucinida; family Lucinidae; genus Loripinus; species Loripinus fragilis. Next base: position 102,542,172 of record OZ026518.1, read on the forward strand.
CTTGACTGGAAATATATCAAGTGAGCAGGTATTTTGCCGCTAAACGTACAATCAAATGCTGACAGTGAAAGGTGACAAAATATAATGCTATATTTACACAAATTGCAGCGAATATTTTGGTGTATCCATGCAATATTACATGATACATCAATACATGACAGTACTACTCTTGACCCATGACTTTGAAAACATAAGGCTTCATTCACTTTTAACACATCGCTCGGGACATGGCGAAAATTAAAGCATAAAACATGTTTGATCCCTATACATGTATTGTCTTTCAAAAGATAATGTGCGCTACAGAAACTGGCTGAAATGCATTTGTTCTGTCTTAAAAGCACATTTTCAGAATGACCGACAAGTAGAATATTCAGAGCAGAGATAATAAACTATCAGTGACCATCTGGTTCTCAGACAAGCAGGGGTTCCAATATGGGGTATATAGTTGTAGAGAGTAATGGTGACATGCTCATAGGAAAAAGCAGCAACAACAGAATAATATTTGATTTGACATGTGCCAGGAATGTTTAACTTATTTTCATTTTTCAAAATTCATCCTGAATATAGTGGTTAACGCTAGGGGGTAATTTTGTTAATACCAATAATATAGACACGGATGAAATGATGCAGTTCATTAAAGATTTTATCGGTCTGGTGAAATAATCTAAAAGTAAGCGATTATGTCCAGGAAATACCACACTGCAGATCTGCCCACGGTACGTGGGGAAGAGTCACATGACACTAACAGTCACAAGACAGCAGGTAGACAATTAAAGAAAATCAGCAAGATGATTGCAAAACTAGAAAGGACTAATTAATGTATTGCAACAGACTGCATGCTGGATGGTCAACCCAATCACAGTTGGTAACTTTTCTGTCCTCTTAAATTGCACGCCGGTGGTAGGACCTCAGACTCTACATGACGTTTCGGACTTTAAAACTTATCTTATTGATGAGATGGTAGGGGCCTGATTCTTTGGCTGTTGTCGGACCCACCGGGGTTACCTGTTTGATTTCTTTTGCTCCAGTATTCAGTTTTATTTACTGTTGAGTCCTTATCGTTGCTTTATCTCCTTTTTTGCTTGAATTATATGTTCTTGAAGATGATGCATTGATAAGTTAGCGGTCTTTCATGCAAACCAAACATCTATGTGTCTTGATCCACATCTGAACTAAGGGTGAGGTTGGCGCGCCGTGAAACCAGTTTAAACCCTCCAGTAAAATATTTTTACTGACCGAACCAAGGTGGTCCTTCTTTTGTGGATCATTTATGTTAGTTCTGTCTTGTTTTGTTATGCTTTCGTGCGCGTCTGTTTATTGATGCCTTGTGGTCACATGCTGGGAAAGGTTTTGTTTGTGATGTCTAATTGTGAAGTTGTCACTTTCTTATTGGTATCCTGGGTCAGGTGAGGAACTAGATTGTATCAATTCCTGATATTTGCCCTCTTTATTACTTTTAATCTGCCTATCACCTTATAATCTCGCTTTGGAGTGAGCTATGGCCTTCAGCACAGTTGACTACAAACCATCATGTTAGGGTAGTAGTCTACAGAAATATATATACAGAAATAAATATGTATTGGTAATATTTAAAGAGACTAGGTCTGTAACTATGAACATTTCTCGAAAAAAAAATCTTTTCTTTTTAAATCATTTGTAAAAATAGAATTAAGTCATGTTTTCACAATCAACATGTTCAGTACAGTTGAAAACTGCATGGAAAAGTAACTTATCTTATAAAAACAGGTGGTTTCTCTTGTTTGTAATTATTTACGTCCCTCCAACAATTCTAGACAGTTGATTTTTAACATAAAATCTGTTGTTTTGAAAGTGATAATTTGTTAAAATTTACGAAAATGGTAAAATGTTTACCTGAATTTGAGTATTTTTACTGTATTCTTGAAAAATGAAAAAAATATTTCTAAAGTTAGAAGATCAAAAGTTACAAACTATGCAGCTTTAAGCTAAGTGAAGGCAAACGAAATTCATTTTATACCTGTATTATCTTGGACTGGTTTACGACTGGTCTTAAAGATCTGTCATAATGTTGATCAACTAAAAGTTGTTGTTTCAGTCGCCATATATCACTTATCGTATGACAGTCCACCAACATGGTCAACGTGAGGCTGAGTGTTGCTAAGTTTATCAGCGTCAACTTGTTACTCGACAATCTGAATTGCATTGTTTATAGTACACTTCAACAATCAATTTTCTTGTACATGTACATTCTCGTTGTCACATTCTGAAGTTTCTTTGTGGTATAAAAGTGTGAACAATAACAACTACTTAATGCAAATCGTAATAAACGATTAGCATTAAGTAAAACCAATCATATTAATGGTAAGTATAAGTCTGTGCTATCTAAACAAGATTCGCCAACATCTGTATTAATAATAAAACAGCATTAACATGGCAGTGCCTGCTTCCTTATCGAGAAAAATCTTTTAGCAAGAACTACCTTTAAAAGAAGGAAAATACATCCACAGGGAGCATATTCTCTCCTTTAGGGATAGCTCTTATGAGAATACATGTATAGATTTATTTTCTAAATTATCAAATTAAGAAACCATCAAAATTAAATTGCGTCAATAGGTCAGTCTTTAAAAGTCGCATTTTTATGCAGAGAATATTAAGTGCACTACAGTGTTCCATAAATTAAAAAAAAATCATAACAAAACGGAACCAAAACGTTGTTATCACCACTATGAGTATGATATTAGAATTTGCTCCATAAATACTTTTTACACAAATCCGTTAAAATGAAGAACAAGAACCCGGTCGGTCATCAGTATATAACATCTTGCTAAACTTGCTGAACAAAACTGTAGCATAAAACGATGCCAGTCCCATAAGGGCTTTATCTGAGCAAACGGTGTCCTTTGTCGCCAGATCATGCATCGATTTTGAAATGTTACTTTAATAGAAATGCCTTTTAGTCGCATCCACTAATTATTAACCCTTTGTATGCTGGGTAATTTTGCATGTTTTTGTCGTCTGCTTATTTTTTTCAAAGTTATCTTTTTCGAAAAAAATCTTTCAGGAATACCCCCATGGTGTCAAACAGTTTGGATCTAGATCACGCCCGGGAAAACGATATTTTCCCATGCCTGATCTGGGTCCAAACGGTTTGAAAATGTTATGAGCAGGCGATACTGGTAGGCAAAGAGTTAAGCTTTGAATAAACACATGTAATTGGGCTTGACCAGATAAATGCTTTGACATCGAAACAAAAGATTCATTAAGCCTATTTTAATAAATCACCCATTGTTTGACACTCATATGGTTTTCCTGGAAAGAAATGTAGAAAATCAGCGGGCGACAAAAAGCTTGAAAAACTTCCCAGCATGCACATATTTTTTTCTCGGGGTGTGGCGGGGTATTTATAATGATTGACATTTTGTAATGTAGAGTTTTAACCCTTTGTATACTTCTGGTTTGATACAATAAACTTGGGATAGGCTTTTGTACATATCTAGGGGATCTAGGGGTGTCTGGTTATAATTTAAAAGAAATTTTTGTATTCTTTCGTCTAAAGATCTTTTTCACCTTAAAAACAGTGTAGACCCTGATGAAAAGCAGCATTATGCTGCTTTTCATCTGGGTCCTCACTGTTTGCAAAATTACTCGTTTAGGGGTTTCCCCAATACAAAGGGTTAACATGTGTCCTCCTGTAACGTATGCTACATGTACTACGGTATCTTTAAAGATAATACACATGCTGTTACACCAAACATAGAATCTCTTCGCTAAGAAGGTATATGCTAGATATTTTTTTCTTGTTTTGCTATGTATGATGCAATTGCAGATTCGACACATGTCTAAACCAACTTTTTGCCATATTGGTCCCCTCAAAAGTTCAGACCAATTCAACAAGTGCATGCCTACATCTCAGAACAACCTTAAAACCTTGTATCAACATCAATGCGACGTCACTGACGTTTGTACGACGTTGTTTAGACTTCATGCGCCTGCTGGGATGTATCTAGCTGGTATCTTAAAATTTTCCATAAATTATACAAGAGCTAAACTGTCTGTTTTGTGTTGTTAACAGCTTACATGCAGTTATATTCGTCGTCAGTATCAGCAAAGGATAGTTTACTTTCTTAATAAACTGTGAATAATAAAGAGCAGGTTCGTCATTTATTATAGATCAAAGCAACACGAAAGCCAGACTTAGTTCGTTTTCATCTTCTCAGCGTCATTTCATGAGAGAATCCAATCGGAACTGCCTCGGCCAATTCCTCGAAATTCCGTGAAATCAGACCACGAATGTACATCGATGATCTACTTTAATAACACGGATGATATCGTGACGCTGAAGTCACAGAAACCATGTTGACACAATAACAAGTGTGATTGCAGCAAAACAAATGGTTATAAATGAAGTTATGTTTTTTTCAATAAAATATCGCTATCGCGATATTTTATTAAAAAATACATAAACTTCATTTATTCTGCTGATTAAACTTTTCGGATAATCAGAATAATCGATTTTAATAGAGCTGAACCCACATGCTACAGAACTAATTTTCCATACGCCAGTTCCGGCTAACAAAATAGAGCTTTTTGGTACATAGTACTACGCGTAATGTTTCTTATATACACCCGAGGCATGATTCGATTCTCGGACTTTCCCGAATGCCTGAGTATTCTGATCTGCGCCTCTACCATTCGTTTAAACCACGCTATAGGACCCTGACAATATGCAATGTGTTTTTTTGAGCAAACAAAATGGCGGATGGGAGCACAAGAAATGCTAACACTGGGGACCTGTTGATGTATGCTGCTTTAATTCTCACACAGGGCCAAATGGAATACACATTTAGCTCTGTATTTGTCTAGACATTGTTAGTGCACGCAACTTTGGTCCAATCGACGTCTTATGTACAACATAATTAACAAAGAAATGTGATTGAATGGCTCCGCTCATGTATTCTGCATTCACAGTGAAAAAACTTCTTCTTCAAAAGTGCCGTTTCGCTCAAATACTTTGTACATATACATCTATTTCATTACACTAAGAATCAAACTGATAAAGGGTATCTTGAACAGTATTGAATAAAACGCTTTAATTGCCTACTGTACACATACTCAAAGCTCCGAATCCGCGTACAGAACAGCTCAATTGTTTTGAGCAATACTAGACAGGTATTATGAGCACATAATTTACATTTAGCAGGTATATATTCTGAGTAAAATACTGTACGGGTGTTCCGAGTATTGAACGGTATTTTTTTATATATATCTTTTTAAGAATCTTTGAACGCACGCACTTAATTCCCACCATTGGAATTCAGATCTTTTATGTGCAACAAGGTCTATGAAGATAGCCACAGGTATTTACAGCAATTATCTCTGATGTACGTCTAGATAATTAACAATCTGTTTTGTATCATGGTCTTGGGTTTTCTCTATTATGTTGCTGATGAAATGTTTCAATTAACCCCAGCTATGGACTTGGGCCAAGGAGAAGACAGGCCTTTTACAGTATTTATCCAAACTTTACAGACAGGTAGGTCTGATCAAACAGTGTAAACTCAAGTTAGTCTACTCCCTAAAGAGCAGCCAGACTAGGGATTACACTGTTTGCGATTCCTATTAAACTGAACGAGACTTCAAATGGGTACCCAGAACACATTGGCATACAAAGTAAGAAAGAAGGCAACGATCAGGAATCGATACAATCAAGCACCACACCTGACCCAGGATACAAAATGGAAAAGTGAAAAAACCCCAATAAATATCACATACTAGACAGCCAAGATGACCACAAGGCTGCAATGGACAGACAAGAAAACAAGACAAACACGAAACATAAATAACAAAAATGATCCACAAAAGAAGCACCGCCTTGGAACGGTGGAAGGGCTTAAACTAGTTTTACAGCAATAACCTCACCCTTAGTTCAGACATAGATGTTTGGTTTGCATGAAAGACCCCTTACTTATCCAGGACGTATCTCATAGAACATATTAATCAAGATATTAAAAGGAGATAAAGCAAAGATAGGGACTCAACAGTACATAAAACCGAATACTGGCGCAAAAGAACTCCAACAGGTAAACCCCGGTGGACCTGACAACAGCCAAAGCATTGTCGTTTGCGTTTAATTGCTAATGTTACTCATATCAAACATGTTTTCTTTCACTTCGTCGTGGGAGCGCAGCAGTGGCTCAGTGGTAGAGTGCTTGACTCGAGACCGAAGGGCCGCGGGTTCGAGCCTCACCGGCGCCACTGCGTTGTGGTCCTTGAGCAAGACACATTTATCCTAGCTTAGTACTGGTTCAACCCAGGAAGACCCATTCCTATATAACTGAAAAATTGTTGATGGGACGTAAAGAATCAAATCAAACAAACAAACAAATCACTACGTCGTATGTCTTTTTTTTAAAAAAAGTTTCTTGTTAAGTTGTATCAAGCAATATTTTATCCATTTGCGGATCCAGAGAGTTTTGTCAGATGGGGTCCAACTTTGACATGTTTTTTTTTTCTTTTATTTTAGTTGAGTGGTGGGGAGATGATCGAAATACCACTATAAGCGGACCATAATTTAAATGGCGTTTCGCTGGTGTGCCGATGATGGCTCAACAATGAATGCTAGTTTGGTAGCCTTGTGACTTTTCAGGGGATCCTGACCAGTATTGCTAGGAAACCCTATAGTTTTGTATTTTTCAGTGGGGGGGGGGGGTTCCAGACCCCTGCCCCCACCCCCATCTGGATCTGCCCATGTAAATCTGTACCTGCGTAATATGTTGGCACATGAGGTCACGTGTACTTTTATTCAATATAGGTAGCAAGAATTTCAACATCGTTTAAAACTAATTAACCGCAGAGTTTAAGTTTAGCATCGGATGCTTTATGTGGTTCCTGCTGTGAACTGTGAAATGGGACCTGATTACACATGTCAATGTATCATCGACAGTTTTCTATATTATATATATGGGCAAACGAATTAAATGGATTATGACACATAACTCCATAGCTGCTGGATTAAAATAAATACAGTATAGCTGGTAAGGAGTCTTTAATTTGCGCAAACGCAGGCCTCTGCTGTAACCATGGGCGAATCCAGAGGGGGGGGGTGCAGGGGTCCGCGCCCCCCTTTAAATCACAAGTTGATTTATCTTTCCTGATAAATACTGGTAAGGGCCCATCGAGAAGCAAATAGACCCACCCATCGGGTCCAATTGCTTCTCGAATGAGGTCCGTACAACCCTATGTGTAATACGTTGATAACAAAAAAAGTTTTCAGGATCCCTCCCCACCTGACGGAATTTTCTGGATGCGTGCATGGTTACCATATATTTGACCAGGATCATCAAGATAAGCCATTGCATGAGAGACCAACAAACACGATCAGAGTCTTTGATGTGCGCACGAAGAATGAATGAGTCCTTAACTCACAATGAGCACAGAGTGATGATTCTGATCAGAATTGGTACAGACTGGTCTGAATCTTTTCTCTGGAGACACAGTCTTTTTTCATGTACTGGCTCGGTACTCAAGATAAGAGATCTAATCTGAAAATGCATGTTTTCATGCTGAACATGCAATCTACATGACTTTACCCTGTTGGAATAAATGCATATGCGGTGTACATCTGTGCTCCAGATATAGACTTCGAGCTAAAAAAAGGTCCTGCCCCCCCCCTAGGGAATTTTGCAGACATATCCTATCTTAAAGAAAATTACAAGCCGCATCTTTTAAGAGATTTTTGCACTCTGTGCTCCGGGGTGTTAGTCTCTGACAGCCTGTTACATATGTTACTGTAACAAACTAAGGAAAAAATCAAAATGAAAGTTTGAGCTACAGACAGAAGACATTAAACCATCTAATTATTCAAATTTCTTATGTAGTTTGCAAGCTGGATGCCTAAGCTACATAAAGCAGCATTTTAAACAAAATTACAGCCTTCAATGGTGTTATATGCGTTACATAGATTAAATTTCCCTTTGAAAGTTGAAATCGTGACTAACATCATTCAATTTACAGACAATTTGTGCATTTGTACAAGTGTTTTTAATCTAAGTTTACTAAAATACTCATTTGACTAATAGAAAAAACAAAGTTTGCTTTTCTATCTCAAATACATTGTTTTATATGAGCTATTAAACAACCCTACCCCCAATATAAGTATCCAATTTTGGTATCTATTATTGAAGAAAAATATATGAAAATATTTGACGCTCTTGGATATCTTACATTTTTGGCACTGTCTTGCTAATGCAATAAAGAGTCATACATTTGCAAGTTTGACATCAGGATCAGAGCACTTATTAAAGTATGTAACGTATGTTACATGGCATAATGAATGAGCTAGGAAATTGTCTTGGAAGTAAGAGATGATATTTTAGAAAAATACCATTTTTCACATGTTTTCCTATTAATATCTAGCCTCTGGTGCCTTAGTCTTAGTAATTACAGTCATTGCTGATAACAAGCCCATGGAATTGTGCTACCTATGTTATACATAACCTTTTTTATCACATATTTCCTTATGCCTATAATATTAAAATATATAGACATATAGATAGAAAATAATAGTTCTCATTTAAATGACACAATTTAATAAATATTCCTATTTAATAAAATTATTCAAAAACAATCTTTATTCAAGTCACCCTCACAATGTCTATCATTGTGTCTGCTTCTATGGCAAAATAATCACCCATTTCATCACAACCAGTAGAATCATGGCATTGTATTAGGACTGCAAACTGAGTACAATCCTGTTCCTCTCCCCCCCTTTTGGAATTGTGCAGACATATCCTACCTTAAAGAACAATTCAAGCTGCATCAAATAAGAGATGTTTGCACTCTATTAACTAGGGGTTTTGCCTGTAATGGTATGATACGTATGTTACCATATCAATTTAAGAATAAATGAATTGAAAGTCTGAGAAACAGAAAGAAGACATACTTTTGCCTCTTGGCTCTCGTTTGTGGTGTCTTCTGTGAGTTTGTCACTTTCCATTGGTATCCTGGGTCAGGTGTGGTACTTGATTGTATCGATTCCTGATCTTTGCAACCTTACTTACTTTTATATAACTATCTATTTATTTGAATTATTCATGTAGTTTGCATGCTGAATACCTTTGATAAATGAGAAGAGATTTTTTAACAAATATACAGCTTCCTATGGCGTTATATGTGTTACATTAATTAAGATTACTTTTTAAAATTGGTGATTGTGACAAACATCACTTATAAGCATTTCGTGTGATCCTCCTCTTTTGCCATCAAAAGACTTAATTTTCTTTGTATATGTGGCCAGTGCCAGCGTCAAACAACTTGACTCAGCCAAACTTGAATCCTTAGCACTCTTCAAAAGCAGAAACAGCATGTCATTGTCATGGGATCAAACACCTGATTAAATATGGGTTTAATGCCATTTAACATATATGCATACAATGGAGTATGACTCTGGTATATATCTCTTCCTGTGAAGTGGCAAGAGCAATCTAACTGCAGCTGCATCTGTATCCGTGCTAGTCAAATGATAACTTTGCTCTGATTTTGCAAAATCTATGTCTCTACCGTGTACCTCTAAGAATACTTTAAGATTTCTGACATTGGTCAAACAGAAATTTGATAGGCTGCTTTTTTGCATCATTTGCCATGGAACCTATCCAGTCTTTTGGTGCTTAAGTCCTCAGGTCTTAGATCAATAGTATTTTGCTGCGCCAAAAGAACTTTATAAGTTTTCTTTAGTTACTATGTTGACTCTTGATGGTTTTGACAGACCGTCTGAAACAATTTCTGTTACACCTTGAAAGTTATCTGGTATAAGAGAAAGAATATGAAGTTGGACATTGTCATCAATTATGTTTGCAGTAGGTTGTTTTTTATGTCAGTACATTAAAGCGTGTCTTAAAATAATGTAAAACCTATGATTTCTCAGTTTTTGCAGCCATATCATTAGCTGTTGCATTCAAAAGAAGGAAAGTGGACTATAGGTAGAATGGGATAACCAGTAGTTCTATATTATGCTCTATGGAAGATTTATACAGAGTAAACAAGTTGATAAGGTGCCTCATTTCATGATCCATTGAAAACAATGAAATTCAAAACACTTGCCTCTGACTGTGTAATCAAAAAGGATGTCACGACAATGCCCTTGCTAATTTATTATGACGAGTTATATATGTTACATCCTTTAATAAGCGCTCTTATCTTAGAAACTTAGTGAATCATTGAATTGAAAGGGTCTATTTGCGCTCTGTTCATCCTGCATTTCATTGCTTTACCTGATGTGATACATCTAGTTCGTTTATCTGAAGGGAAAGAGTTACCTCGGTTTCAGCACTCCAGAAGTACTTAGACTTCAAATAAGTTTTGAATGCTTGGGGAAAGATAATAAGTGCAGAGACATTATTAGAAAATATGTGGGTTGCATGTATGGAAAGGCTATATTTATAAAAGTTAACCAGCTAAGATATGATTCTTTATCACAGAAATATCAAGGCACATCAGTCCAGATACTCATTGCTCTTACTGGCATAGTTTTCCTCCTTGTAAAGCTTTAGTCTTTCTCCTACTTGCAGAGTATCACTTGAAACACATACTCAAAGAGCCAACTATTAGGAATTCATATCAGTTTCCGAATGTTCCATGCCATAAATGGCAAAATTGGAAAGTTGATAATGGCTCATCAATTTTGAGCGGACTGGTGGTAAAAATGAATAACAGTAAATGATTGAAATATTGTGTGATGATTCTACTAGTTGCAAGGAGGCGTGTGATTATAATGATTACCACAGAAGCAGACAACGACAAACGTGTAAAATGAGTGTTAAATCAATGAGAAATAGTTTGGACCGTTTCATTTATTGTATTTTCTTGTAAAAATGTAAAACTATCTTTTCTATTTGTGGCTCTATATTTAGCATTATATGCACAGTATTAGGAAATGTGTCCAAAAGGTCATTGATAACATCTGTAAAAACAGTCCATGGGCTTGATAATCACAAATCAATATAATTTCTAGTGTTTTGGCACCAAAGACTTATAAGTACACATTAAGTGTCCTGATCTTAAACTTAATGACATCTTGCAGATATATGAACAAGACAGACTAAGAAAATGAAAAAAATATCCACATGCTGTAATCGCTTTTATGTGTTTTACTTAAACGGTAATAACAAAATTCGCTTCTGTGTAAAACTGGGAGTAGGCCTGTGTATTAGCTCCTATAAGACAATATATTTAAGATAGAAAAGCAAACTTGGTTTTTCCTATTCATCAATTGAGTATATGTTTGTAAAATCTAATAAAACAGTTTGAAACCAAGTCATAGAAGTTGTTTAACTAAATGACGATAGCCACAATTATAGCTTTTAAATTAAAATTAGGTTCATGTAACGCACATAACGCCACAGTTAGCCGTATTTATGTTAAAGGTATATTTTTATTGAAAAATATTTAATTATGAGGACGATTCTTGTCCCTTACCTTCAGCAAGGTACTTGAAAATTTATTTTTCGTTGAAATAATAATGATAAATAAGGTGACGTAAAATCAGAGCTTTATTCTCATTGGATAATGAGTCTTTATATATATCGGATTTAAATTTGGGCGTGCACAGTTCGTATAGAGTTTGACAAAGAAAAACAGCAAAAGTATATGTTTCTGAAGTAAATATTTGTTGTGTTGAATTGACTTTGTCTATCTGCAAGTCAGAATTTTGTCGCCTGATACAACACAAAGATCCGTTTTCAACTGTGGGCGGAGAAGATCCTTGAAAGATTTAATTTTCTGATATCCAGGTGACATTTCTTCATGATAATGACATTTCAACGCTATACCATATTTCATTGTTTGATCAATGAGCGACGATCTTGGATCGAGAAGTTCTGTCAGATCTTTGAGAGACATTACCAGGGTCAACTATAGGTCTCTCCATCAGGGCGAATCCCAGTAGAGCGATATTCAAATAATTCAGATAATACAAAGTCCCTTGCCGCTTCAAAAAACTTCACTCTACTTGAGGGGTCTAAGTTCCATCTTGACAATAAATCTGACAATCTATTAGATTTCGAATCTAAATGCATAAGCTTTACTTGGAATTCATGAATAGCTGCCAAAAATGCTATCTCCCTCAAGCAATCTTGCAAAATTCAACTTTTGTTTTGCCTGAATTGACAACTTGACAAATGCTTTCATTATCACAGAACATTTGGATCTTCTTACCCTTAAAATTGCTTCCCCATAACTTTAGGCATATGACAACAGCAAACATTTCCAAAATTGTTATATGGAAATTCCTTTCTTTAAACTTGGTAGGAAAAGAAACATGAAAATATTTCCCTAACCAGAAACCTCCACATCCATGTTAACAAGAATCACTTGAACAAATTTCATCAGGCAAACACCATTCTTCATACAACATGAGTGAAACACCATTGTAGACTGGTAAGAATCGATACCACAACAGGACATCCTTCTTAACATACATTGGTATTTCAACTTGTTGATGTCTATTGGAAGTTTCTTTGTTTAAAGATTTCAACCATTTTAACATACGAGAGATAAATATCCTTCCTGGTCGAACACAAGCTGCAATGAAATTAAGTTTGCCCAAAAGAGACTGTATTCCTCTAAGAGAAGCAGTGGTTTTATCTAGTCAACTTCTAAGCAAGCAAATTACTTCATTCAATCTTTCAGGTGCAACCTCAATTGTCATTGTATTTGTGTTAAACAACACTCCTATGAAGGCCATAATTGTACTAGGTGGACAAGCTTTATTTTGTGACTCTTCAATGCCACATTTCCTTAAAACTGACCTGACTGTGTTGAAAGAAAAATGTGCAAATTCAGGAGTTTCTGCAGAGGCTAAATCATCAAGGTAGTTTAATAAACATATACCTATCTGAAACATAATAAATGCGAAGGCATTTGTCATTCTTTGACAACAGTATGCGGCAGACTTAGCTCCCATTGATATTACAGTGTCACAAAATATATGCTTTTTCCAGATAAAGAAACAAGATTGTACTGGCCTGGACAAATATTTATTTGCCGAAAAGCTTTTCTGAGGTCAACCTTATATAAATGACATTCACTGCCCCTAGCCTTTATCAGTTCTATAAAATCATCTACCTTGGGATATACTAAATCTATTTTTTCACCCAAATACTCATCTTTACTGATAAAATTGTTAACTGCCGAGCCCGGTGGAAAGCTAAGGTCCAAAATAACACGCCTTTTGGTGGTATCTTTTTTAGGTACTGTATTAAGTGGTGAAATTTTCAGGCCTGTTCGAAAAGGATTAGAATGGAAAGGTCCCAAAATAGCATTGCATTTACTTTCTTTCTCTAAATATGACACTATTTGTTCAGGAAAATCCTCTGCACCCTTGTGGTTTCTATATTTCCACCGAACCTTTTTATGAATGTCATTTAAAAGAGTTTCATTTTCTTGACAGCCTAGAGGACAGCCAAATTCCAGGAGATCACAAATTTCTCTGTCTTTATAGTTTACAAGTAAAGATCTCATATATTCAAAATTCATTCTGTAATTAACTTACAGCCTAAAAAATTTGGCTTGCCAGACTGTTTTACTCTCTCATGGGCATCTATCAAGAATCTTACTGTACCTGCATCATTGTAATATTTTGTGGCTTTACATATACTACAATTTTTTGAATGCTGACATAAATGTAAATTATTTTCCGTTTGAAATGAAGTTTTTGTTATGTTACTCTCCACCTGATCTAGCAAGGCTATATTCTTGGAATTAATTCAGGAAAAATATATCTACTGATTTTTGACTTTCAGTTGGAATTGATCCAACTAGCATATTACCACAAAATATCCCATTTTTTTGTCAATGATTTGCATGCGGACAACTGGAAGAGCATTCAGGATGCTCCAATTTGGCCTTGTTTTTCAGCCAGCAAGTAGCACAAATGTGAGATTGCAAACGCAAACTACCATTGAAAGTGTCTAAATGATTGGACTTCTTGGGACATTTATTTCTTTGAAATGCATAGCAAAACCAAGTCCGATCTTCATCTACTGGCTTGCTGCTTGATTTGCCTCCACTTTTTGACGAACGAATTTAGCATTGATAGACCCTTTCAATAGATATTTTGACAAAATAACATTCCCAATTTGTTGTGAGTCGTCATCCCAGGATTTTTTACCCAGCTCAATTACCCGAAGCCATGCAGCATAAAAGGCTTTTAGACCTTTAAATTCATATGAAGAATAATAATATACAATTTTCTTTAATAACTGTAATCTACCTTTCCTTTCTGGAGATGCTAAGCTTTCCTCAGAAATGATCTCAAGCTCCCCAGCTATGAACAATTTAAAATCAAGATCATCAAATTTCACCTGCTTATTTACATGCTCGTATTGAAGGTGAGCATGAGGCCATTTCTGAGGATGACGAACCTTATCAGAGGCTTTTGCATTTATTCCAGATTTTTTCTTATGCTTGCTGCGTTTTTTCTTGCTTTTTTTCTCAGACTTGCTATCATCACTGTCATCGAAGTAACTACTTGAATCTGAGTCCGAGCTTGTGCTGGGCATATCTGACAGTAAACCATGCTCTTTCAATTGTTTTTGAACCGTATGTCTTAATTTCGAGTCTGATCTTAACTGCTCAATTGTTTCCATGTCAATTTCATGCTCAACGGAAATCTCACGGGACGCCGATAACCTTGACCTTTCACTTGATTGTTTTTTGCGGGACTTTTTATCATCGCTTTTATCAGAATTATGCACAAGAGTCCTACCTCTAAGATTCTGAACTTTCTGTCTCTGTGCTTCCAGCTGCCGACGCAATGTGTCCTTCTGAGTAGCATGCTTCAAACGATTTTCCTCCTCTTTCAACTGCTGCATCTCGCGCTCCATGGCGAAGATTTCCGGATCGGTGTCACCGTCACTCATGAAACCAAAACGAGACTGAAGGGTTTCCCCGGAATGTAGTTTATCACGACCGCCAGAGGCTCCTTGTGGGGTAATCGTATCGGTCGATTCCTCTATCGCCGCTTTCCCAATAACATCTTTATCTGCCATATCGCACAACTGGGATTCGCCCTGATGGAGAGACCTATAGTTGACCCTGGTAATGTCTCTCAAAGATCTGACAGAACTTCTCGATCCAAGATCGTCGCTCATTGATCAAACAATGAAATATGGTATAGCGTTAAAATGTCATTATCATGAAGAAATGTCAGCTGGATATCAGAAAATTAAATCCTTCAAGAATCTTCTCCGCCCACAGTTGAAAACGGATCTTTGTGTTGTATCAGGCAACAAAATTCTGACTTGCAGATAGACAAAGTCAATTCAACACAACAAATACTTACTTCAGAAACATGGACTTTTGCTGTTTTTCTTTGTCAAACTCTATACGAACTGTGCGCGCCCCAATTTAAATCCGATATATATACAGACTCATTATCCAAAGAGAATCAAGCTCTGATTTTACGTCACATTATTTATCATTATTATTTCAACGAAAAATAAATTTTCAAGTACCTTGCTGAAGGTAAGGGACACCTTCCATATGAAGTAAAGACATCCAGTATAAAGACTATAAGAATGCCCATTTATTAGATAATTTTAATGTCTTCTTTTAGTAGCTCAAACATTCAAATTTCTTATTCTCAAATTGATATAGTAACATATGCAACAAGCTGTTACAGGCTAACGCCCCAACTTACAGAGTGCAAACATTTTTTTATTAAATGCACCTTGAATGGCTTCATAAGATGTAATTTGTCTGCAGAATTCCAAAGGGGATAAGGATTGAGCAGGCCCTTACTCAGCTTGATGTCAAAATACTGTTTGATGATTTTACTTTTCATGCTAACATATGTAACGCTCTCTGATCTTTAAAACTTGATGACAACTAGCAGATCTATAAGCCTTTATCATAGGAGCCAGTTTAAAATCCCTAAACAATGTAAGATATCCAACAGCTGCAAGTTTTTTCACAATTTTAGCTCAACTTTCAAACTACATTTCCTTTAGTTGATATAGTAACGCATGTAACACGCTGTTTCAGACTAACGCATAATATAGAGAGTGCAAACATCTTTTATTCGATGCAGCTTGAGTTGTACTATATGAAGGAATATGTCTGCAAAATTTCCCCGAGGAGATTAAAACATTTTAGGCATATACTACGTAAAGACAATGAGCTTGCCCATTTATTACATCAGGTAACATATGTTACAGCCTCTGATATTAAAAATTTTGCAACAAACTTGCAGATTTATGAGTCTTTTCATATAAGCAAATAAATCCCAAACAATGAAACACATTCATCAACTGCAAATATTTTTTAACTATTTTTACTTTAGTTTTAATACCAAACATTTCACCTTAAAACTGGGTAGGGGTAGGGTTGTTTAATTGCTTAATACAGAAAAAAATATTCAAGCTAGGGAAACAAACTTTAATTTTTCTGTTAGCCAATTGCATAAGCTAGTCAGACATGGTTAAAACATTTTTGCAAAACACACAGAGAGATTGTGAATGTAAATGATGTTAGCCACACTTGCAAATTTTAATGGGTTATCTGATTTATGTAACGTAAATGACACCTTAGGAAGCCGCAATTTTGTTCAAAGTGCTGTCAAATGTAGTTTAGATATCCAGTATGCAGACTATATGAATGATTTTTAAAAATAAATATTTTAATGTCTTCAATTTGTAGCCCAAACTTTCAATTTACTTTTTCTTAGTTTGATTAAGTAACGTATGTTACAGGCTCTTACAGACTAACGCCCCGGAGCACAGAGTGCAAACATCTCTTAAAAACTCGGCTTTTAATTCTCTACAAGATGTGTTATGTCTGCAAAATTCCCTAGGGGGGGGGCAAACCCATTCTCAGCCATCCGTCTAATAAGACTGACATGTTGCGTATTACATTCCCTTCGATAAATACTGCATAACAAACAGTAAAGATCCTGAATACTTCTTGTTCTTCAAAGCCCTCAGATCTAGAGCTGCACTGTTTCTAAAAATGAAATGAGCCATAACATGAGATTTTCCAACAATGTGGCAAGTGCGACCAGCAAAGGCTCAGAACAGCCCGCGCATACGCGCAGTCTGATCAGAGCCTTTACTAGTCGCTTGAATATTCTATGACTGTTAAGCTACTGATTGAACAACATTTGGAGTTTATAGGCTTAAAAGGAGGCTGCACAGGCTCGTCTGAGTCTACACTTGTCAAAATGCCACATTGTTGGAGATCACATGTCATGGCTCAAATACCAATGACAGGCATGGCTAGGGATTTATCTAGACCGATCATAAGATTTTGGTACTCATCGCATATGTGAGAAGCGAAGACTCGGGCGCAGTTTCGCCAGAGTCTTCACTTCTCACGCACACGAATAAGGGACATGAATAAATGCTCAGAGCAAATTTTCCGAGATAGCTGTGTACGAGCACGCTTAAACATGTTAAAGAGTGACTCTTGTCATAATTATGATACACGTGACCAGAGAGACTGGTTTGTGTTAAACGGAATTGGTTCTCTAAAAATCCTATACCGTAGTAGTCTGGAAGTTACCATGGCATATACCTTTTATTGTTCTAAAGTGTCTCAATTATAATACTATTTAAAGTGAATAAATTGATTTATTGGCTTTTTACTGGTTTGAAGGATTTTTTTCAAATGCATTTACAAGTACGTTCTTGAGTCTTCTGCTCAAATATCGATAATCGCACATTGCACGACCCATGTGTCTGCATTATAATCACTATGTGAGCCCGTCCGTCCGTACCCACGATAAAAAACAAAAACAATCTCCATTGGTAGTAACTAGTCCTTGGCCTGGTGGTTTATGATTTGCATGTTTATTTTATGACGGAACTCCCGAAGGCTCAACCGAAAGTGGTTTATGGAGAAGCCGGAATCGAACCTGCGACGCCTGGTCTACAAGACATAGGCTTATCCCTTACACCATGGCGGCTTCCATCCGTACCCACAAATAAACACTTGTTGAAACACATTTTCCTTAGCCTTTTTGAAATTTATAGATTTTAAAAATCATTTACTGAATAAATCTCATTTGCATATTACGTTAAAATTGAAGGTGACTTGTTAGGCACTTTTTGCATTGTTGGCTACTATTCCACCAAAGAAAATACCCTTCAAGAAGCACGTCCATCCGTCCGTAAGCAGATAGTGAAACTGCTCATAACTCGTGGACCACATGATATATTTTGATTACATTTGGCATACAAATGCATGTCAACAGTATCTAACCACTGGCATGTGTAACAGCCTTTTTTGATGGATGAGGGTTTGCTGAGCATCATTTTAGCCGACAGTGGTCTGTTAGTGAAAACACTCGTTGTGGTCTCTTAGTGAAAACACTCATAACCCTATATTTAGACCAAATTTTGCATACCTTTTTATTTTAACATCAATGTCCAGTCACTGGTATGCAATTTGCTAATCGAGGTCATTTAGTGAAAATGCTCATAACTCTTGAACCCGGTAGTATATTTTCATTAAATTTTGCTGGCTTATATATTTTAAGGTTGTCTTTGGTAAATCAAATAAAGTTTTATAATAATAGACAACAAGAATTATGTCTCTCTAAACATATATAATGACAAATTTTAAAAACGCAACACTTGGATAAAAACTTAAAATGTCTCGAAAAAGAAGGCAGAACAATATTTTTGATTGTA
Source organism: Loripinus fragilis (assembly GCA_964019695.1). NCBI lineage: Eukaryota > Metazoa > Mollusca > Bivalvia > Lucinida > Lucinidae > Loripinus > Loripinus fragilis. The sequence goes on from OZ026518.1 coordinate 102,560,834, forward strand.
TGTCAAAGAGCATTCATTTGTAAGTAAAAGCAGGAAAACTTGTCAAACCAAAATGAACTTAATGCATTAAAATTTAAACTTTTTCAGATAGGGGTCAACTGTTTCATGTGACCAAAGGTTATGGATGAAAGATGCACTACTTCTTTAAATCAAGAAACACCAGAAGCATCAAATGTATATCATGGACTTTGCTAGCCATCAAGGAATCACTCTCATATTGATTGGCAGGTCTGCGATACAGCTTATTTGCGTATATGGCGTTTATCTGGGTGTACCCTTTCATTCAATAGCTTAAAATCTCCATTACTTAAGAATGTTTAAATGTCTTAATTCATACGGAGCAAATAACTTCGCCCAGTTTAGTTGTACATTTAAAACTAAAGTGTTTGCTGAAGAAGCCAACTCATAAAGACATTATTGAAGCAAAGGAAGTTTACATTCAACAGTCTGTTGAAAGATATAAAGATATAAAGGGGAAGTTAGTGTTGCGTAATTAAAGTCCGTCAGTATATAAATCCCAAGAAACCTTCCAAAGTTGTGTTAACTTTTATACGGCTAAGTCTTGTTAGCAAGTATCTATATCAAGGGACGTAACACAGTCTAGCAAAAATGTACAGACAACGTTAGTTACGAGGGTCAGTCAAAAATAACTGAGAGTTGGTTAATATCCTTTTACTGTGTCGGCAGTTTGGGCTGAAACTTTATACACATATAGAATGAACCTTCGGGCTTCACTACATATAGAAGTTGACGTCTTATCATCTTCAATGCGCTGTTGCTAGGCAACCGAAGACCGTCTCTCAGCTAAGTGCGTTCGCTCTGACGACACTTCTGATTTAGCAGCCATGAGATTAAAATCATTTCAAATCTAAAACAGTATAATAATGGACCTGTTATCTCTCCAATTGTATCAAACAATGTGTCAGCAATGTTTTGAAGAAGTGTAATAGATAGTAAATACAATACATGCAATGTTCGTTGCCTAGTAACCAAATTATATGGAAATTCCAATTTTAACTAAAATATCAGACTTTGTTGCTATGGCAACTGTTTATTCCTTGGAATACTCAAGATATGCATTAAGATGTCAAAACCAATTACTAAATACAATGGAATGGTCATATGATATGATACTTAGTTGATAAAATTGCTCTAAAATGATTCGTAACTGGTGGGTGGGGTATATTTTGGGGGTGAAACTTTCAGAAATTTTATTTAATTTTCCTCTTATTAATGTAACAAAATTCCAACGCCTCAATCGCAGTTGTTGCATTTCACATACTACATTCAAACACTTTATTTGCAACAAATGCACAAGTTAATGTAACTTCAATTATGTATAGTGTTTCCATGGCAACGCTACATTCCAACGTGAACGCATGACGTTATTTCACATTCTTCGGTTGCTAAACAACAACAATCTGTACTTTGCATGGTCTTGTATATTGCATATTCAGACGCAGGACAGTTCAGTGCATGCATGTGCCAAATTCACTAGCGTACGTTAGCTATCGTAAGATATATTTTGTTTGTTTGTTTGTTTGTTTGTTTTGTTGCTTTACGTCCCAAGTCAACAGCTATGGTCATGGCGGGACGGTAAGTTCACCTAACCACACTTTTTCCTGGGCAAACTTGAACGAGCAATTAACCAGTACTTCGTGCACATACTTTCGCTTGTAACTGACAACAACCCTTCTTGAATGATTCAGCGGAAGGGAGGAGAGAATCGTAAGAGATATGAATCAACTCTCAGCTATTTTTGACTGACCCTCGTACTTAGCTTATGACAATGACTTCAAATATGAGTTCATGTTCTGTGGAATGAAACTTTTAGAACTAAGTATAAGAGAACTTAGAAAAAAGAAATGCTAAACTAGACTGGAGAAAAATTTGATTGACAGGTGAGTATTATATCTGATTAAACAGAATTTCTCGGATGCTATCGACTAGGCAACAAGGTCAGTTTGGAGAAAAATTAGACATGCAATAACGTCGTTTTACGACGTGATTAAGATTAAAATTACAATTATAATGTGTTAAGATAAAGTTTCTAACTCAAATAAGATTAATATTTTTCGTCGCTGTATTCCAAGCAAAGGAGCGATTTATTTATCATTATTGGTTAATTCATTTATATTTGTCTTCGTAGGACTTCTGTAAACGATATACTGAGTTGTGTATCCATTTTGTATATTTCCAAAACTGATTGTCTTTATTATGACGCCGCCACTCTCCCAAAGACAGAACATTTAAACAAGGTAACCGTCTCTTTAGTATTCATATATTTTGTTATTGCTCATTATTTGAACAGACACAATACATGATGGAACTGTTCACTTGGGCCACAGTGAATGCTTTGATAGTCCTTTTGCACCCATTCAGTCTCGCCAGAGCCTTCATAGCTCACTCACTTTAAGTAAGGAAGCAAAAACGGATTAGAGTAAAATAATATCTCTAGTGCCCTTGATAGCTGCACGTGTGTGTTTTGATAATGACTACGCATTTTCGATAAGTATCACCAACAAATAGGCTAGCGAGGCCCCCCAGGGGGGTCTCTACTCCCTTGATCCCTGAAATAATGCATTGATCTCCCAGTCTCCCTGCAAATAATGTCCTCGTCTCCCTAAAAGTTTTTGTCTTCGCTCCCCAAATCCCTAAAAATAGTTCAGCTTCTCCCCAAATCCCCAAAAAATAAGCCAATTCTCCCTTAAATGTATTTATCTTTCCGTAGAATTAAAATCACATAGCCTGGTTTGCTATCCATTCGACCACCTTATCACGATCTCTGCGCATGCGCGTAACTGGTACAACCTATCGTTTTTATTTTTTGGCGAAAATATTGACTAAACATTTGTAACAAGGAATAAAACAAACATAAACCTAACTGCAACTCAACATTCGTAAACATCGTACCTTTATCGATTGCGGTCATTTGTCTGGATCACTTAGACGCTTCCTGTCGATTCGAGCACTCTGATTGGATGATGGGTGTAGGGCCAAGGTCAGGCGTGATGCGTTAATCTACAGTCCAGTTCAATTGATCCGAGCCATCTGAATTATTCAGTAATTTCTCTACCGCCGATTTTCTTTCGTTTTTTCATAAAAGGGCAACAATTAAATGATAGTGTCATAGAAAACAAAACAAACTAACAACAGGGCAGTGTTTTCTTTTCATTTTCCTTTGATCACAATAGGTCAGCATCTGGAGAGCACAAGAATATTGATGTCTATCTTAAGTCCAGTCTTGGTTGTTAATTCTTGAGAAACATCATATCTTTTTTCTGTCTTTGAATAAGGAAATATTGAATTTTGCATGCTCCAAATGTGTCACAAATGGCAATATCACAGTCACTATTTTTCAGTAGAAAAAATGCAGGCATTTTGATGGATTTATTAATCACAAATATAGTTATTTATTAGGTAAGTTGGCAAAGTACCACCGCGTAGCCTAGAAGCCACAATCAAATGGAACCTTGCCTCCACCATAAAAGCTCAAAATAATTTAATGAAGGTCACCCACATCAAGTAGGAACTTTGTTAACATCTTTTTTCATGTTTTTTTTCTTGTACTGTTTTTTTATTTATTTTTTGTATGTTTTTTTATTTTTATTTTTTTTTTATTTTATTTTTATTTTTTTTTTGGAAAGAGAAATAGGTAAGTTTGGCTGAGTTCCACAATGCGTAGCCCAGAAGCCACTTTCAAGTGGAACCTTGCCAACACCATAAAAGCTCAAAATAATTTTATAAAGCTCAACCAACAGAGCTACTTCAAATAAGAACATTCTTAACATTTTTATCTTTATTTTTTGTATTTTTTTCTGGGGGGAAAGAGAAATAGGTAACTTTGGCTAAGTTCCACAATGCGTAGCCCAGAAGCCACTTTCAAGTAGAACCTTGCCACAACCATAAGATCTAAAAATAGTTTTCAAAATTGTAACTTTGGTAACATTTTTTTTGTTATTTTTTTTTTTTTTTTTTTTTTATAATTTGATTTTTTCATTATTATTAACTTGGCTAATTTTGCCTGCAATGTGGACAGAGGAATTCACTCTGTCTTCTGACAACTCTTTCTTCAGTGCAGAAAGCCAGGTGAACCCAATGCGCACATGCCCCACACTGTGCCCAGCTGACAAGCTTTATATATTGACATTTTTTTAGGTCAGGTGGTGAAAAACAGCCACAAACACAGCATTTCTCATCGTCCATTATTTCCATATCATCATCACTCTCTGTGAAATCTTCACTCTGAGAAGGTAGCCTATTTTGCATTCCACTGGTAGATGGTTTAGGGCTTGCATAGGGCTTGTGTTTCTTTTCTGTTTCTTTTTTTTTCTTTGACAGTTTAGATGGCTTTTCCATACTCACTTTATTTTTTTCATACTCATTTAAAGCTAAAAGGTAAGCATCCTCAGTTATTGCTCTTCCTGATGGGTTAGGTTTTTTTCTTTCTTTAATTTCAGGCTCTTTGTATTGTTCAGCAGCAGCTTGTTGTATTTTTTCTTCTTTTTCACGTAGGTAATCCTCAACTGCCTCTGGCCCAGCATTGATGGCTTTCAGTTTTTTCATTGGATTTTTCTCCCTGAAACTCTCACAGGGTACCATTTGTTCTTTTGAAATTGAATTTTTCTGAAATGGGTATATGCCTGATTTTCTAAACCCTGACTGAATAGTCAGCGGGCTAAATGCTTTTAAGTATGCAGTTGAAGCAAGGGCACAAATTTCATATTTAGTTATTATCCTTCCCATATGATTGAAAAGATATTTAGAACACTCATTGTAGTAGTACTTTTTCATTGGCCCAAAGACAGCTACATCCAACGGCTGTAATAGATGGGAACTGTGTGCCGGTAGTATAAACAATATGATACCCTTTTCCCGTGCCCATCTGATTGTTTCTGGGTTTTTGTGGGAAGCATGGCCATCATATATAAGAAGAATAGGATCTTCTTTACTTGGCGGGGAAACAAGTGGGAGAAAGTGTTCCTCAAGATATTTTCTAAATATGTCCCCATTTACCCAACCACTATCTGACATAGTGCCTGCAGCCCCAACAGAGGCACCTTTCATTAGATCTGGATTCCACCTCTTGCCTTTGAAGATGAAAAATGGAGGCAATGCTACCCCCATAGCATTAGCGCAGCCAATTACAGTGGTTGTAGTACTTCTTGGTGAGGTGATTTGCTGTACTTTATTACCAACTGATCCTATAACATTCGGTGGCTTATGTTCAGGCTGAAGCCCAGTCTCATCTATATTAAAAATCCTATGAGGCTTGTCACCAAGACTATTTTCCTGTAGAACATGTTTTAAATTTTCAAAGTAAGTATCCACTATTTCTGGTGTTGTGTTTTTAGCTCTCGTGCTCTCCAGCTGACGGGGTTTGATTGACTTAATCTCACTGTCCCATCTGCTTAGAAAAGCATACAGCCAGGAATTGCTCAATGGTGTTTTTTTGGACCTTTTCTTTAAATCATGTGCCATTTCCCCAGCCAGTCTCTGTAAATAGCAATTTGATAACCCATATCCAAGTTCCGACCTCATTTTAATATGTTCCACAAGTTTTTTCTCTTCATCTTTTGTGAACAGAGTCTCTTGGGCAAAGTTTTCAGGATCAATTCTCCCTGCAACCCTGTCTCTTAGTGTAGTGATGGGCACATTAAATAATTTTGCAGCTCTTCTTACAGGAACACCCTCATTTTTCACTAGTTTGTAGGCTGATACAAGGGCCTCTTCATTGTAGTTCCGGTATTTTCTCTCTAGCCTGGTGGGTTTCGCCTGAAACAAAAACCAAAACCAGTGTCAGGATTTTTATTTCGAGAAAGGAACCAAACGGTTGATAGTTTAAAAAAAGTAGCAGAATTTATTGGGTGAACTGCACTGTAGTTTTCAGAAAAAACGTATCTAGGCCGAACAAGCGTCTCAATGATCGGAGCAAAATTCGTCAGCAAAAAAGTGAGTGACTTCAAAGCGTATTAACTTATTTATTTTTGCTAATAAAACTGTTTTAATGGAATATTTTGGGAACTTTAGAGGTAAAGTATTGTTTTCTTGATTTTATTTGCAACTTACCTGTTTTTTTCGCATTCTTTCTTTGATTTGTAAACTCTCGCTTCGGTATGTGCGTCTTTTCGGATGAACCAATACTCGTCGCGAGCTATAATTCCGATTTACCATGGTGATCGAATCGACAGGAATGGTCGAACCGACAGGAAGCAAGCATACTTAAAAACTATGAAGCTATATAAGAGCGCATGACTTAACGATCACTTAATATTTTGTCTAATACATGTAAAGACAGGTCTTTGCCATGGAATACATGACATATAATTAATTTCAATGAAATGCATCATATATGGCTCAAAGTATGAGGCCATCCTAAAAATATTATTGCTGTACCTGGTAGAGTAGGCTTGGAGGTTTAGAGCAGGGCCGTCGCCGAGTATTTAAAAGTGGTCCGGCGGAGGAAATCATCGAGTGCCGGCGGCACGAGAGGGGAGAGCACGAGAGGGGGGACTCCCCCTATCGTTAGAGGGTCTCCCCCGAGAAAATTTTGAATTTTTAGCGCTTCTATGTGCGTTTTTAATGGGGTTTAATGCGTTTGGGACCAGATTTCAGTCACGATTTTTTGCTAGAAAAGATATTTCTTGGCGCGTGAGAAAACCGAATGCTAAACAAAATCGTTTTCAGATAGTCACGATTTTTTGTTACTTTTTTCTTCAGCATATTTCTAAGACATTATGTCACCTATGTTCCCGCAGGTTTTGGCAAATTACTTTAAGCACTGATCCTTGGTTGTCATGGGCGGATCCAGAGGGGGGACAGGGGGTCCGGACCCCCCTGAAAAATCACAAAAAATTAGGGTTTCTTAAGCAATACTGGTCCAGATCTCATGAAAAATCACAAAGCTACCAAGCCAGCATTCAATGTTTGGCCATTATCGGCCCGCCAGCCTCTGGCATAACTTTCTGGATCCGCGCATGGTTGTACTTCAAAGAGTAGTATTTTCGAAAAGATATACATAAGCGTTACTTAAAAGGATGCAGAAGCCTTCATCTAGATTTTTGCTGCACAACTTTCCTTGATGAGTTCCCTTGTCGATAGGAATAACGTGAGATCTTTGGCTTCATCGTAATGAAGTCAGGGCCTACTGTCGAACTACGGCGGGTAAACCCTTCTCTGTTCATGCTTCTTAAAGTCGAATGAACGTTGGGGGAACCGAAGAGTCTTGGGCTGAATTGGAACCGGCAGAACTGGCTGAATTGGAACAGGCAGAACTTGTATATCCGTAACGGAATGAGTTGTAACAACACATGCCCACTATGCTAGTAGCGTTTAAAGATACTTAGTCGCTCGACATGTTATTTAGAAGAAGAAAAAATGTCAATTTGAGGGAAATGAAACTGGCGCATAGAAATTATCTGGGCTTCAATGCGAGAAGACCTGTCTTCGGGGTCTACGACCATGCAAGACTCAAACCAACCTGCTCAGTTACAGAGAGTACATGTAGCTAGAAAGCTGAAATTTTGCGTGTAGCAAGTTTATCAATTATACTTTCAAGAGGGCGAACAACAAAGGCACTGATCAGACTGCGCGGATGTGTAGGCTGGTCTGCACCTTAATCTTCGAATGCAACTACGGCAGGTTTTCTCTCGACACGGCCCATAAGTATGATAACTGTCATTATAATAATTGCATTGTTTTTCAATGTTTTCACACCTTGGCTAGGTCGGTCTATGGATGACACGCGCAACGAGCTTTATTGATGAATGCAACAATAAGTTGAAAATCAGAGGTAAGCACAAAGAAAAATAAGCCAAAACGAGAAAAAAGGGACACGGCGGAAAGCATACTCGTCCAAAAAAGTGGTCCGGCGCTCGCCGTCCTGCCGGACCGGCGACGACGGCCTTGTAGAGACATACCATTCTTTTTTTTAACAGGGGCTGATTTTTACCAATAGGCTAGCTCAAACTAGATTTTTCTAGACACTTTAGTGAAAGCATTTAACTATAAAAAGTCTTTTCTACAATTGCTTATTAGTGCCTATATAGATATCCTTGTTTAACTTCAGTTAAATCAAGTAAGTATATATCTGATAAGAATTCTTCAAAAATTCCATTAAAAAGGGCTAATTACTTAAAAAGATAATAACATAGCAGGTGTGTAGGTGGCCCCGTAACATATTGTAGTCACACTGTTGCTAGGGGGGTCCCGGAGGCATGCTCCCCCGCAAATTTTTTGACGAAAATGGTGTGATCCTTCGCAATCTGGGGCGTCCCAAAGTATGTTATTACCAACCTAAAAATCAACAACTTTAAGTAAAAAAACCCAAAAGAAAACTTAATTGCCATATTTCTCTCTCAGATCGATCTCGACGAGCATGTTAGTACGAAAAATAAGTACATTTAGAATTGACAAGGGGGTCTGGAGAAGCAGAAGAAATTAAGAAAAAAAATAAAACAAAATGGAGGCTTTTCCTTATTTTTTGGCTTTTTGGCAAGGCTCCCTAAATCCCCAAAATTATGAGGTTGCTCCCTAGCTCCCCTAAAATAATTAATTATCAGTGCTCCCCAGCTCCCTGAAAACAAATAGCCATTCTCCCCAGATCCCCAAAACCCCTGGGGTTCCCGCTAGCCAAGGAGTTAAGTGCTGCAGCAAAGCAGTAAAAAGTCAGCTAGTTTTAGAGATGGTGGTCCCCACAGAGTAACAAGCAGCGACATACATCAAATAAAAGCTAACAGTCTCCCAAATTTAAAAATGCATGATGCCACCTCGGTATGTCTGGGCGAAAGATTTACAAGTCATTAAAAAAGGCACCCAGAGAAATAAATAACTTTACTGATAAAACTTAATTTAAACCAGAGATCAAAAACATTGCTAAAATTGGTATAATTTTAACACTAAATGATACAGAAGGACGCTAGAAATACTTTGCATCATACATGAGATGCAAACAAGTCCAAACACACTGACTGTTTAAGGTCATTAGGTTCATTAGTCACGAAAATCCATTATTTTCTAGACTTTTTTTTGACAAATTACCCTCCTTAGGTATAAATGTATTGAAAACAAGATTAAATATTATCATTAACATCTGGGAATCAAACAGTGCATAATTTCACATGTATGTACATGAAGTATGCTATTATTCGCTTTGTTTTGTTCCCTTGCTTATATTCCTTATTCTTTTTGGAAAAGTGATTTCGGCTTGGATGTAAATTTTATGGGATGCATTTGTATCGCCAATTTCTACCGGCTGTTCCATTTGTACTTTAAATTTGAGTTAAAATGATGCAGACTGTACCGAAACAATTGTGTTATCCTGTTCATTTTCTAGCCTGTGCATGTAGTCGAATAATGTACATGCAATTATTGGTCAGTCATTCTTGAACATACTAACAGGAATAGGCTCTTATTCAAAAATTGTTCATTGCAAAAAGCCTTAAATACATTAGTTACACTGTTGAATAGGGTGCGGACTGTCTTTTACATTTCTGTGATTACTTTAATGTCAGACTTGGGAAGTGGGTCGTAGTAGCCTTTTAGTGGCATGTCGTTTTCTGATGGTATCAAATGCTTCTTCGTGAAGTTTATTGATACTTGACTGCCTTTGTCTAAGGCTTTTAGTAGACTTCCTTGATTGCAGATGTTATCACTACACCAGACGCGAAGCTCAAGGGATGATCAGATGGATTGTCATTGTCAAAGGGATCTATGAACATTCCTACAAACATATGAGTTGTTCTTTTCACATCATTATCAAACCTCTTCCAAATTGCACGTGTGTCTGAATGAAAAATGCTTACACCTTTTTGTGTCTTTTTTCATGCATCTAAACATATAAGAGTGAAATGTCAAAGAGTACTTGGCTGTTACAGGTCTTTGAAGATACCACCTTCCTTAGGCGTTTCCCTTTAGCGTCAGTCCTTTTATTCCACATGTTCTTGTAATTTTGAAACAAACAAACAATCATGTAACCGCTAATTGAAGTAAGAAAGGAGGTAAAGATCAGGAAACGATACAATCATGTACCACACCTGACCCAGGATACTACTTGGGAAAGTAACAAAAATACAATAAACATCACCAACAAGAGCCAAGAGGTCACCCCTTTCCCAGCAGGTGACCACAAGGCAGCAATGAACAGACGCAAAAGCATGAGAAACACAAGACACAAAAAACACAAATGATCCACTAAAGAAGTACCGCGTTGGAACGGTCAGTCAGAATATTTTACTGGAGGGCTTAAAATCATTTAAGGGGTCATTTTTTGCTTCATTGTTGCTTCATTTATAGTCAGGCAATATTTTGAATTATAACCAGTCATATCAGCGAACTATATGATATATATGAACTATAATGATGTGCATTGCCTCAGTCTGATATTATTGTTAACATTGTATTAACATTTCAACAAAGCTCTGTTTATTTCATTAAGATAACCATCGTTTCTTGAAGGTGGCGAATTCAATTTCTGGGTTGTAGATCATTTAATTTAATCATAATTGTTGGTCGACAATTTAAATTATGGAAAATCCCAATACAGTAAAACCAATATAAACGTTCAGAATAAGTTAATAGCAAAACAAAATTAATCAATCAATCAATCAATCAATCAATCAATCAATCAATCAATTAATCAATCAAACAGTCAAAAATCAATTATAGTTTCCTTTTATAATATCTATTGACTCATTTGCACAAAATCAGTGTTATTATTATGGAAAATGCTAAAATCCAGATTAAGATTTGTTGTTTTTTCATAACTAAGTTTCCGGATTCTTTTCATTTCAAATGCAGTGTTAAAGTGAACTATAACCTACACTGACGATTATTTATAAGCCAATTGCATACAAATCATGTTGAAAGGCTAGTTTATATTTTACACATGTATTAAGGTAAACAAATCAACAGTATCAACAATAATTTACAATGTCATATGTTTTCGTGACTTTTGCACTTGTTGACCTTTTTCGTGACCATAGACAGGAAACGTTTACATGGAACTGATGCTCTATTAATCAATATTACCATTTCTGTTTATTGCCATTATCACGGATTTACTGCAGCACATTTAATGCATTTATCAGTAAAGGCTTTGAACTAGGGTATTAGGGGTACCCTCTGTTGAAGGGCCGAAAAAAATCGCCCTCGGTCCTGACAGTGGCATCATGCAATTTTGAACTCCCAAGACTCTGAGCTTTAATTTGATGTATGTTGCTGCTTGTTACCCTGTGGGGTCCGGTATGTGTCACAATATGGTGGGTCTGCTTCAGCACTATTTAGCCTATATAAGCCTAGCATCCTTTTAGTGGGACATCGACAAACAGTGCAGAACCAGAGCAGACACCACTAGACACTTAAAAGCGGCGTCTGATCAGGGCCTCAACTGTTTGCTTACAGAATGTTCTATTAAAAGGAAAAAACTAAAAAAAAACACCCAACATCCATTAAAACAGAAATAGGTTGGTTCAATTGATAACACAAGGAAATTACCTTCGGCTACAAACAAAAATAGAAGCGGTTTAATATCAGCAGCCCATCTATCGTTCATCAGTACATCTCGACTTTTAATGTCATTGCACTTGCAAAATCATGACATTTCAAGGCTTATTGAACATTATTCATAAATTATGTGATTTATAATGGAATATTAACCAAAACATATAATTATTCAATTTCACTTTACTTTAAATGATTTGCTTGAGATATTTCGTCAAGTCATCATGAGTTATCGGTTTATGAGCTTTAACGCAAGACAGCGACCCTTAGAGGAATTCACGGACAATGAAGACCCAGACCAGCATCATGCAGTAGAACAGTGTCGGTTTGGGCTTTCGTTTTATGTAACAAACAGTGAGCAATTGGGTGATTATGATATTGTAAGCGATATTTTCCCAGTTTGGGCAGTTAAATAAGGAATGGTTCGATGAGATATTTCTCAAGTTGTGGGTCGACAAATATGCATTTGACAAAGTACGAATCCGGAAGTCAATCGCAGTTTGATTTTTTAAACAGGCTCGCCAGGGCTTTTGTATAAATCAATTAAATAGTAAATTGGTTGATTGTGAACATGGGTAGTGAACGCACAGAAAGTCGGTGTAGATACTGGTCTCGGTTGCAAGGGCTCTATTTTTGGTCCCACCTAAGATATTAGTCCTGGAGGCTAAAGTGATAAATGACTTCCGCGTATGAAAAAAATGTTTGTTTGTTTTTTTTTTGTATTTTTATTGAATTATCTATTCTTCGTGACTATAACATTGCGCAAGCACACATTGCGCTTATACAAACCACGTCAGCGAAATACCATTCGAAATGCATTACGCTGAGGGGCCGATAGGGGCCAGACTGTGTGCTGTCCGGGCACCTAATGTCAAAGACGAACCCTTTCAACACTTTTGTGCAAACAAAGTCGACCCAGATCAGGCAGCTCTTGTAAGAGCTGCCTGATCAGGGTCTACTCTGTTTGCGTATGGAAACACGATTAGATATGACAACACAAATGTTCCTGACAAGTAAAGTCTCTTTTCTAGGTACAGACGTGAAAATTTATTCATATAATTGTTCAAAGTGGATGGAGCATTAGCATGAATATTCATAACCCAGAAACTTACTGGAATTCTTTGATAATTTTCCAAAACAGATAACAAATGATAAGACATTGGGCTTGCAAAAACAATATGAAAAATTGCCTGAAGCTAAGCACAAGCAAAGTTTTGTTAACAGGTATACCATCAAACAATTTTAGATTAACAAAATTGTTCAGCGTTAAACTGTAAATATTTTCTTACCCATCATTTCTAACATATGTTTTGGGTGCTCAAAAGGACCGTCTCATTATTTTTTGTTACATGTACGCACCTTCACCAAAATGTTTTTCTTATTTTACTTTACTTCCGTTTTACTGTTTGAATAGAAGCTACGGGTCAATTTTGATCTCATATGGATCAACATGTGGACTAGTCTACATAATAGCACGTGAAACGCCAAATTGTACATTTAGCTGGATACCAAATACAATTTTGAAGAAATAAGAAATTGTACGGGTATGTCCTTTATACTGTATAGTGTGTTTAGCTGGATATCCGGCACTGCACGGAAAGTTTCCGCAACCATAGCAACGAAATGTTATTTGGAGATAAGTGTTGCCAGTGTTCCATAATTTACAGAATAATACTGAAAAATATTGAGATTATTTGTCACAGGTCAGAAACATATGAGAAAGAGAATGTGAATTTCATATTATTACATAAAAACAATGCAACGTGCACGCCATGTACAACATTTTTAACCAGTAAATTCCAATTTTAATACAAGGATACTCTTAATCGCTTCCGTAAGTTACATACATCACGTATACTACACAATCGTCTTAGTTTTTACGACCCTTAGGAGTGCACTATGATCACTATTTGAGTCCATTCGTCCGCCCGTGGTCAATAAGTGAAAATGCTCATTACTCTTGAACCACGTGGTTTATTTTCATACAATTTTGCATACATATGCATGTCAAAAGTATCTAACCACTGACATGTGTAACAACCTTTTTTATGGACGAGGGCTTACTGAGCATCATTCCAGCTGGTTGTGGTCAGTAAGAAAAAATATTATAACTCTTGAACCACATGGTATATTTGGATCAAATTTTTGCATACTTATTTATTTTAACATTGTCTAGCCACTTGTATGCAAAACAGAGACGAGGCTTTGTTGAGCATAATTTTGGCGGGTGAGGATATTTTAGTGAAAATGCTCGTAATTCTTGAACCGCATGATATATTTTGAACAAATTTTGTATACTTATACATTTAAACATTGTCAATCGATAAGCTTACAAAACCGGGTTCTGTTCTACATGGTTCGTTTTGCAAAAAAAAAAACACATTCAAACTACATTAGTGATTTAGCTTCACTACAAAAGTTGGTACAACATTAAGGTGAATTAGTCCCATTGTGCGTAACATTTGCACGACTTTATATTAGTGAATATGATACTTTGCTGCAACATGCGATAACGCACTATATTTCACTGGTATATTTATTGATACAGATACTTAATAGTAAGAATAATTTCTATAGAGGGGGCTAAATAATATGAGGGATGTTGGAATGAACGAATAATATATATATATCTTGAGCAGGCTATAGAACATTTTTTTTATTTTAATTGGCGAGATATAAATACCTAGAGTTTCCTTTCTTCTTGGCAAGAACACTGTCGCACTTTGTACGGAAATTTTGGTTTGCTTGTAGTTGGGTGTCACTTTTGACATGACATGAATTGCAAAGCCTAAAATGGGCGAGTCCGCCTGTCCGTCAGTCATCAGTTAGTGAAAATGTTAATAACTCTTGAACCACACGCTATATTTTGATCGAATTTTGCATAGGTCTAACCACTGACCTCAACCTTTTCAGATGGACGAGGCTTTGCTGAACACAAGTCTGGCTGATCGTGGTCAGTGAAATGCTCATAAATCTTGAACCACATGGTATACATGTACCTCGTATTAGGATCAAACTGCATACTAATTTACTTTAAAATTGTCCAGTCACTGGTATGCAAAACATTGATGAGGCTGCTGGGAGAATTTACTTGCCAGGTCCACTGGAGTAGTATCATATTTAATTGTGGGAGTCTGCAATTGTTCTATGTTTTGCTGTACGTTACTTTATGTCCGTTCTAGTATTGCAATCATCTTGATGGGGAAGAGAGAGCTGGTTGATTTGCTTAATTTGTCCTCCTGGTGTCTCATGATGGTTGAGTGGCTCTTGTTCGCGGTGCCATGGGGTTGTTTGCGGTTTGTGATTGTGGTATTTCCTGATCATACTCACTTACTATTTTTATAACATAGAAATCTGCCGCAAATAAAAAATTATCAGTCACCCCTAATATAAACTGAATTGTTTCAACATAACCTAATAAACGTTTCCTATCTCACGGCATGTTGCCTTTATCAGGTCATGATGACGTTGCACTTTTAGAATGACGTCGCTTATGACGCTTTATCAACACAAAAATGCGAAAATTACGTCATAATCGCTAGTTTGAAGAGTGTTCAACCACGGGTAAACTGATAAATAGAATACCAGGTTCGCGTCTTTTGATATCAAGTTTACCAGGCTCGGCTTTGAGAACGCATGTTGAATCGCTCGGCAAGCCTCGCGATGTCAACAAACGTTCTCAAAGCCTTGCCTGGTAAACTTGATATCAAAAGACACTCACCTAGTATTCTCTATATATATATTCCCACAGATATGCACTATAATCACTGTGTGAGTCCGTCTGTCCATCCAATGCTTTCGACAAACATTCCTTCCGGCACCAGATATTTATTACGCTACGTTCACCATGACCATGGGTCGTGCACATTACAGTCTGTTTATTATCCTTCTCAAATCGTTGGCACGTCTTATTCATGTCCTAGACACATAGAACAGCAGTACTTGTCAAATCTACCCCATGAGTGGTAATTGTCCATATTTCTTGACGCAGTTTATAATACTTGTATCATGCTTTAACCTATCCTTCATGAATATTCATGATAAGCTCCACCCACTATAAATAATTATATAAAAAACTGAATGTTTTACATAGAACAAAGAAGAAATTACTTGTCAGGTCCACTAGAGTAGAATAATATTTAATCACTTGCAAAAGTGCTAAAAGGTATCTCTTTGAGGTAAATTGTTGATATGCACATATTCTTATTGGCCCCAACAGTCTTCTTAAAGACTGTGTGTGTGTGTGTGTGTGTGTGTGTGTGTGTGTGTGTGTGTGTGTGTGTGTGTGTGTGTGTGTGTGTGTGTGTGATTATACGTTTGGTGCAAGTACCATGAGTACATGACAAGTATGTGAAGACCGGAGCGGGTCACTATCGGCCAGTCAGTGAAACCTTTGAATGACATTTCGCCGGTGGGCGTGCTTTCCGGGTACATGTAGTGAGTCAGTTGGTTTTTAAGAAGACTGTTGAGGCCAATACAAGAATAATTGTGCATATCAACAATTTTCCTCAAAGAGATGCCTTTTAGCACTTTTGCTAGTTTTTAAAAGCTTATTTTCTAAAGTCCAGAAATGCTTTAACCATGTATGCTCGATTTTGTTCTTTCAAATCATATCATTTATGGACTCCGAAGACTCATTGCAATACTATAAGGCCCCCTTTTTACGTCCGCCTTGCACTCTTTCATCCATGATTTTGAAAGGTGATCGTACCAGTATCGAGTAGAACTGAATTTAACCAATCTCACTATAAAATTTAGTGCAGTTGCGTTTCATTGGAATTTAACATAGGGTGATACTATTGAAACAGACAGGTAAAACAAAGTTTAATCTTCTCTACGGCTATAATGACTAATGTTTTTTTCTTTCAGTGTTGTTACTGCTACTACTTCTACTACTGCTGCTGCTGCTGCTGCTACTACTACTTCTACTACTACTACTACTACTACTACTACTACTACTACTACTACTACTACTACTACTACTACTACTGCCACTTCTACTACTACTACTACTACTACTACTACTACTACTACTACTACTACTACTACTACTACTACTACAATTTCTCTTGCTTATATTTCTACTACTACTACTACTACTACTACTACTACTACTACTACTACTACTACTACTACTACTACAATTTCTCTTGCTTCTATTTCTACTACTACTACTACTACTACTACTACTACTACTACTACTACTACTACTACTACTACATCTACTACTTAGTACTACTACTACTACCTACTACTACTACTACTACTACTACTACTACTATGAGGAATACAATTATTAGTACCCACTTGAATACCTACATTTTGCCTATACCATTTCAAGCCAAATCTAATTTTCTGACCTGACCACAATTAAACTTTAAGATGGTTCAGAATTGAAAAGAGCACGCTTCTCAGTACAAGCCAAATCTCATCACAGGCCAAACATCTCTTTCCAAGTCAAGCTCACACTGTATACAATAAACAATTATTGACTTCAATGAGGTAGGCATGAGGATTTATCTACCCGAAAAAGTGATAATACATTTATCGCACTGATTTTGAAATCAAGTTTTCTTGGTTTATTTTAAAATCATCACATATTGCAGCGGGTCCTTTTGAAAGTTCATTTGGACTCTTCATAGTGTTATTTACGTTACATGTTTACATTAAACCAAGTTAAATGGACATCTAAGTCTAAAATAGTTTCTCCAGATTCTGTAAGCTTTCTGAATTCCAAATGGATCCATACTTTGTATTTACCTATAAAAGAAAATTGATTTGTCTTCAACATACTGCAAAAATGATATTTGTCTATTTAATATAATGTGCCAGTTAATAAACTCTTAACCTGGAAGCCAAATGTAAAAACGTCACATCAGAAGGGCCGCTTCAACATACTTAAACATATAGGTCTGCCGTAAAATGTAACAAGATGATGAATGGATGTAATTACATCAGGTCTGAGAAATTCCAAGATAATAAGGACAGAATCAGCTAAAATGATGTCTAAATATCAGCTACATGTATTTGCAAATATTTATAGTTACATACACAATACAAGCAAAAGTTTAATTTAGTTTCCTTTGTTTCCAGTATGGGATTATTAGTCAATCTTGAGCATTTCTAAAGAATTATTTTATAATATACTAATCAAAAATTAACAGAGGTAGCAAAACACACATTAGCCTTATCAAATTGCTGCATTATCAAACTTTTGATTAGGGAATTTTAGATCTTAGCCTGTAACATAACGCAAGTCGAATAATGTAGCTACTAAAAATCACAAAGTATAAGTCAGATTGCTCTCTCAATCATCTATCTTAATATTCATTTTAAAACATGGTTTGAAACTCTCTTTAAATGATATTAAATTTCCTAAATATGAAAATGTAACATACATAACACACATCGTTATATGACTATTGCATGAAATTAAGGCAAATATTTTTATTGCAACTGATTTTGATACATTTAATTACTCAACGAATTTCAATGATTATTTAACAGTCCTATCAACATTTTAAACGTTCTGATCATAAAACATGTCTTTTGGGCAAACCTAAAGGAACTAGAAGTGCACAATCGATGTACACCATCACATATCAACACGCTTTTGATACTTTTCACTCACTCCCAGGGCCTCTAGTGGAATGGGTAGTGGCAAATAAAGTGGCGCATGAATGCCTCGCTAGTATAAGCAAGTCGCTCTTCAAATTTAGGTTGAGTTTGGTTAAACAGTACAAGAAAAGATAGCACACCGGCCAGATTACGTAACTAGGGTAGGTTTAGGCTATCTACTCAAACTATACCTTACTCATACCTTACCATTGCTCATCCCCTAACTTATATTGTGGATATGCTTATCCTTACTTTGTATTGGGTTAGCCTGGGATACGGTCTCAGCATGACTGAAAAACCTTAAACAGAGACAAATAGCATCAACTCGAACAAAGAAACATTTAAAATGGTTATTTGTAGAGTGTAAGGGCATGTAAAACGTTTGTTGTGAACGTATGTGCATCAAAAATCACGGCTTTATTCCAAAATGCTCATATACTGCCATCATCAGGAGGATGTAAAATGGATGAAATATTTTTACACTATATTAAAAGCATGTACTTACAATAAGTAAAACCCATAGCAATATATGATGGTGAATTAGAACTATTTATTATCTATATATCGGTGATTGTGATTATTCCAGGGTAGCATTATTACTTACATTTGTCTTTCACTTAGTTACCATTATCAGTTTGATTTTTTTCATTGGTGTAATAAATAAATGTTTTGGGTAGAAATATCTTATTTCTATTTAAAAAAAGAGCAAACAATACGATTTAGCCTTCTTCAAATTGCATTAATTCATGGTAGTTAATAAAAATACATTAGTATATTCTGAGCCACTTTTACCTGATTAAGCTTATCTATTATCTAAGAAATAAAAAGTAAGGAGGACACTCTACCTTTCTAGTTATACAAATCAGAGGATTCATAAGGTATGTACTTTGATGTAGTATAATCAATTTGTATAACATATTAACATATATTGTGACCCTCAAAGGTAACGTTTGTAACAACAAGTATCCATTTATAACATACAGATTAGAAGCACATGCATATTTTCAATCTTATAGTAATGTCTTCTATGAAAACAAGTAAATAAACAGTCAGTCACATGGTAAACTGTGAATAAGAATACTCTTTAGTCCTCAGTGGTATATTTTGAAACATTTAATGGTAACATACGTTATCAAACTGTTACTCACGATCACTGAAACTACAAGAGTGCTAATGTCTGTCATTTTGAGCATAAAAAAGAGCAGTTTGAGAGACCATGATGTACAAAATTACCGCTGGGGGAAGGGGTCTATACAGCCAATCTAGGGACCAATACTATTAAATATACATTCTACATGTTTTCATACACATGGTGTTTTCTTGAATTATTTTCGTGGTGAGATAGACACAGTAATGGTTTTGTGAAATACTTAAATTTGGAAATTGATACGTATATATAGACTGTGATTGGTGTATAATTCATGTAGTTTCCCTTTAAAATAGTTAATTTATTTGTACAAAAAAGCATTATTGTCAACTACATTAAATGTTTAATTATATTACCATCACAATAAAAAAAAAACGATCAGAACAATTAAACATTATTTCTAATAGAATGGTCAAAGTATTCACTAATTATAGCAGAGAGTGTCACCTCCTGAACTTTTTCCAGCTAGAGTAATCTGGGACTTATAATATAATTCCAACCATAAAAAATACAATTTATATGAAAATTTATCCGCATAGAAGATCTCATATTTGGTGGGTTTGGGGCAAGCGAGATCTAAGTCTTATGCAATGCAATTATCTGTTGCAACTACCAGCAAGTTTCTCTCATCATAATCCATGTAGCTGAAGCTTGAAAGTCTGAAATGACATTAACTTATCCATGTTACAAAACAAACAAAAACTATATGAAAAATGGGGTAACACCAATGCAGCAACTGTAGTTTAACTTTGAACTTCTTTTTTTGACTCAATTCTAGCATTTATAACGTGTTTAACATTCATAGAAATTCATGAGAAGACAATATACTCTCATACATATTTAAATTATGTTGAATGTTCACACTTTTATATTACAATGCATTTTCAGTGAGTGGGGTAACGAATTGTCGCCTGAAAAAATCTGCACCACTTTTGTTTCTGGCATTCACCCTAATTTGACTTCTATAAAGTTATACTATCACCTGGTATTAATGAAATTTTCTATCAGACCGATTGAGAACAAAATCCAATCCAGATGACCAGCCCTCAGACTATACAATATAACCTGTGTAAGACGGCCACTCAAAATAGACAAAACAAAGAATTTAATGACAATTGGCAGCTAAATGAAGGTCAAAAGCATTGCAAAATGCTCCCCTTGGAGCATTCTGTAAAAGGGGAGCACTCTGCAATACTTTTGACCTGCACTAAGCGATAACTGGTCTTGAAAACCAATTTTCGGTCTTTTTCAGAGTGGCCGTTTTGCACAGGTTTAACTGTACAACGCTTAATGCAGGTCAAAAGTATTGCAGAATGCAATGTTTTGACCTTCATTGAGCTACCCTTTGTCATTAAGATCCGTAGATTGGCCGTTTTACACAGGTTGTACTGTATTTAAACGGTTGCGCAAAAGCTGTTGGAGATGTTGCGCCTACATGGTACATACGGCAAATTCGGAACCAAGCACCATGGAAAAGCAGGGGGGCAGCTAGTGTAGGAATTAAGAAGAAGTGCACACTATCCACTGCACTAATTCCCACAAGAAACTTTTGTTTAGCGCGAGTACCTACTGTCGTGTCAACCAAAAGTGACAGTGGCCTAATACTTTGTTTACAATTGCAAAGTAAAACTCTAACGTGTACACTTCACTTGAGCTAACGCGAAATGATAGATCACTGGTGTATTAATCCTATCCTGCGGATAGGATTAATACACCAATGATCTATCGATTATACGTCCATGATAACTTTGTAAACAAAAAATGAAGTCACTGTCACTCTCGGCTGGCAGGACAGTAACTAATTCTTATGAGACTGTTATTTTATATTTCAGTTATGAACGGTGTCACTGAGATTAACGGTACAGATAAACGTAGACTGAACCAGTTCGGAGATTATGAAGATGTTTCAAATATGACAGTACAGGACTGGGAGCACCGATGGGAGCTAGAACAGACCTTATTTCATGTTCCCAGAGTTCACCCGTATGTATCAAGACAACGTCAAATGAGTAAAACATAATGAGTTATTATTGAGTAGCATGATAATTATGTTCTTTTGTAGAAAAAGATGTTTTTCTTTGCATAAATATGTATCTGTTTATATTCCGTTATCATTCATGCATGGCCATTTTTGGGATAATGGGGATTCTTTCGGAAATCCAAATAGGTGGATTTTTCGAAAGAACTTGTCCAAGTTAAAAGATTTGGGTATAATCAAACAATCATTGTCCTTGTGTGAGGGTAATATTCCGATTTTTTCGTCACCCTCGGACAATATTACCTGCCTCAGGTGGTGCAGCCGTCATATTGCTACATGTATTACACACGGGCAATACTTGTATATTATCCAGTGCTCTTAAAAAGCTATTTCACACGTAATCATTTTTCGGCGTATAAAAGGTCCCTTTTGAATTACTTAAGGCATGTAAGCCTAGTGTTATATTATAGGACATAGGCAATTGGCGTAGACCAAGATCATACACCACAAAGAGCATCGTCTAATGGGGATCTTCTAATATTTGGCGATGGTTCTGTTATTGCTTATTCATTGTTTATTGTTTTCCCCATGGGTTTTTGTGGGGTTCTTTTGTGTTTGGTCCTTGTTTTGTTATGCGGTACTTAATGTCCTTTCTAGTTTTGAAATCGTCTTGCTAAGGAAGAGAGAGCCGATTGGTTTACATAAGTTGTCTTGCAGATGTCTTGTGGCTCTTCCACACGGTGCCGTTGGGTGGTCTGCAGTGCACAGGTGTGATTGTGGCATTTCCTGGCCACACTCATTTACGTATTTACTAACAGAAAATACTATTATGATGTTAATAAACTAAAGTATACCACATAACCACAAAATTTGAAATTAAACTCTTCCAATATGCGAGGATATAAAAATGCCATCCCGTAGTTAAAGCTTTATAGGAGCACACAGTTAGACCTGTCTTAAGCGGTCACTAAAAAGACAAAAAAAATCGTTTTTACAAGTAAGAAAGACTGCAAAAATCAGGAATCGATACGATCAAGTACCACACCTGACCCAAGATACCACATGGCAAAGTAACAAAACCACAATAAACATCACAAACAAGAGCCAAGAGGTCAGCCCTTTCCCACCAGGTGACCACAAGGCAGCAATGGACAGATTATCGCTTAGTGCAGATCAAAAGTATTGCAGAATGCTTCAAGAGAGCATTCTGCAATACTTTGTACCTTCACTTAAGTACCCCTTGTCTTTAAGACATTTGTTTTGTCAATTCGTGAGTGGCCACTTATGACAGATTTACTGTATTTGTTTTGTTTGCAGAATGATAGAGAAATATTTAGATTTACTGACACAAGGTAAACAACGACAGCGGATATTTCTTCCTTTATGTGGTAAATCCTTAGACATAAAATGGTAAGTTAAATTCTTTATCAATCAATCAATCAATCAATCCATCAATCAATCAATCAATCAATCAATCAATCAATCAATCAATCAATCAATCAATCAATCAATCAATTAATTAATTAATTAATCACTTTATTCTGAAATAATGGCACACTGCCCATAACATGAAATATTTCAAATATGAAAATAACTAAGTTTACAACATCAAAGCTAAGGTATGATACTACATGTATCTATTCTGAGTTTTTCTTTGAATATGAAACATTTTGACTTATCTGATGACTAGTAAATGAGAACTTTGGCAAACAGTGGAACTTTGTCAAAGACTGAAGACCAAGATGAAATTCAGCAATTTCAGGGTCTACACTGTTGACTAGTACGTACACAATTGGATTAAAATGTGGGAAGATTCTATCACAGTTCTGATAGATTCTTGATGTTATGTATAGAACCCATATTAAGCTTTCTAAATCCAATATTGACAGAATTTGTGATGATGCTGTGGTATCACCTCCTCATAGGCACCCTTTGATGATTTAATTATCACCAATTAACGCAGGCCTGATCATATACACGCCTACCAAACGGCCAGATGCTCAACCGCTGGTTGAGCGAGAAAACAATTCGAGTGTCTTTCGGTTGAGATTTCGAGGAGCTAAAAAGGTAAAGAAATGTTGCATGTTCTGTATATCATAATTAATATTTCTTGTCCTAGGAAGAGAATCAAAAATCGGGGAATGTCATGCAACCTCTTACAGGTCCCTACGGTTATGGTGTAAATAGGAGGTCAGAGAAATTTCTCCTTTTGTCAGATTTACTTTTATATATAGTCAAAATAACGCATTCAGTCTGTTACATGTATGGGGTGCGAAAAAACGACAAATGATGCTATTAAATTTTCTTATCATTTTTTATTATCTGATACTCAACCAGTTTTTTCCGGGACTTTCCAACAAGATTTTTCGCATATTGCACAAGCTCGATGAAAATAACCATCTGAATTCCAGTTGCCGATCTCAGTCTTGATCAGGCCTGTACATATCACCTTCGAGCACATCATAAAATTGCATACACAGCCCAAAACATCACGAATTTCTACACGTTTATATCTGCCTCTGGTACACCTTCCTCACGCAACAAGTAAATCTGACAAAAGGAGAAAATTCTCTGACCTCCTATTTACACCATAAACGTACATGTAGGGACCCGTAAGAGGTTGCATGACATTCCCCGATTTTAGATTCTTCCTAGGACAAAAAATATGAATCATAATATACAGAACATGCACCATTTCTT